>CM076574.1:816422068-817022068 GCA_034641835.2 Pinus albicaulis | reverse complement strand
ATAGCAAGCTATACGCGGCATGGTTTTGGGAAGGATTGCAGAGGGGCTCCACCAAATTCATATCTTTCTCTTTAGATAAGATGAAAAGTCTAAATGGAATCTCCACTCTACCAAAGTTCCCTGGCATTTGGATTTTTCATCATCACTTTTTGAACTTACGCCATATTGGTGGGTGAAAACCATGGCGAGAATGTAACCTATGGATGTGTTGGCTCTCACAAAATCTATGAGTGGAAAAAATAAGGTGGTCAATCTAAGATACATTCCACCCAATCCCATTGAGTAGAAAGAAAAAGGATATCCACCTTCATTGGCCCAATCACTCATTGGTGACATAGGTATCAATGCAGCCAAAGAAAAAACATCATCACTCTTTGTTTTCAAATCCCTCCAAACATGTCTGTCGATCATAAAAAATTGAATCACGAGTAGATTCACATGTTTTCACAAAGGAAAATGACAAGATTAATTATTTTTGTAATGATATCCTATGTTACAAGAAACGAGAAATAGGAAAAAAAATGACAATTGGACGAGAAACAGTGTTTGGAGGTTTCGCATTCAAGAAACAAGGAGAGAGAAAAAGACAAGAAAAATATGAAACCATGATGCTCACATTTAGCCATATTGGATTAGTGAAGTAAAAGGGTATAATATTTCTTTTGCTATTACATTGAAAGCAGGTCAAAAAAATGTAGCCAATTAGTGATGCTAGAAAATAGATAAACGTTATAAGAATACACATTTTCCCCTGCTAACAATTACATGTAATCTTATAATTATATCTCAAACTCACTAAAAGAGAAACAAAATCACACCTAAAAGAATGTACCTCAAAACACACCTTAGAAAAATCTATTGCATTATGGGTTACTTTTCACTAGTGATGCATATAATTTTATGGAATAAACTGACCCTTAAATAGTCTTATATTGATATTAAAACATTAATAATCATCTTACATTGGCATGGTTTTCATTTTTGCATTAAATTTTCTCCCTTTAATACTTATACCCAACCTATTTCTAACCACTCTATATGTATCCATTTCCACTCCAACTTTATATGTATTCATCTCCACTCCAACCATATGATTTGAATTTACACTTACTCAAATTTACAATTCATAGTAAGTGAGATGCCCTCACCTAGGACATGGATCTCTACATATTTATACTAAGTGTTCTTCAGTATAGGCATCATAAAGGTGTTTGTGTGTGTTCCTTTATTGAATTATGAACTATGTCTTAAATACCTTAAAAGTATAGTATACATGACAAACATAGCTTATAACATATCGTAAATTAGACACTCCTTTTGGAAAAACATTATGTGCCCTTTACTGAGGATTTATAACATATGGTAGTGCTATGTAAAATTCTTGAGGTGGCCCCCAACTGTGGTTGTGGGTCCGTGTTAGGGTCACATTGTCGACACACAGTTGCCGATATAGGGCTCATCACATGGCTTCATATGGAAACTGGGGAAAATAAAATCGACAGTCCAAACTTACCCTCAAGAAATAAATGACACTCCTTCACTTAGGGTTTTCATTGGGATGGAAAAAGGCATTTATGCCTCACTTTCCCCTTAATTTGCATTTGGTTTTGACATGCATTTTTTCGGCTCTAACTCAGGTTTTCGACTTCTTGTCATTTAATAATGTATCACCATTTCCTTTTCACTCATACAACATTTCTCTTCTATGGAGGTTGGCTCTCATCAACCATATCCCTGTCAAAGTCATATTTTCATTTGTTTGTTTATATTTTTCCTTTGGTGATTTTCTATTATAACTAGCTTTTAATTGTTTACTATTGTTTTCCCTTACAGATATGGTATGGAGGATAACACCGTGAATTTATCCAACCATACTTACAAATATGCTTATTGTTTCTTAGCATCACATTTCTCATAAATTGTTTCAAGAAACCATTCATTTATGGAGAAACTGACTTTGTCAACTAAGAAACAAAAATGGTCATATAAAACGTTGTTTCCCATATTGTTCCACTTCTTATACATAACATTTTTTACTGTCTTGTTCCACTTCTGGAAAAGAAGGCTCCAATTTTGTTTCTGGTAACATAGATGATATTTATATATAAGATTGTTACATCAACATGGATGATGATTCAAATTCTATATATATTTGTTGGGATGAGTATGATTTTTCTTTTTTCCATCCTAGTTTCAATATTATTATTCGCCACATGGTTAGTCAAACCCATAAGGTACAGGACTTGCATTGGCTAATGAGATGTCTGGAGGGATCACAAATGTTCATGTAGAAGATATTCATGTACTTAACACAAAAGAAACTATCAATGTAAACACATATACATGCAAAGGAGGTTATTTGAAGGGAATCTTTATATCCAATATGACCATGAACAATGTGAAGCATGCCATTGGTTTTACTAGGTCTTGTGGAGACCATCTTGGTGATCGATATGATCTTGAAGCTCTCCTTATTGTAGATATAATCACCTTTTAGGATATTATAGGTGAGAATATCAAAATTGCAGGTGATTTTGATGGGATCCAAAAATCTCATTTTGATAATATTTGTATGTCAAACATTTTCTTCAATGTCACCTCAGAAGTTGTATGGAGTTGTTCAAATGTGAAAGGATCTTCGAGTTAGTTTTTCCTCAGACATGTGCAGACCTTCAGTGTCATATCTCCAATGAGTGCTTAGTTTGTTCATCTTCATCTATGAGTAATTCATTCAAAGACCTCTACGAAGAAGCCAATTGTTTATATTACCCGTTATTGACTTCAACCTTAGTTATTGTTGGGTTAATGCATGCTCCGATGTTTCATGCATTTTAGTTGACATTAAATTATCACAATCATTAGGGGAATTTTGAGGTCTAAAAGGGCATCCTAAGTAAATTATAAAATAATAGTGCAAATAGTAAAATAAGTTTTGATTTCATCATCAAATTTTAGAGGGAAAAGAGAAAGAAACTACTTTTTCATCTCTTATTTTCAACATATCTCCCAAATTATTTACTCAAATTTCAAGTGGGAGTACTCATTGGATGCAAAATTTAATTCCTCATCCAATGAGTACCCATGTTGCATACTTTTGATGGACCCTGTTACATGAAAAATGAGAAATACATGAAAAATGTGATTGCAATCACGTTTTTTCATTTTTCGCATAGCAAGCTCCATCGAAACTATGTAACAAGGGTAATCCTTAGATGAGGAATTAAATTTTGCATCCAAAGAGTACTCCTGCTCAAAATTTGAGTAAAAAAATTGGGATATAAGTTGAAAATACGAGTTGAAAAGGTAGTTTTATTATGTTATTATTTTTTAATCTTTTTACCCTTTTACTTAAAAAATGGTGAATCATCCCCCATGGTTGACATCATCATCTTGAATCCTATTGGTTCTTACAAGGTTTATTTTGATTGTACATTTTTCTTAGGAGGCCCATTTTAGACCTCAAAATTCCCCTAATGCCTCAAGATAGTGATGCATGTGCAATTCTTCGTAATGTCCAATGGTTACCTTATTATTCATCACTTTCCACATATCTCTTTCTTGTAGTATTCAATATATGGCCTAATCCAAATTTTGCGAGATGGCTATTCCAATGGAAACTTGCACCATAAATACCCCTTACATGCTAAGTACACTGAATATTACTGATTGATTTTTAAACCTCGTGATGGAAAGTATATATGACCTCTACAAGGTAAATTTTTGGATTTCAGTTTGACCTAAATCCTTAGTATCATCAAGGTATGCATGAGCATTAGCTGGGAAATATTCAAGATTTAGATGATAAGTAATACTACCACGAGTACCAACAACTGCAGTTTACATCACTTTTTTCAGTGGTTTCTCATGTGTGTTTGTAAAAATCTTCCTCCTTGTGTTAACTGGCTTTGTTCCAAGGGACACACCAATATAGTATGGCTAAGTGCATCTGATTTCCAAATATAATCATAATCATCATTAAGATATTATATGGGCTCCTTACTTTTGGCACCAAAATTTATCCTTGTAGTAACCTTCATGAGAAATATTCCTCAAAATACGTTTCATACATTGAATAATTGAGAACACGCATCTTCAAAGTTTATATGAATAGAACAATAGTTGAAACACCTAAACACACACACATTTCCAAAGTGAAAGAGCCAGTCATGAGACTAATCTATTTACCGCACCTGGAACTTATCATTTAGAACTCATCATTTACATTCAGTCTCACTTTCCTGGTTGGGTATGTGTTAGATTCATTGCATGACTAGCCTTACTCGCAATATGTTGTGTGGTGTGCTGCGGGGTCATTGGAAAACAACGCCCTTGTTTAGGGGATTACAAGGGGGTGATATTCCCCATGAATAGGGTTTGAGCAACACCTCGAAAAAAAAACAAAAAAAAACAAAAAATAGTAGACCTTTTATGCATGGTAGTTTTGCCTATGGTTTTGTAGATCCAGTCAAAGAAAATGGGGTTATGTTCTAATCCATGGTTAATAGATTGGGGGTTTATGAATGCTTCAAAATGTATATAATGTATTGTAACATTGAAAGGAATATAATGAAAAATTAGTCTGGTTTTCCTAGTTTTTGGTTCCAAGAGAACAATTCTGCATATATTTTTTGTTTTTAAGAATTTGCTTGCAAGTACTAAATTTGTACAAGGTTAAAACCTACAATGCCATGGTGGTATTGATCCTACATAAAAAATCCAGTAGTTACTTCATATTATGTAGTGAAAAAAAAAGTATAAGACATTGAATAAGATCTCTCTTTTTTGTTGATTTTTCCAACCAAGTAATATAATATTCATGTTTAGATGCTTTGTTTTTTTTTCTCTCTTAATTTAGGTTTAGTAGCAGACATGTGTTCTAACCTCTATAATGTTTAAGAGGCTAAGGAACACGAGATATCAAATTAAATTAATTTGCCATAGTTTAACTATTCCCTAAGTCTAACTTAGGGAAATTACTTAATTAAATTTAATTAATTAAGGTAATTCAATTTTGATCTAGAGACTTTTATTGATGGAGTCAAAGTGATCTAAGCCATTGATTGGGATTAGATCTTCATCGTTGGTTTCCTAACAAAAAATTATAGGATAAAGTTAGGGTTTGGAGAGGGGCATCCCCTAGATCGAAAATGATTTAAGCAGTTCAACTACCCAGTTGTATCATTTTTCAAGGGCACAGTTGAAGCTAGGGAAGAGATGGTAGTAGAGTTTGCAAGAGACATAATTTTCAAACAAATCCTCAAGGAGTTTTCTAGTGGTCCAGAGTTATGATAGGAAGTCGAATGATCCAGTAAAGGAGACCATATTCTATAGTGTCATGAGTTAACTAGATTCCTAATGCGAGTTGCTAAAAGGAGCATTGATTCAATTGCTAGGGCCTGGATATATTCCTAGGAGGTGGAGTGAATTGATTCTAGAGGTATAAGAATGCGGGATGAATTTCCTGCAAGAGTTTCTAGGGCAGAACAAATTTTTTTGGAGCATGCAGTGCACATTTCCAGATAGACTGAATGAATTTCCAGGGAAGTATGAGTTTGCTAAAGAGGGATAGATCAATTTTTTGTGAAGGAAAATGATTTTCCCAACATATTTCTAGTTGAGATCAATTATCACAGCTAAGTTGGGAAGGCTAGCAATTTTAATTCTTTATTTTTGTTACACAATAACAAAACCCTCATCTATTTCATTGGTTTTCCCTTCACGGCTTTTCCATGGACAATTGTAAAAAATAACTGTGTAAAATGTTTGTGTGTGTGAGCCTATTTCTCAGTTTTGTATTCTATATTTACACAATGTTTTTATCATGAAGAATGCATCAATGATTTAATTGTTATTCGTTGTTAATAATAAATAGAAGATAAATCAACTACTAATAGTTAGAAGATTAAACTCTTGTTGTGGCATTCAAGGAATTTTCACATGGTGTCAGAGAAAAAATGATTGGATCAGAGGCTTTAGGTGAAAGGAATTGAAATTGTGTCGTTTCAAAGGGAGATTTGAAGCACTATTTTCATATTTGCATAGGCCATCCAAGTAGTGCGAATTAAGAGAGAGATTTGATTTCCAGATCTAGGGTGTAGGAAAGTTTGAATTTCCTTAAGAGCAGTAGCAGCAGGCAGTAGGATTTCCAAAGAGGATTTTGGTGAGCATATCAGTGATTTTGCGTAGCATATCTAGCACATAATATTTGCAACAAGGTTTTTGCAATAACAAATCAATGAAAGGAAGATAAAAGCACATAGAAAAGGAATTTTCCAGAAAATTCTCAAAGCTTTCTAATTTTCCAGTAGGAGGAAAGGAGGTCATGATTTCCAGCAGAAGATACCAATTACAGACAATTTGATTGCTAGATATCATTTTTTTAGGATTCAACTGCGTTAAGTAAGTCATTCATCTATGATCATTTCCATGAGAGGTAGTCGTAACTGGCTAATTTCTCATGATTTTTGAATAGTCCACTTAGCACCCATTTCATCGGGTGATGCTCACAAGGGTGAAAAAGTGGGATTGAAACTAGTGAAATGAATCACATAGCGTCAATCATTACTTCTGGGGCTTGCACCCAGTAACTAGGACTTCCTAAGAGGTCACCCATCCCAGAACTCCTCTAACTCAAGCACACTTAAATGTGAAGTTTTTTTCCCATGATCAAGCCCACTCAGATTGCTACCCCATTTGTAAAACCTTATCAAGTATTGTGCCTCATGAACCATTCAATTTGATTGCTAGTTCGAGTTATATTTGCAGTCTATGTGTGTTACAAAGCTTGTATATTGTGTGACAACATCAGACCAGTAGTAGAGAGAGAAACTTCATTGTTTAGCAGTGAGTAGTGACAATACCAGAAAGCGTTTCCAGAGGTAAGTTCAAAATCCTAGGGCAATACTATGCATTTTAGTGCAAGTTGGAGGATCTAGTGTCGGTTGCAGGATATAGTTGCAAGTAGAAGTGCGAGTAGTAGGGAGCATATAAATTTAATTTTTTAAAAGGAGAAAGGAGATCCCCAACATATATTTCTCCATTTGTTGAGTTTCTCAAAGATGGCCACAAAAGGTCTCCAAGTTCAGGATAGATTAGATGAGGCCTTCAAATTTGGTGTCTGGAAGGCAAGGATACAATTCCTTCTAGATGATCACAACTTGAAGGAATATGTGATGACAGTAATAGTTGAGTTGAAAATTCCACAACAACAAACAATCTTCAGGAAGGAAATGGGAAAATCTAAGAGGACAGTCTTAGATAGAGTTTGGGATCATATCGTCTTGCATTCTATAGATAAGACAACAACAAAGGATATGTGGTATGTCATCATGAAGTTGTACCAGGATTCGTCTGAGAATCAAAAAACTATTCTCAAAGAGAATATGAGTACAACTAAGATGTAGTAGGGTAAGAATGTTACATCCTTTCTCACTAGAATTCAGATGGATAGAGATGAACTTGCAATAATTGTAGAGAAACCATTAGATAGTGAGTTGGTGTGCACAAAACTAAACGAGTTTACTAAGGAATGATGTACATTTGTCTGAGTAATTTATGGACGAGACACACTTCCTAGTTGGGAAAGTATATGGAGTGACTTCCTCAGGATGAGCTAAGGTTCAGTTTTCTTGATGGTCTCACTAGCAGCAATAACAATGGACTGAAGGTAGAGAAGGAGGAGAAGAAAATAGCCCTTGCAGGAAAAGGAAAAGTGAAGAAAAGTCCCAACCAGGGATAAGCCTATAAAGGAGAGAAGAATAAGGACTTGTTGAAGGTTAAGTGCTTCGGATGTGTTGAGATTGGGAACTATGTCTCCCATTGTCCGAAAAGGAATAAGGACAAGAAGGGGAAGAAAACAACAACTTCGACCGAGATTGGTCACATGTACGCTAGGTTGGAGGATGAGTTCGTGATGTTTGCAGAATTATCCTCGGATGGGGGATGAGTATGATACTCCAATATCCCATATTGGGTAGGATCTGATGGAGGAGCAACAGGAGGTCCATATCTAGCCATAGAGGGCTTGATTACTAGATCAGATCCAATTTTTGTGTATATTCCTCACATGGATCAATACCTTTTCTATGAGACCCCATAGTAGTAAGTAGCAGGAGGATTGAGGTGTCAACATGGCATAGTCAGATATTTGAGAGACAGTTATAGAGCAAGGGTAGCACTGCCAGATACTCAAGAGATAGTTGCAGATCCAAAACTAGTCATAGTCAGATGCTCAAGTGAAAGTTGTAGAACTAGTTGCAGTGACACATGTAGTGTGAATTGGCTAGTTGTAAAAAGCAAGACACAGTTATAGCTAGAGAGATTTACCAATTATTTTCAATGGGAAATCAAGACTTAGAGGGAGCCAAAATTTAGAGGGAGATGCCCTATGGAAGTCTGGACCTTCAGGTTTTGAGAGATCGACACACAGTTGCAGTGATAATAGAAACGCAGAGGTAGTGTAGTAGCAAAATCACAAAGGCATCAACAATGTGAGATCATATTATGCACAATAGCATGGTGGAAAATGACAACCTTGTAGTTTCTTCGTAGTAATTTCCAGTGACATGGAATCAGATCAGTTTGAAGATGTGAAGGAAAGAGGTTTCACATATGTGAGACACTATAAATGTGGATAAGTTTGGCTACAACATGTTCCCATAGACCATGTGGTTGATATATTCACGAAGGTTCTAGAGAGAACTAAGTTCATCTACTTCAGAGAACAGATGGGTATAGTGGAGAACACCTTCCTTGCTAAGAGGGAGTGTTAGATTTTGGTGTAACAACATAGAGGTGTTCTACTCTATGATGTTTAAGAGGATAAGGAGCACAATAACTCCAAAAACCAGAAACAATTTTGCGAGATAAGATTGGTAAACACCTTAATTAAATTAATTTTACATAATTTAATTATTTCCTAAGTCTAACTGATGGAAGTTGTTTAATTAAAGTTAATTAGTTAAGGTAATTTGATTTTTCTCTAAATAATTCTAGTGATGGAGTCAAAGTGATCTAAGTCATTGATCGGGATTAGATCTTGGTTGTTGGTTTCCCAAAATAATATTATAATATAAAATATAGGGCTTGGAGAGAGGCATCAATTAGATCGAAAATCATTCAAGCAGTTTGAATACCCAGTTGCAACATTCAACAAGGGTGTAGTTAAAGCTAAGGAAGAGACAGTAGTGAGGTTTGCATTAGTGATAATTTGCGAAGAAATCCTCTTGAGGTTTTGCAATGGTCGAGAGTTAGGAAAAGATGTGGAATTATCTAGCAAAGGAGGTTGTATTCGATAGTGGCAATTAGCCAGACTCGTAATGTGATTTTCCAGAAGGAGCATCAATTCAGTTGCTAGGGCCCGTATCTATTTCTTGGAGGTAGAGAAAATTGATTCTAGAGGTAGAGGAAGACAAGAAAAATCTCCTATATGATTTTCTAGGGAAGAAAAAAATTTCTAAAGACAGAAATGTACATTTCCAAATAGGTTGAGCAAATTTCTAGGGAAGTGCAAGTTTTCTAGAGAGGTTTAGATCAAGTTGTTGTGAGGGAAAAATATTTTCCCAGTATATTTCCAATTGAGATAAATTGTCGGAGCTAATCCAGGAGGGCTAGCAATTGTAATTCTCTATTTTTGCTGCATACTAATAAAACCCTCATATGCTACATTGGTTTTCTCTTCGAGGCTTTTCCAGGGACAATTGTCCAAAATAATGTTGTTAAATTTTTTTTGTGTGTCTATCTATTTCTCAATTTCGTATTTTATATGTCCACACTTTTTTTATGGTGAAGAATGCATCAGTGATTTAATCGTTATTTGTAGATAATAATTAACAGAATACAAATAAAATACTAACAATTATAAGATTAAACTCTAGTTGTTTCATTCAAGTAATTTTTACATTCTCCAACCAAGATATATAGTATTTATGTTTAGATGCTTTCTACAAAATGAACCCATGAAAGTTTTCTCATGAGTAAAAGGGATGAATTTCTATAAAAAAAACAATGTATTAAACCAAAAAAAAAATTATTGATTGTATATGGTATCAAATTCATGAGGATGGGCCCCTAAGTGTCTACAATTGGAGGAATGGATCAAGATGCATGTGTTCCTACTAGATTGGGAGCCATTCAAGCCAGGGTTAATGATGAGATGTTAAAGTAGTGTAATGTGTTATGAATGGGTACTCTAATGTCCATGTGATGGATTCAAACACTTGTGAAAACTTTTACAAGGGAATTTTGTCGATGTTTCTCCAACCAAGATATATAGTAATCATGTTTAAATTCTTGTTGCTCAATGAACCCATAAAAAAGGGATGAATTCCTATAAAAAAGAAACATATTAAACCAAATAAATCTACTTGATTTCAAATGGTATTAGATTCATGAGGATGAGTCCTTAAGTGTCTAGTATTGGTAGGAAAGGAATGAGATGGATGCATATATACTAGATTGGGAGCCATTCATGTTAGGGTTAATGATGAGATGTCAAGTGGAGAGCACACTATTGTTCTTGTAATGGATTCGAATTTTTGCGAAAAAATATACAAGGGATTTTGATTTCTATTTGTAGTGGGGAAGGTAATGATGACGTGGTTGCAAGCATTTCACCAATGTAATTTATCCTCCAATCCCACATGGAAAATTGCGTCCTTTCTTATTTCAAACAATTCCATTGTAAAGATAGTAGTAATAAGATGCATAATTATCTTAATGTTTTCTTTCATCCATACTTTCATACTATATCTATTTTTAGTAATTGCACCTAAATGATTTGTAAACTATTGTGGATATTTCATTGGAACAAACTCATCACAACAAATATTACAAGTGTAGTCCTCAAATCACTAAAATATACTTAGTATGAAATCGAAGGAGTTAAAAACAATAACACTTAAATCCCATCCACACATTGAACACAATATGTACCCTCCAAATAGGATAAAATCCATCGAGAACTTGGGAACTTATAACTTTCTCTTTCCTTCTTAGATACAAAATGCAAATACAAATAAAGATGAACTCATTATGGAGTCATCATATACAATTTGGCTTATATAGATGTTATAGAGTCTTCTAGTTCCTCTATTATATTAGCAATATCCCACTCCTTTGCTCTACTCAAATATGAAATCACAAATACAACTAGAATGGAATCTCTTCCCTTCTTAACAACCTAGTGTTTAACATGTCCATATAGCCATGTAGAATTAAGACTACGGTTTCTGCATGCCTAAACTCATGATTAGGGCTAGGGTTTTGGAACTTTTGAAATTTTGTTGAAAGTAGTTCCACATGAGTATAGGCCCTGTCATGGTAGTCATTTTTCACTATAGTGGTGAAAAGCATGGCTCATGTTATGAAAGTTGGGAAATACCTCAAGTTGAGTTATATTACTAAATTTATTACTTAGTTTTAAATTTAAAATTATCTTGTAATGATTTTTATTATTAATTATAACTTAAAATGGGTGTGTGAGTGAATGCACTGAAATTACATGATATGGAGAATATGGAAATTAGTTGAACATATAAATTTGTTGAGTCACAATTTAAGTAATAATTGTATATATAGCAAGGTTGCATAGCTAGTGTTCCAGCTTAGTGTAATTATTGAAATTCGAAAAGTATGAACCGCCTCTCATATTTGAAAAAAGGCTACAAAGTAACTACTGCTTAGTTCAAAGTTTATTTCGATATATAAATAATTTTCATTTTTATTAAAAAAATTGCTTTTAAATAATATAATATTTTAATTAAGTGTGGAATTTGATATTTTAATTTTAAAATTAATTTTTTTTTAAGTAATTCCTTCAAGTAATATATCCAAAAATAATGAAATTTAAATAATCAAAATAATAGGTATGAAGGATAATGGATTCCTAAGTAATCAATCAATCCATATTTATCAATAAACGTAAATGAAAACTATCTTCAATATTGATTAACCCCTCAATTATGTTACAACTTTCTTTTGAAAATAAATAAATAAAATTATTTTTCCTTACATTATTTTTTATATTTATAAATGGTTGGTAGTATTCTATTATTTTCCATCAAGTCCCGCTAGCACAACCGGTTGAGGATGGGCCTCGTCAGCAAGGTGACCCAGGATCAAACCTCATGAGGGGGTGGTTATGCCCTGTGCTAGGGGGAGGAGACATGGATAAACTCCAACCAGTATAAGGGATGGTGCGGCTCAGGCCGGGTGCGATCCCCAGGTGACTTTGACGGCTTAGATGCCCCTGGGTTACGAATTCTTAGGCGACAAGTCAAGTCTAGAGGATCATAGACAACTTGACAAACAAAAGAAAATATTCTATTATTTTCCCCTTAAATGAATATAATTAATATTTCCTTCCAAATATTTGTGTTTGATTTATATTGACAAAATCATTGATAATAACATTTATTAGATATCATTTTTTGGGATTTAAGTCATTCATCTATGACCATTTCCATGAGAGGTAGTAGTAATTGACTAATTTCTCATGATTTTTGAATAGTCTAGAAAGCACTCATTGCATTGGGTGATGCTCAAAAGGGTCAAGAAGAGGGATTGAAACTAGAGAAATGAATCACATAATGTCAATCATCACTTTTAGGGCTTGCACTTAGTAACCAGTACTTCCCCAAATGTCATCCATCCTAGATCACTTCTGGCTCAAGCACTGTGAAAACCCTCCCGGAAGTCCTAGTTACTGGGTGCAAGCCCTGAAATTGATGATTGACAATATGTGATTCATTTCACTAGTTTCGATCCCACTTCTTCACCCCTATGATCATCACTTGATGCAATGAGTGCTAAGTAGAGTATTCAAAAAGCATGAGAAATTAGTCAGTTACAATTATGTCTCGTGGAAATGTTCACAGATGAATGACATATTTAAGGCAGTTAAATCCCAAAAAATGATATCTAATATAATGCACCGCAAAAACTCCCAATACTTAAATAAACATTTAATTAAAAAGAAACTTAAATTATTTATAAGTAAGACTTAACTAAGTATTATATTATCTCTATTTATATCCAAATTCCCAATAAAAATTTATGAAAATTACCTCATTGTGAATTAGAAAAATGATATTTAACAAAACACTATAATACTCATAAATCAAATTTATCATAAACTCTCTTAAAAATGAAACCTAACGAAAGCACAAAAAAATCAAAACACATAAAAATGAAACCTAACAAAGAAATCAAAACACATATTAAGTTGTGATTTTAGCTCACATCCAAGATCTACTATAAATCATTTGGCAATATTGTTACCGGTGATTGAAATTTAAAAAATAAAAAATAAAAAATATTATCACCTTTGAACCAAGATATACATAGTGAAAATTGATAAAATAATAAGTATCTTATTAAAAGGAGCATATCTGTTATTACAAGGAGCATACCCTTCATATATGTACGAAAAAGAATATGTGATGATCGCGAAAATTTGGCTGTATGAAATAATATGTGAGGATCGTGCTCTATGTAAATCCAAGCTGAAAACCATGTTCTTCCTACAGAGACGAATTACTACCTAATATGTTTGACATTTTAAGATTTAAATTTCTTCAAGTGAAAATTCTTTAAAGTATAATATACAATGTGTTATTTTTCATTGTTTAAATTGTATTTTTGAATGCTAAATAGAGTATATATATGATCAAATAAACTTTTTGACAATAAAAACTTAATTTTTTTTTATGATATATACATAAAAAATAAATTATATATAATACATACTTATTTTACATTAAAATATTTTACATCACATATCAAAAAATTTTATCACACAAATTAAAATGGATTTTTATTATTAATATATTTTTAATTATATGTCAATATTACTTTTTATTAAAATATTTTATCTATATATAGGTATATATGAAGTTGATATATACATAAATTAGTTAACATAGATTTTCAAATAGTTTATTTAACTATCTTGTTGAAATATTTTTGAAAAATATAAGATTTAAACATCTTACCCATACCTTTTGTAAAAATTATACAACATGCATGTATATCTTGGATTCACCTGATCTAATAATGTACTAAAGTTAAATATTGAATCGCTTCTACAAATATTTTGTGGAATTAAAAACACAATCGCTAAATCACATGAACATGAAGAAGAATCAAATCAACCACAGCATAGATAATTTCTCGGAGAAAGCTTACAGCTAAAAACCCAACTATCTTCTATTATATATTAAGCATGGATCATGAAACAATTACATACAAAGATCTTATCACAAGAGCCCTCTAGTACTCAGTTAATTGTCTCACACTGTCATATGTAAAATTGACCAACGCATAGCCAATTCTCAACCTCCAGACATCTTTCCTTGCTTGCGCAATCCATGATGGAATAGATCCCTAAAAGATAGGAATTATTTCCTTCCTTGACTGTGCAAGTATCATGAACATTCCAATGGGTGTTTGGTTTCATGTGTGCAACCCAATAATCCTACAACTGATAGTCAACTTCCCTTTCACCTAGAACTCAACTGGGTCTCCACTGGATTTGACATGCATGCGACTAATAATAGTAAATCCTTAGTTGCATGTGAGATCAGTGATTGTGAATTAATTAATATTTAATTCACTAGATCTCTCACTAGTGTATCTTTAGTTACAATTAGCACAACTGATTTTAACTCACTTAATCAAGTTAAACTATATACAACTTGCACTAACTCATGCACCACTACACTTCGAACTCTGTTACAATTAGAATTACTCTGCTTGCCTCACCAACTACCTCTAACTTGAAATCCACTAGCTAACTGAATTTTTCACTTTCAGTTAATTGTTTCAAGTCAACATTGAGAGTAGATTACAGTTTAATTTCCATCTTAATTAAGGGATAACCAAAATAGACATGCACCCAAAAATAGCATTGTGGGCCCCACCCTAGTTTGGGTGCTTAAATCAACTAAGCATGGGTGCTGAAATTTATTGTTGAATCTCAACACTCTCTCTCAACAAGAAAGGGATTATCCTTCACCCTAATCCTATCTCTATGGTATTAAAATTTTCTCTTGGTGAGCGCCTTTGTGAGAATATTTGCACCCCGATCTTCCATGGGAATGTACCAAAGTAACATTATCCTTATCTGCACACAATCTCTGAGATGATGGTACCAGATATCTATATGCTTGGACCTATCATGAAACACATGATTAATTGAGAGTTTAATGAAACTCTAATTATCACAATGAATCACTATCGGATCCATCTGAGAACCAAACAAGCCAACCAAGATCTTTCTCATCTAGACAGCCTCACATGCAGCTTGACTGGCTTCCATGTATTCCGCTTCCACTGAACTGGTGCCACAAATCGTTGTTTCCTATTATACCAGGAAACGTTTGTCGATCCTATGCTAAAGATCCCTCCTGATGCACTCTTTCTATCTAATGGACTACCCACCCAATTTTCATTTGTGAAGCCTTGAAGCTTCAATCCCTATGTCTGTATGTACCATAGACCATACTCTAATGTGCCCCTCTGGTAGCTTAAGACATGCTTCCCCGCATTCCAAAAGAGCTGGGTAGGATTAACCATAGCTTGACTCAGTTGGTTAACTGTGTAGCAAATGTTTGGTCTCGTGTTCACCAAATACATCAGTGAACCCACTAACTACCTATAGATAGTAGCATCCTCTTTCCTCCAATTTCATGGAAGAGGAGTATACATGGGTTTGCATATCTCCATGTTAAACTTACCCAGTATCTCCTTTGCATACTTGCCTTGAGACACAAAATTTCCACCATCCCTCTGCCATATTTCGAATCCAAAAAAATAATTATGGAGTCCCATATCCTTCATTTTGAACTCCCTTGCAATATCCTCCTTGCATGCATGTATCAACTACTCATCCCCAGTCAAAATTAGATCATCAACATAAAGAACAATGATCAATAGCTTACCCTCAACCACAATAGTGTATAGGTTTTCATCTGCTTCACTTTTGGTAAAGCCCAGTCTCGTGAAATAGTTGCCTATTAGAGTGTACAAAGCACGGGGTGCTTTCTTTAGACCATATAGTGCTCTTTTGAGTCACGACACATGTGACTCACTGTTGAAGATTTAGAAACATTCAGGCTGCTCTATGTACACCTCTTCCTCAATGATCCCATTGATAAACACAATTTTCACATCCATCTGATGAATGTGCCATCCCATTTGTGTTGAGAGTGCAAGGATGGATCTTATGGAAGAGTACCTTGCAACAGGTGAAAAAGTCTCATCATAATCTATCCCCTTGATTTGTGAGAATCCTCGGGCCACAAATCTCGCCTTGTATTTATTCACAATCCCATCAACAGCTTGCTTTGTCAATTAGTCTTGGGACTATCTCCCATGCACTGTTCTTGACAACAGAGTCATACTCCTCCACCATTGCATCAACTGAAGTTGACTGCTGCACTGCTTCCTCAAAGGAATATGGTTTAGTCACAATAAATTTTCTCATAAGATCCATGTATCCAGTAAATTGGTTAGGAGATTGTCTTTTCTTACGCTATGAATTAGGGGCTCCTACATTCTTTGCAACATCAAGTCTCAGTCTATGAGCTTCTATGGTGCACCTTCTACCATTTCTGATGGATGGCTCTATATGAGTGTTTTCCTCCACTTCATGAACCTCCTCATGTGGCTGATCTACATCTTGAGACTCATCCTTGGGAACCAAAAATTCCTCCTCTCCATGCAATTCCAGCTCCCTCTCAAGGGACAACCGCATGGATTTCTCCTCATAAAATTTTATATCCCATCGCACAATAGTAATTCTACTATTTGGAAAATACACATGATAATTATGGGGTGTTTCAGTGTACCCCACAAAAATCCCAACCTCAGTTGTTGGTTCCAGCATCTTCCTGGCATCTTAGGTCACATGCACATAAACAGATGAGCCAAAAATCTTAAAGTGTGAAACATCAAATTTCAGCCTTTTCAGGTGTACTCATGCCAAGTACTCTATGAGGACAATTATTTTTCACATGTACCGTTGTATTGCATACTTACGCCCATAGATTCATCAGTAGGCCTTGAACATGCAACATCACTCATGATGCACCCACAATAGTCTTGTTCTTCCTCTACATGACCCCATTCCATTGTGGGCTATGAGGCACTATGATTTCTCTTCGAATTCCTTCTTTGCAGCAAAATTTCTTGAATTCATTAGAGATGTATTCTCCACCATTATTGCTCCTAAGAGCCTTCACTTGCTTCCTCGGCTCTTTCTCCACCAGTGCCTTAAACTCACAAAATTTAGAGAATGCTTGATCTTCCTTCTACATGAAGAAGATCCAGCACTTATGACAAATGTCATCAACAAATATTACATAGTACTTATGTTTTGTTATTGAAGTAACCAAGAAAGGACCACACATGACTATGTAAACTCTCTCAAATATCCCCAAAGCTCGGTTTTCCTTCTCATGAAAGGTTTCCTTTACATATTTTCCCATAGTACATCCCTTACATGTGTCTGACTGTGCAAGTGTACCCCTGGGAAGACCAGTAGAAATCTGTTGCATGACTTTAAAGGCTCCATGGTGAAGATGGCCCAATTGCCTGTGCCATAATTCGCCCTCATCCCAACTCACCACTTGATCTACCTTGCCCATCATTGTTGCGCAGCCATCTACCTCAAGCTTGTAGAGACTCTTAACTCGAATCCCTATCCTCTTGGCTTGTGCTATTATTTTATGTCGCAGTAAAGCTTTTCCATCACTTAAAATAATAGGATAGCCTCTATCCTCCAACATTGTGACTGAGACCAAATTTTTCTTCAGACCTAGTACATGCATCAAATATTTTAATTGAAATGGTTTACCTAAATCCCTTTGGAAGGTAATGGTACCAATCATGGTAGCATTTTACCGTTCGTCATCATCCATTTCAATATGCATATGGAGATATTTCTCCTCCAAGTCACTAAAAATTTCCTTATCTCTCATCATGTGAAAGGAAGCACCACTATCTAAATACCACACAGACCCAAATGCACTGGACATCATGCATGTGATCAATGAGAAGTCAAACTCAAATTGCGAGGCAAGGGCCTCACCAGCTGTAGATCCTCCAGTCTTTTTGTATTTCTTCTTTTGTGGACAGTTAGTAGCGAAACGCTCATGCTTGCGACAGTGAAAATACTTCACCTTGGACATGTCCTGCTTATTTCCATTCTTGGACTCGGATTTAGAATGGAATTTCTTCCCCTTCCCCTTCCTCTCCTTGGTAGCCAAAGAAAAATCCTCTTCATCCTCATTCTTAGATGAAGATCCATCTCTAGTGTTCCTTCTAAACTCCTCTTGCACCAAATCAAACCACAGTTGTTCCCAATCTGGAAAATTTTCCCTTCCATTGACAGAGTCTAGATAACCATGCCAACTCTTGGGAAGTCCTAGGAGATCCAAGCTCACCAAGTCATCATCAAAAACTATTATTCCAACACTCCCCAATTCATCCTGACATTGGAATTATTTTTTTAGATATTTTGGAATAGTGTCGCCCTTTTCCATCTTGATCTTCCTAAGTTTATATTTGAGCGCCAATTTCCTATGATCGCTACTGCTTTGGAATAGATCCTTCAAAGCCTTCTACATTGCATATGGTGTGGCTTTCCCATGGAGGCTTGAGACAATGTGGTCTCGTACTCCCTCCAATAGGATCATCCTCTCCTTTTCCACTTTCTTTTTCCATGCATCAAAATTTGTAGCATTTGCCACAACCAGTTTAGGAACATCATTGTCAATGAATTCTTTCAATCCATTGTCTTTGAGTACTGCCTCCATCTTTCCCTTCCAAGAAATATAGTTTGAACTGCTCTTGAGTGCATAATCTAACCTCAAGCCATTGAAAGCCATTTTGATCTTGAATCAGTTGTAGCACTAAGAAAGTCTTTCTACAAATTTGAATTTTATCCAGTCACAAACTCAGCTCCTACTTTAATTCTGCAATTTTTTGTGCTCTAATACCATTTAGAGATTATACAACATGCATGTATATCTTGAATTCACCCAATCTAAGAATGTAATAAAGTTAAATACTGAATCACTTCTACAAATATTTTCCGGAATTAAAAACACAATCGCTAATCACATGAACATGAAGAAGAGTCAAATCAACTACAACACAGATAATTTCTCGAGGAAATATTACAACTAAAAACTCCACTATATTCTATTGTATATTAAGCATGGATCATGAAACAAGTACATACAAAAATCTTCTCACAAGAACCCTCCAGTACTTAGCTAATTGTCTCCCACTGTCATATGCAAAACTAACTAGCACATAGCCAATTCTTAGCCTCCAGACAACCTGCCTTACTTGTGCAATCCCTGATGGAATAGATCCATAAAAGATAGGAATTCATGCCTGCCTTGACTGCGCAAGTATCATGGGCACTCCAATGGGTGTTTTGTTGCACGTGTGCAACCCAATAATCCTACAACTGATACTCAACTTCCCTTTCACCTAGAATTAAACTGGGTCTCCACTGGATCTGACATGCATGCAAGTAATAATAGTAAATCCTCATTTGCATGTGAGATCACTGATTGTGAATTAATTAATATTTAATTCACTAGATCTCTCACTAGTGTATCTTTAGTTACAACTAGCACAACTGAGTTTAACTCACTTAACTGGGTTAAGCTATTTACAACTTGTACTAATTCATACACCACTGCACTTCGAACTCTATTACAATTATAATTACTCTATATGTCTCACCAACTTCCTCTAACTAGAAATCCACTAGCGAATTGAATTTATCACTTTATTAAGTGTTTCAAGTCAACATTGAGAATAGATTAGAGTCTAATGTCCATCTTAATTAAGGGATAAACAAAACCTCACCAACTTCCTCTAACTAGAAATCCACTAGCTAATTGAATTTATCACTTTGTTAACTGTTTCAAGGCAACATTGAGAATAGATTAGAGTTTAATTTCCATATTAATTACGTCGTAAGACGTATTTATTTGAAAATAACTTTCCTAAGTTCCATTGTGTTCCTCTTTGTGCCATTGGATCAAATGTTAGACGATTGAAATGTTTTAGGCCATTAGATCCACTCTCCTTCATTTGCCCTAAACTAGCTAATTAACTAACTCAAGCTTAAATTTTGAAAAGTGCTAGACCAAGAATATGTGCTCTTTCTCTCTCTTTTAATGGCTCTAACTATTATATTCTCATTTCGATCTTGCAAAGGCTATTACAAACGCAACACAGAGGTGGAAAAGGTCATTTTCCAGGGAGATTTTTCACAGTTTGCGAAGAGTTATATTAAATATATGCATGATGCAGTTGGGAATCAAATTCGGCTCTGTGTTAAACAACAAGGCCGTGGCAATCTGAGACAACACCTCAGTTCTCTGTTCTCCACAGAAGCCCTGGCCAAATCTCTAGAATAAATGCACAATATTTTTCTTCTCACAATCCGTCGGTGTGATCAAATCGATTATACCATGGATGTATGAGTAGTTCTCTGTGATTTTTTTTGCATTTACTGTTATCAAATCAAAAAAATTATTTTATCCATGGCTCAGTGTTGTAGAATTATATGATGGGTAAACTTTTTCCCAATTGAACCAATTGTAAATAAGGCTTGTATAATGCTATGTATAAATAAAGCCAGGACATTTTATAGTAAATGTGTTTTTTTAACTTAATGTTCATTCTTGAGTAGTTATTTTGATTAGTGTTTGGTTTTATTCAGAACATTCTGTTTTAGTAATTATTATATAATGTTTTACTAATAAGAATCACATTTTATTGTTTAAAAGTAATATATATTATTTTAGTAAAAATAATTATTAAATATAAAATTTAAATATAATGTTTTAAAAAATAAGATAATAATGTATTCCTATGATGGTTTGGGATGGTGTAACATAGGATTGAGTATTCAATTCAAATAATTTCCAAGACACATTTGTAGCCTTGAGGTTCAAAAATTTCCATCATAAATTCTATAATTATAGGATGAGTGTGAATATCAATGTTGGCCCATTAATTTATACAAAACCAACCTAAGTTGTATTCCTATGATGGTTTTGGATGGTGTAACATAATATTGAGTATTCAATCCAAATCATTTCGAAGACACATTTGTAGCATTGAGATTCAAAAAATTCCATCATAAATTCTATAATTATAGGATGAGTGTGAATATCAATGTTGACCCATTAATTTATAAAAACCAACCTTAAGTTGTATTTCTATGATTCAAATTGTACAATGAAAAAACCCATTGAATCTATAGATGAGGGAATTATAAAAAAGAACTGAAACGATAAGTTAGTTGATGATTTTAGACCTCGAATGTTGGCCTTTTCTCCAATTTCTCCAGCCCCAATCTGCCTTTTCCCCACATTTACAAAGTCATCTTATGCACTTGCAAAAACCCTATATCTCACTCATATCTTAATTCCAATTCTATATTATGTTATCGAAACACAATTTTATTCTTAATGCAAATTCCATATGTGGTGCAATTGCTAGTTATGGGATAGCCAAAATAGACATGCACCCAAAAATAACATTGTGGGCCCCACCCTAGTCTAAGTGCTTAATGCAACTAGGCATGGGTGCTGAAATTTTCTTGTTGAATCTCAACACATTTTTTTACTTCTATTCATTTTATAGCGGACATTATTATTTTTATTTAAAACATAAATTTTATTTTTATTTTAAGGGGAACACAGGATGGACAAACTTACACACCCCTCTCATACTGAGTTGTAAAACCAATATAGATCCATCTTAAGTACACATCTAAATATAGATACATCTTAAGTACCCATCTAATTTGAGCCAACAGAGATCAAATTTCTTTATGTGCAAACTTTTGAGAGTGCAAAATACGATGTGTTATTTTTCATTGTTTAAAATATTTTTTGAATGTTAAATAGAATATGTATAGGATCAAATACAAATTTTAAGCATAATTTTTTTCTTTCTATATCGACATAAATTAGTTAACATAAATATTCAAATAGTAAGATTTAAATTTAAAACATAATTTTTAATTTTATTTTAAGGGGAACGCACAGATGAACAAACTTACACATCCCTCTCATACTGAGTTGTAAAACAAATATAGATCCTTTTAAGTACACATCTAAATATAGATCCATCTTAAGTACCCATCTAATTTGAGCCAAGAGAGATCAAATTTCTTTATGTGAAAATTTTTGAAAGTGCAAAATACAATATGTTATTTTTCATTGTTTAAATTGTTTTTTTTAATGTTAAATAGAATATATATAGGATCAAATACAAATTTTAAACATAATTTTTTTGAATATGGTATCGACATAAATTAGTTAACATAAATCTTCAAATAGTAAGCTTTAAATGTTTCATTTATACAATTTTTTTACTTCTAATTAATTTACAACATATTCATTTTTTTTAATTGTAATCAACATTGTTTTCTATTTAGAATATAATTTTTTTTATTTCTAATTTTATTCTAAAGGGCATGGACTGAGAAACTTACATATTCCTTGAGCCTCTAGGCTCAACCAACATAGACCCATCTTCCGATAATTTTTTTGAATGCAAAATACAATGAGTTATTTTTCATTGTTTAAATTGTATTTTTAAATGCTAAATAGAATATATATAGGACCAAATAAAAATTTCAACCATAATTTTTTTTCTATATATAGATATATATGAAGTTGATATCGCCATAAATTAGTTAATGTAGATTTTCAAATAGTTTATTTAAATAGCTAAAATATTTTTGGAAAGTATAAGATTTAAACATCTTATTCACACATTTTTTTTTACTTCTTATTATTTTACAAAATATTCATTTTTAAAAATTATAGCAGGCATTATTTTTTTATTTAGAGTATAATTTTTTATTTTTTATTTTATTTTATTCACATTTTTTTTTTACTTCTAATTACTTCACAAAATAGTCATTTTTTAATTATGCTAGGCATTATTTTTTTATTTAAAATATAATTTTTTATTTTTATTTTTATTTAAAAAAAATAGACTTACAAACTTACACATTTATTTATACTAAGCTGTATAATGAGTCTTTGGGCTCAATAAATCAATATAGTTAATGTAAAAATCCATGTGGCAATTGAAACTACTTCAAGAATAACAAATCAGTACTAAAGTTAAAACCAATCATAAAATGATAATTTTAAGAGAAAACCAAAATTTAACCTTGTAAAATAAGCGTGAAGTTATAATATTGCTCTTTTTCCAGAAGAAAAAAACTCTGGAATTCTATTAATGAAAGAGACTATTACGTAAAGCCAGTTTGATCAATATATAACCAGTAAAGTCATTTAAAACCAGATTGATCAGATGCCAGATTGGTCAATATGGTCAATATGTAAACTGGATTGATCCAATGATACCTAAGTTATATTATTGCTTTTGCAACTGCAAGATATTATTCTTTCCCACAAACTGAGTTATTAAAGAATATTTGAAAGATCGATGCAAGTTTGCAGTTTTGGTTATCCCAGTTGCTTGTGTTACAGAAGCTGCACCCGCTCCAAAAGAGAAGGAACCCGAGCAAGAAATAGAATCTGAATAGGATGTGGGTTTTCCATTTTTTTATTATATTTCATTGCACACAACAGAATAGAGATACCAAAGTAATGCCAGTGGATCGATTTTCTTTTATTAAGTTGGAGGGGAAATTACCACAGGGAAAAATTAGAAAGGGAGGTCCTGAGATGCAGAAGGGAGAATTGAAGGGGTTTATGTCTGAGCTCATGACACCTAATAATGACAGCAAAATGGAAATCAAGCATTGACATAGAAACTGATGATGGAAAAAAAGTTGTGGATTAATTGAAAGTTCCTTAGAATATGATGTACTCAATTTTCAAATGAGTGAAAACCAAGGGAAGAGAAAATGACAGAACTAAAGAGAGCAGGTAGAAATTTTATAGCTGCAGAGACTGGTACAAAATGTCACGAGATAGGTATTTATGATTGTTATTCATACATATGCATGTATACAATATCTCTAATTAAAAAAATAGGAAAAGGTCAAGCAAGTAAGCATATTCATCCCACAATTAATTAATCAACCACTGGTAGGAAACACCATCATCCAGTCTTTTTAGGAATATAACACCTGTATCTTTTTATTAAAATAAAAAATATAAAAAAAAAAACACCGGGAAAATTTTATTTTCCAATAAATAAGAAAATTTTGGTGTTAAAAAAAAATCCGGGAGATAGTGAAGTTATATACACATTCAAATACAAGAGGAACGAATGAACAAGAAACCAGTAGCGAGGTACCTTAGCAGTCAGGACATGAGCCAGAAAAATTAATGTGGCCCTTATCACAAGGGAACGCAGCAACTCGTGAAAACACAACAGACTAGCAAAGATACCAGAGAGTAGATTTCAAATTGTTCCACTGACCAGGTTCCAGATGATTAGAAAAAAACTTGCCACTGGTGTGGTGTAGGGTAACCAGCAAGTGATTTTGCAAAAGGGTGCAGATGAGAATATATGCAAAACCATGAGTGATTTTGACATCATAGAAATGTACCTCATAACTTGATAGCTTAGTAAAAAAAATTACAACATCCAGGTGATGGCCTCAAGATAATTGAATCTCTACATGTTCCTAAAACATATTTTCTTGACTCCAGCACTTAATGACAAGGGATGCTATGGAAAGAAGCAGAAAAGAGAAGAGATAGCAGTCCATGGAAAAGGTAATTGAATCTCTGCATGTTCCAAAAAAAGTTTTCTTAATTCCAGCACTTAATGACAAGGGATATCATGGAAAGAAACAAAAAAGAGCAATGCATTCAAACAAAAAATTCATCTGTTTCCAGAACCCATCTCGCACAGTACGTTATTTCAGGGCTCCAACAGAATGGCGCGATGCAACCATCAAGATTTGTCATGGTGGTGAACACTATGTCTGCAATTGATTGTTTCCAGAACCCATCCCGCACAGTACGTTATTTCAAGGGCACCAACAGAATGGAGCGATGCAACCATCAAGATTTGTCATGGTGGTGAACATTATGTCTGCAATTGATTGCTAAATCCAGAACATTGCATGAAGGTTTAAATTTTCTGTTCCTTAAACGACCACATGCATAGGATGGAAAGAAGTAGCTGGAGATGGAATATAAACTAATCCTTGTCAGGGGAAGTGGAACCATATGCTCCCATGTCAAGGGATAACCAAGAAAACATATTGGATGGCGTCGCCCGGAGTTGAACCGAAGATTATCACCAGACTTGAACCGGAGACCAACTACACCACGGCACCAAGTGGTTGGAAAATGAGAGAATCTCCATTGTATTTCCTAACATTAAACTGAAACCCTTTGTAACTACACCACGACACCAAGTGGCTCAATAAAATGAGAACAGTCCATGGCACTTCCTGACATGAAACATAAACCTTGCAACGGAAGCTCCTGTGTACAACAGAGGGGAGAAAAGCATTGGAACAACAACTCCTGGTGTGCAACAGAGGAAAGAAAACCATTGCAACGACAGCTCCTGGTGTACAACAGAGGAAAGAAAACCATTGCAACGTCAGCTCCTGGTATCCAAATAGAGGAAAAACCGGAGACCTTCATTGTGTTAGACTGAAGTGATAACCAACAAAACCACAACACTAAGTGGTTCAACAAAATGATAGAATCACTTCAAGGAATTTTAACCACATTATTTTGAATTAGTTATTAATCTAATTCAGAATAATGTGATTAATCGAAAAAATATTTATCTAAATTAAAGGATCACAAAAGTCTTAAATAGTAACTTAATATTTGGTATCTAGTGGAACTGTGAAAATAAACACTAACCATACTTATAAGAATATTGGTTATTTAATACACCCTAAGAAATCTTGACAGTGCACAGCAGGGTGTGCAAATCAGCCAGATGTATGTATGCATAGCATTCGTAATCCCATATGTCGGATATCGAATTTCCTTCGTCCTCTCATCCCGATGCCCTCTCCGTTAACAACACCATTTATGGATCAAACGTTGCGTATCTCCTTGCCTTTGCGTCACATCTCCGACCAACAAAAACAGGATGTCATTCATGCCAGTGGAAAACTAGTTCAATCTGCACAGTCAAAAGACGAGAGGTCGTGTTCTGCAAGACAACAAGATTCGATTCAGGAACAATCAGGGGTTGCACAACACAATCAAAGACCGAGATATCTAGAGGCGATTCGACAAGATGATGATAAAGGAAAAGGCAGTGCAGCTGCTGAAGAATTGAAAAAAAATGGTGGAAGGGAGAAAAACATAAGCGCCTGCTTTGCAAAAACTTTCTATATGGGGAACCACCAATATCAAAAGACGCACAAGCAGTATATAAGTATATCCAAAGACCGGAGCTCGAGACTAATCTCATTTTGTACAATCGAAATCGAAGCCAGAGGAAAAAGAAGCGGATGAAGCCAAAGAAAAAAAAGTTAAAACGAAGACGAAATTCTGGAGAGACAATTTCCAATTAAAACGCTCATGGTTTTTCATGACATGTTGTATTGTTTTATAATCATAAGCTATTCAAGGTATTTGACTGCGTTGGTTTCATGTTTTGGCTTGTAATTATTTCCCACCATAAATTAAAACCTTGATTAGGTCACGGTTATGTGCATGGTATCATAAGTGTGTATTTACTTTTGATTTGTATCTATGTTTTTCTTTTGTAAACTTGTCAAGTGTCTTGTTATTCATTCATTCATCTAAACAAAATGTAGGTTACATTAACATATATACGTGATGACCTCAACTTGTCCATAGGAAATCAGGTTTATTGGCCATCTCACAGAGTTATAGGCCAACCAAAATTGAAAAAGTTAACTCTGTCTCTAGCTACCTTAATAGGTCTATTGTCTATTTTAACCTCTATTGACATATAAAAAAAGTAAACGCTATCCGATGTCTGCATATCAATAAAAAAACAAGTCTCCACTAAACTCAATCATTAGATGATTCGATGGGTGTCGGGTCCTTGACACTTGACCCGTGCATGTCAACCTGATTCAAGTTCTAAAGCTGCCTATCTCTTCGTCCAAGGCAGACATTCTGATGGTGCTACTAGAGGTGAATCTCTTGGATGTCCTTGCGAATTTCTGCTAAAATGGAGGCAACCTTCGGATCTCCTCCAACCTTTTGAACCATAACAATTGCTTTAGCTAGTAAACACTTCCTAGTCTAGTAAATATTAATAGACTGCTTAAAAAATGACAGTCTCCCTCTGGTATTCCCTTGATCAGTTAAAATTAGATCCATCTTATCCTCATGGATGTCTTCTTCTACCTTGGTTTTTAGATCTTGTTCCCATCCAGAAATCAAATATTTGACATGGCCAGGTGTCCCTTCTCCATATGCCTAAAAGAGGTTCTCCATGATTTCCTTCCCATATTTCCTTCCGCTTCTGCATGGCCCCGGTTTGGCCATACCTATATCCTTTCCTTCCCTTATGCCAGACTGTGTCTTAACCATTTATTTTGGAATTGTTCTCCCAACAACTGACCGTTCACCCAGATCCGCACTAGGGTTCTCCCCCGATGTGCAATGGCCTGAGGGTGAGATATGCTAGGAAGACCTGTAGAAGGAGACAAAATGGTAGTATTGAAAGTAAACAGATAGTTTAGAATAATATCCTTATCGCTGGGAGCTAGTAACATCCTCTCAGACTGGCCTGAGAGCATTACCCTCTTCTTAGCTATGAAAGTTCCAAAAACAGTGCCTCGCGAACATTCCACAACCTTCCAATTATTATTATATTTTCCCTTATCATCATTGATTACAAACAACAATACAGAGACCAAGCAATAAATGACACTCATAAACTGAATAGTTACTCCCATGCAATCCCTGAATAAAATAGCGTTAAACCCCTCGAAAAACAACCCAGAAATTCACATGCTGATCATATTTTCCTTGATTCTACTAACAATATCAACAGAGTCTCTAACCCCCATACTTCCCCCGACTTTACTAACATTATGAACCAAGCCTCTATCCCCAAATTTTTCACTAAGAGACATGCATGCGATTTCAAAGAATTGACTTGTAGAATTGAGACATTGAGAAGGAGTTTGAAATTGGCCTACAGTGTTGTCAACCTGACGATAAGAACAACAGGAATGTCGTGTAGAACTTTGGAAATTGTAAGTATAACCATGAAAAGGACTTTCAAAACAATGAAGACGACCAACAGGCATGTGAAACTAACATGCAGAGCCATGAAGATGGCATGCAAGGGAGTGCAATAGTGTAATATTCCTACTTTAGCAAGTAACTAAGAGGAATATTAATTTTTTATTTTTACACTTAGTAGATGAATAAATGGGGAAGGAGACCCATACTTAACTAAAATCAGCATGAAAACCCTCTTGGTGTGAAAGGGGATCATTATAGTAGCTGGATTTCACACTCCCATGTGTGAACAAGGATAAATGCATCGAGACAAGGTCAAGTTTGACCAAGTCAACATCGTAGGTATGAGAGGAGGAGATCATCCATAGAGACAACGCAGTGCAAGTGGGAGGAAGATTCCTTGGAGAGGGAAACCCTAACGAGTGGGTCCTAAGGAAAGGAGGCTCACACATGTTTAAAAAGAGGGCAAGGCAGCCATAACAAGGATGCTTATGATTTGATTTTGGTCTAGAAGACTATTTTGCTTTCTGCAACTGTTTAGTTGAGATTGTTGTGTTTTTTAACACAAGGATTTCCTATTTAAGAATCCTTCTCCTTCCTTGAGAGGCCTCTTGAAGGAGTGTACTGATTTTCCTCACATCTAGGCTTGAAGCCAAGCATCCTCTTTCAGCTACAACGTTATTTCTGCAGCAATATAACATTGTATTGCGTGGTGTTGCTGTGAGGGTTCCCAACACCACTTCCAGCACTTGTTTTTTAGAGGAGGACGCTCTCTTTCCTTTGAGAGATCAGTAAGGAAGCATTCTGGAGCAGTATTGCACATCTTGGCAATTGACCAAACTACTCCCAAAATATACAACGCAGTCCTTTGCAGAAACTACATCATTTCTTGCAGTTTTGCAGTGTGAGGATCAATCCCCTCAATATTGAGATTGTTTCTCAGGGAAAGGGCCATCCCTTCTCCTGGAAACCTTGTAAGGAGGATTTTCCTTCATTCATGTATTTTTCAGCTGTATAAAGACATAGCTTCAGTTATACTGCATCATTTTCAGATCCAGATCTGTAGATCTGACATTTTTCACTTGTATTCTCATAGAACCCTTGCTGGGTCATTTCTATAATGTGTAAAAGAAGCTTATTCTCCATTTTTCTCCATGATTTGATGTAATACACTCCATGTATGGTCTTTCCACCATATTACATCATAAACCATCATAAAATCATGATGTGTATGCTTTAGTAAATTCTGCATAAGCTAAGTCATGGGGTTTGGGCCTTTTTTAGCCATATGGGGACTGGGAGATATGTTTAACTTAGCTAGAGTGATTTATTGTTGCTACCATTTGGTATGTAAGTCCCATATGAAATAATATAAGGTATCCCACCATTATTTTCCTCTGTTATTACGTAAATAGCTAGGAATAACGTTTTTGGGGCTTATTTTGTTGGTTTTCCACAACTTTTGGATCATAGAATAAAGCATAAGTTTTTGTTGTAGCTTTAATTGATGGCTATGTGCTTTTAACACATCATATGAGTCTATTCATTATTGAACATCCATTATTGTGTTCATGTATTGATGAAGCTCCAACTTTGGAATATCTTAAGATATTCTCATTGTTGTAGATTTTCCCTATTTTGGGATATTACAAATAGATATACAATTTTTTAATCTTGACATTTAGGATTGTTCAAGTAGAACGCAAAGTGAGAAAGAAAATTAAACTAACAGAGCCCAAATCTTTGAACTGCCACGTCCCCTACATTTATCATGCCCAAGAGATGGAACGAAACACAACAAGCCAAATTAAGAGCAGTAATGGCCTTGGGAGAAATAACCAGGTGTTAGTATGATTCTTTCGTCGTAAAAGATCACTTTAGCTATGCATATCAAGTAGCCCTAACATCAAGTATGGCTGCAAAATATCTTTAAGTTTGCTGCATAAAATTAGATCTAAGCATAAGAGATATTAAGCAGATAAAATGTAAAATGGCTCCATGCATCCAATGAATAAGACAAGAACAATGTATAAAAAGAATCGCATACTATATTAAAAAATGGGGCACCTGAGAGGAAAACAAGAAAGGTGTTTTCCAGTTCTCCTCAGTGGGATGGGTTCTTGGAAGTCCTCAGTGTTTTAGATCTAAAATTCCTCTCTTTGGTTAATGTGGAAAACCCTAACAAACATGGAACTCAATGGGAGTTCAGAATGCAAACAAATGAAATTGGTGACCAAGAGTAGATCTAGTGTGATCTAATGCAATGGAGGTGACTAATGAATGGGGAAAACCCTTCTATTTATAACAAAATATTAGAGTGTTCTAGAACTCGGTGCATGAATAAAATATTATTAATCACATTCTAGAATCACCCTTTAGGAATATTTTATTATATTTGTTGGAGGGAAAAGGGTTTTTGACTTGGGTCAATTCCTTTATTTATAAATAACAAATAAATAAATGATTTATTTATTATTTAAGGGAAATGAGGGGAATATAATTAAATAAATACTGGTTTATTTAATTATTTAAAAATGATTTAGTCAAATTTAACTATGAATAGTATTTAAATAATGATTTAAATAACTTATTCTTAGGAAATAATCAAATAAATAATGATTTATTTAATTGATTACCTTGTTTTGGGTTAAATATGACCAAGAAATGTAAACAGATGTGGTGAAAGTGATTTTACTTGGGGTAAAATTGGTCTTACATTGTGTACTTGGGTTCATCTAACGATAATGGGTTAGATGACCAAAAAATGGTGTAACAGATTGCCCCCCAACGTACGAGTGTTAGGAGCAAATCGTATGACCGAAGTACGTTGTAAGAACTCAGTCACTATACAACAAGATAGAAATGAAAGAGAGGAATGTAAGGTAATCTAAAGTGGTGGAGGACTAGACCCTGAGGAGACGAGACTTACAGGTGCAGCAAGTCTCAAGTGTATGATGTGGTTGTGAAAGGCGGTGGGGGAGGCATACCTATGCCTGCCAAGACAATAGTATGAAGAATAAGGCGCCCGGAAAACCACATAACGCAATAGTAAAACCAGTGCTGGCCTAAACATGAGCCAGAAAACAATAATGTTGAATCCCACATACATGTGATGATTTGAATAAGCATCAGGACTTATACAGTAATATGGTAGTACATGAGATACTGATACACCCAAATGCCCCCTACACACGGGGAAGGGCTCGCGAAATCGGACCGACACGTGCAAATCGAAGAGGTGTTGCAAGCGACTGAGGCCGATATCATCAAATGAGAGGAACTACATCAAGGGCTGGAATGAAGAAGTCATCCGGGTGTGTGGGGGGCTACCTACAGGGCCACCCCCTCATGAGGGTTGAAACATCCCACACACACCCAGGTATCACCAATAGCTGCCGTTGCATCATTGAACCATCAAATGTATAGATCACGATCAGGCTGACAAGAGCTCGAACCAAGGTACAGTGCCCCATAGACCTGACTTCTGGATTAAATGAGTTGTTGTCGACAGAAGTAGGTCTACCATAGGTGAGGCAATAAGGGAACCCCAAGTGAGGCATAAGAGAAAAGGGTGGAGCGACAAACATACGGGCACTAATGATGATGAAATGAGGGATACCGAGTGATGGATGGATGACTTCCCTTGTTAGAGCATAAAAGGCATGAATGTCTTGGCAGCGACTGACACAATATCATGAGGGATAGGGGACAATGGGACTGAGGGCTATGAGAGGGGGACCAAGAAATGAAGGATGGAGATTTATAGCGGGATACAAAGGGGACGCGAGATAGACTCTAGGACTGATGATGACTCAAATTGGATGCTCTAAACAAGGGCGACTCGATGGTGCTGCCATATAGTAAAGGTCCAATGGGGAACCATAAAAACATGAGTACAATAAGGTATATCATGATGAAAATCAACACGAACAAAGACAAGTAAGGAGGCAAAGTGGTGCCCCAGGTACAAGTGTTGTAAGTGAAGAAATTCAGTTTTGAGGAGAGATGAAAAGGTCCTTCATGGACAAAATGTGTCCTGGTGAAGTATCAAAACATGAAAAACTAACAAATACCCATTTGAGTGCTCGGTGAGAGCTTTCCAACGGTGTAGATGGTTTGTCAAAAGGGGTTACGGTTTAGTCGCAGTTGGTGAAAGAAAAAATAGGGGTTTCTCTTCTAATAAGGCTTTTTCCCTCCAAAATCATTCATTTGCTTGTGTAGTTGTGGTGAATGTGGAGAGGAGAGAAGGCCCTAAATCTTGCGGCAATCGTAGCGGACAAACCGACTGTTGGAATCGTGATTCGTCAGTTGCAGGTAAGAGGTCTAATCCTACTCTTTGTTTTTGATGGATTAAAAGTTCAGATTAGGGCCTGAAATCTCAGTAACTGCCCCTACTTCTCCCTCACGGCCGGGTCGCACTTTTTGGGGCAAAAATTGCGACCTGGGACGCAGGTTTGAGCCTAAAAAGTGCGACCTGGCCCAGGTATTGGCTGAAAAGTGCGACCTGTGAGAGGGAGGGATTTTCAGTGCTCTTTTGGGCTGAGATTCAGTTTTGGTGTGAGTTAATCCAGTTTTGATGATCGGTAGACTGACAAAGATGGTGTTTTTGTGCAGATATGGCAGATATACGGATCAAATGGAGAGAGAGAGATCTAGGTACACTGTGGACAAAAATCAAAGCAGATCAGGGTGTCCATCGTGCACTGGCTAGATTTGGGGTTCTGAAATTTTTAGAGAATCCTTTGATGAGGGCTGGTAAGCCCCTGTTAGCCCGGATTATCAGTTATTGGGATCCAGATCATGAGGTGTTTATAATGCAGGGGCATAGGATCAAGTTGACAGTCCAGGATTTCTATTTCTTGACTGGACTCCCTCCATTGGGGATGGTGGGGAACACGCAACCAGTGTTACCACAGGGGCGTAACATTATGGAGTTTTTTGAGTGACATTATCGACCGAGTGTCCGAGTCAAAGGGACTCGGATATCTATTGGGGATCTAGAGAGGTTGGAGACCCGGGTAGTGGACACAGCAGTGTTGTGGATCGTGGGCAGTCAGGCGCTCCATCACATCACTGGAGGGTAGATGTTGATTGTAGAAAGTGTGTTGGGTGGGACCTACTATGGTTGGGCCAAGATGATGTTGGTGTCGTTGAAACGACATTTTTCGCTATGTGAGCGGCAAGTGAATCATGACTGTGTGTATGGGACATTATTGTGCTCTTTCTTCTTTGAGAAGATCTCGACCTTACGACCTCGTATACAGTTGCCTGACGGGGGCCCGAGAGAGCCTCGGATGCATCGGTGGGGATGACTTATGAGTAGAGGAGGAGGAGGGGCAGTCGGGATGGTGTTTCGACCAGAGTTCTTTGCCCATTGGGACCAGATGTCGTTATACATAGACGACTATCCCTATAGTGCGATGAGTTATTGGGGAGATCTGGACTTGCCGCTACCACTTGGTCGAGTATGGGGACCGGATGGTAAGTGACAAGCAACTAATCTGTTATGTTCCTTTTTATATTTTGTGACTAGTATTCATGGTACTAATCCTTATATTGTTTGGGATGCAGATATAGCTCCGGTGAAACTGGCTAGATATATGGGACGACCAGCAGCAGTAGGTGCTACAGGCGCAAGTGGATCGAGGACAGGACAGAATGAAGAGATGGCCGCACTGGTGGAGGACCTCCGTCGTAGATGTGAGGGACTACTGACCGGTGTGTCAGAGCGTGGATGGAAATATTTAGACGACCGATACATAGAGCTATGTATTGGGCTCCCCTCGGAATGGCGAGGGATCATGCGACACATGGTGATGGTCGGGAAGATGGTGCATGATCTACGAGCTGCGGGAGCAGAGCCGTTGGCTCGGGATCCTCCGGAGAGTGACTAGATGTGGGGCAGGTGGTGCCCTCTAGTAGTGATGTAGGGGCAAGTGGTGCCCCCCATTTTTGTAGTAGTGGTTTTTGTAACATGCTGTGGGCATGTCATATGTTTCAAAGTATATGGACTTGAAAACACATGTTATATATATATGAGTTTTATGTGTATTTTTTGGATGCTATTGTGTTATGTGTGATAAATGCCAGTCTAGAACATGGTTTTTGATCTAATATATGTAGTGATTGTGACTTCTACAGATGTGGTTGAATGAAATAAATCTAAATTCCCGTATCAAAAGTCTCACCCGTAAATATTGTCTAAACAGGATAGGATTATGCACACGGTAGATGCCATTAAGTTGTAAGACAATAAGCAGGGAATCTAAATAAACTTGCAGATGGAGGATGCAATGGGAGAGAGCGTCAGCTAAGAGACCATGAACGACATCATACTCGGCCTGGTTGTTGGTGGCGGTGGCAATGCAGACCCCATTTGCAAGAAAAAGGGTATGCACAGGGGTAAATATGGCCCATGCGGCTGAGGCGAGGTTTTGGGAATACCGACTCGTGCCATCGGCGTAACTAATGTAATGAGTGGACGAGAGGGTCGAGGGAACAACATCACAAGATAAGATAAGTGAGGAAGATTAGGGACTTGTGTTGTGATGTACATCATAGAGACAGATGGGAGTATTAGGGTTAGGTGAAGAGAGGGGAAGGTGGTGGAAACCACAAGAGGCTGCAAAGTTATCGAGATCATCGTTCATGGTGGAAAGGCGTAGAAATGGGTCATCAGAGGAGATGGCAGAAGAGAAAGTAAAACGATGGTCAAAACATGAAGAGCCCAAGAATGGCGCTAAAGGGGGATCAGATGAAAAAGGCAGAGTGGATACGGAGGGGATGTACTCTGAGGGTTGGTAGGATGATGATAGGTACAAGAGAGGAGCAGTAGATTCAAACATCTCAACATCAGGGGGAGGGATGTCAATGGTGGCTGGAGGATCCTCGAGTAAACTCGACGCATAATGAGCAAGGATGGATGAGGCAGATTGATTCTGTTCCACTTCATACTCGCGAATGACCTCTAAAGAGGCACAATAATGCGTGAGGTGAGGACAATGGTGAGAATAATGGCCATGGACACCACATAAAGTGCAGGGTTTGTTGGTGCGAAGGGCCTTTGGGTTCTCGGTTATGGGGGCGGAGGAAACATAGGTTTCCGGGGCTGACGATTCAGGGAACGCGACTTTGACCATGGGTTGGATATGGGGCAACTCAGGACAAGTATGGGTGGCATGACCGACAACATCACACAAAGCGCAAGGCTTGGTGGGTGGAGGGGGAGTAGGAGCGGGAGCGGTGGCTTTATCTTTGGATGCCCCCCTGCGAGTTTTTCTTTTCTTACTCATAGCAGTCTCAACATGAGGAGGGTTGTGCGACAGGGCTAGAGGTACTGTAGTGGTGGGAGGAGCAACGGGAATCAGTTGAACTGGTGTCACAGCAATGTATGGTTTAGGGTGGTCGGGAGGGGTTGCGGTTGGAGGAGTAAGATACCATACCAGTATGCCCAAAGGTAAATTAGGTAGGGAAAGGGTGGCCATGACAGGAACCTAATAGATGCCATGGGGAGGGCTAAAGAAAAGGATTTTCCCGACGGAGTAATGGCCAGGAGGGATGGTTTCTAAATGGGGGAGGCCAGAGGGAACTGAGGCGGGAGGATAAGGAGGTTCCCGGGTGTGAGGGGGAGGTGAAGGACCCGGTGGGAGAGTTTGAAATAGCTGAGGAGAAGGGCTAGGAGTAGGGTGAGTGGGATGAGGTGGAGGTTGCTGACTAGCCAGAGCAGGTTGCAGGAGGGCAGCCTGAGACGATTGCATCATGCAAACATTCGCCGAGCTAGGATCAGAGATAGGAGGAGGGGGGGGACCGCGGAAGGTGCCAAGCAAAGAGGAGTTTTTGTAGACGCCAGGGGAGACACTGGTCAAGGAATCGACAATTTGCTTATTGGTGACATTAGAAATGGTGGACTCAGGTGAGGTCTGAGATTTAGGTTCATGATACGACAACTGGTCAATGGTGACGATCTTGCCATTATGAGGGAAAAACATCTTGCGGTGGACTGCGGATGGGACGACAGACATGGCATAGGTGTAACTACGCCCCAAAAGGATGTTGTAGTTGAGAGGGGCATCGATAAATTCAATGTTGACACAGACAGTATTACCGGAAAGGGTGATAGGGAAGTTACGAAAAAGACCAATGGGTTGGGAGGCATGGCCATCCCACGCACGGAGGGTGATGGTGGAAGGGGTGAGCTCAGGGGATCTGAGTTGTTTCCAAACCGAAGTGGACATTACATAGGTAGATGCCCCCTCATCAATAATACATCGAGCGACATTGGCATTTCGGATTTTGACTAGGATTTGGAAAGCAACTGAAGGAGGAAGAGGGGGATGGTCTGACTGACGGGCATCGAAAACAATTAATAGGTCATCAACAGGATCTACAGCACCCATGGAAGATAGTAGATATTTCTTTTGATAAGGACACGACTGGAGGAGTTCCAGTGTTGAAATGGCAGTCGGAGAATGCACCAGATCATCTACTATGCTGTAGGAATGGGCAGCCCAACTAGAGGCAGCATTTCGGCGTAATGGACCCTTAGGAATTTTGGTGTGAACCTCAACTTTGGGTGGAGGGATTTGTAAGGGACCATTGGGTGTTGATAGAGGCTCAGTAGGGCCCGAGGATGAGAACTCAGGGGTAGAAGGAATGGGAGACCGAGTTTGAAGGGAAGGATTGGCGGTGAGAGATTGGTCTGAGGCCATCATGAGTATCTGGTAATCAGAGGAACCAGAAGGATAATTTTGAGTGGGTTCCGGGCCATGAGGTGACTGGGTGGCCACGAGTCCTTGTTGAGGGAAAGGATCAGGAAACATAGCGGGTTGAGAGGTAGCCGTATGGGAAGGAGAAGAGTGTTGTCCCTGCACAGTGGCCGGAGACTCACACATGTGCCGCATTTGTGGTAACCGGGGACAATCGTAAGTGTAATGACCGTAAACATCACAACATGAACAGGGCTTATTGGTGCGAAGTGGCCTGTCTTGCTTGGGATGAGAGCTCTGAGGCGGTTTAGCAGTGTTAGAATCAAGACCGGAAGGATTGGGTCGACGATTACCGGAAGCAGAGGGAGTGCCTTTCCTCTTTCGTTGCGAAGGAAGAGGAGGAGTTACACCTGGCTGCACAAATACGTGCCCCAGAGGGGGAAGTAAGTGCGGCTGTGGGGTGGGAGGAGGCAAGGGAGCGGGAGGTCCAAATGCTGGAGGAGCTGGGACACCAGGCTGCGGATAAGGGTAAGGGTGACAGTGGGCAACATTGAGGTAAGTAGGAGAGTGGGCAAAAGGAGGAGGCATGCCAAAGCCTGGATACATGTTATCGAGATGGGGAAAGGTGCTGGAGGTGCTGGCCTCGCTGGGAGGAAAACCGTAGGGCATAAGAGGTGAAGCAGAGGTATGAGACACGACTCTGATGATACCGTCGGTAGAGGAAAGGTCTCGGAGGCGTTAGTGCCCCTGGGCTTGGGGAGATCAGGAAGGATAGTATAAACATAACCAGACTGGGCGTAGATAAGGTCATATTTTAAGGTGATTTGAAGGGTGGCTTCTTCGGTTTGGGGGAAGTGGGAGGCGACATCTTTGCCAATGGGAGGTAAGAGAGATCGAAGGAACCAATCCATGTAAACCCGATCTTCAAAGGGGGGAGCACGACATAAGCTTCGTCATCTTCACCACTCCTATACATGAGCAGAGAGACATGTTGAAGAGGATTGCTGAAAGGAGGTCGATAGTTCAGTGCCAGTGTCGTATCGGAGAGGGATCTGGAAATAAGACAAAAAGGCTTGGGAAATGGTTGCAAAAGTGGTATGGGAAGCGGTGGCTTGATCAACATACCATTTGGATGCTTCACCGGTAAGGGTGCATTGGAATAAACGAAGATGAATGGAGTCACCGGTGATGGAATTAGAGGAGCACCACATGTGGAAAGATTGGATATGATTGGAAGGATCTTCACTAGCAAGGCCTTCGAACTTAGGAATGTCGGAGGGGAGCTTGGTTGGCATAGCAGGCCAACTAACATCGTGGCGGATAGGATCATTGATAAGCTGATTGAAGTCAGGGAGACTGAGGCTGGCCATATACGGAAGTAATGGGGCAGTCGAGGTAGGTCCCGTAGTGGTTCCACTGGAAGTGGACCCAGCAGTAGAACTGGGGTTAGGGCTAGGTCCAGAACTAGACATGGTGGAGATAAAGGGGGGAGAACCAGAAGGACGGGGAGAACCCGAACAATCAGAGGAATATTCGGAGTGCAGACTCGGGGGAGGAATTACTCGATGACGACAGGAAGGAGGAAGTCGACCAACCGGAAACTGAGGGTGAAGGCCAAGAAGTCATTGGGATAAACACCTTGGAGGCGAAATGATGACGGGAAGAGGAAGGACCAACCAGGGCAGCAAGGTGCAAAAGCAAGACGCGACAAGGGCAAGGAAGTGCAGTGTCGATTAATTTTAGAGTATTTTCCAGACTATGTTAACCAGGCTCTTCTTCACTGAGGATCAGTGTGTGGTGTGCGTTAATTTTAATTGATTAAACCCAGAGGTTTTGAGAGTAAAAGAAAAAGTGTGCTGCGGAATGGAAAAGAAATCTGCAGTAAATAAGACTGAAAGAACAGAAAATTAGCAACTAAAAAGGAAGCAATCGAACCCAAGAAGGTGGGTTTCTCAAAACTATTCTAGAAGGGGCAGAACACGCTAACAAGAGACCAATAGATCTAAGGTCCGGAGGGACTGCGATCTAATGGAGAAATATGCGGGAAAGTGGTGCAGAAAGCAACAAAGAGGCAAGGGCAAGGTTTCTGCTAGAAAATAGGAGATCAGCTAAAAAGAGGGGGTCAAAGGGGTGACCCTAGAGATGAACCCAAACAAGGCGAAAGGCAGTGTATAGAAAGGGAAGAAAAGCTGACCTGTGAGGATCTGAATAGGAGGTATTAGATCTGAAATAAGGCTGAAACTTCTTGAAATTCAGACGTCTGAAAACAGCAACAAACTCTCCCACAAAAGTGGAGGGAACTGAAGCCCTAAGGGGCAAGAGTCCCACTTAGGTGAGTGAAATAGATCAGTAATAGGTCTGAACAGGTGGAGACAGAGGCTGGAAAACCCTGACAGAAGCTTTAGTGAAACCCAAAAAAAGTGCTGGCAGATTGCAGAAAAAATTGCAGGTCGCAGATTTGGGCCTGTTTTCAGGCCAGGTCGCAGATTTATGGCAGAAAAGTGCGACCTCAAGGCTAGGTCGCACTTTTTGGGCCGATAAGTGTGACCTGCAGATCTGGGTCTGGCGGCAGCAAATTTCAGAAAATTTTGTCGTCTCAGCGGTGGCTGATGTCGGTCACCTGCGCAAAAAGGCCAGAAAGACACAGAAGTTATAAATTTGAATATTTGAGGGTTTGAGAGGGGAAAAATAGCATAAAAATGGGAAAAAATAAAAAATGGAAGAGAAACCCTAGGGTCTGAAACAGCTGGATATGCGGGAAGATAGAAAACGACAGTGGTCGCAAAAGAAAACTCGTGTGGAGTCGCCAATTGTTAGTATGATTCTTTCGTTGTAAAAGATCACTTTAGCTATGCATATCAAGTATCCCTAACATCAAGTATGGCTGAAAAATATCTTTAAGTTTTCTGCATAAAATTAGATCTAAGCATAAAAGATATTAAGCAGATAAAATGTAAAATGGCTCCATGCATCCAATGAATAAGACAAGAACAATGTATAAAAAGAATCTTATATTATATTAAAGAATGGGGCACCTGAGAGGAAAACAAGAAAGGTGTTTTCCAGTTCTCCTTAGTGGGATGGGTTCTTGGAAGTCCTCAATGTTTCATATATAAAATTCCTCTCTTTGGTTAATGTGGAAAACCCTAACAAACATGGAACTCAATGGGAGTTCAAAATGCAAACAAATGAAATTGGTGACCAAGAGTAGATCTAGTGTGATCTAATGCAATGGAGGTGACTAATGAATGGGGAAAACCCTTCTATTTATAACAAAATATTGGAGTGTTCTAGAACTCGGTGCATGAATAAAATATTATTAATCACATTCTAGAATCACCCTTTAGGAATATTTTATTATATTTGTTGGAGGGAAAAGGGTTTTTGACTTGGGTCAATTCCTTTATTTATAAATAACAAATAAATAAATGACTTATTTATTATTTAAGGGAAATGAGGGGAATATAATTAAATAAATAATGGTTTATTTAATTATTTAAAAATGATTTAGTCAAATTTAACTATGAATAGTATTTAAATAATGATTTAAATAACTTATTCTTAGGAAATAATTAAATAAATAATGATTTATTTAATTGATTACCTTGTTTTGGGTTAAATATGACCAAGAAATGTAAACAAATGTGGTGAAAGTGTTTCTATTTGGGGTAAAATTGGTCTTACATGGTGTACTTGGGTTCATCTAACGATAATGGGTTAGATGACCAAAATGAAATGTTTTTAACCTGACACCTAACGGAATGTTTTTAACCTGACTCCTCTTCCTCCCATGCCAACTTTTTCCCCTAGATCCTTTTGACAATCCCTGTTGTCTACCATCCTCCTTAAATGTAGTCATTACTCGGCATGGGTGGAGCCATACGCAACCGCAAACACATGTCATTGTAATGATACCATGTGGCCCGCACGGCCTGTTGCCAAGTCGTGCCTTCCACTTCCCACTTGGCACCCCCATCGGGGGTGATTTGTATCCCTTATTTTGATACAAAATAGCTACAATTTTCTTTGTACATCTGCTGCTAAATTTAATAGTTGTGGTGTCAGCTAATATTTTATATCCAAACATTTAAAACATAGCATTATATAAAGTGGTTTGAATTTTTTTCCCATGGAGCTCGATTATATTTAAAGAGAGTTTTCATTATGTGAATTTAATCTAACGTTTTTTTCAAAAAAAGGTTGGATTATATTATAAAAAGATCCCAATATGTATAGACAAAAAATTCTAGATATTCTTCCAAGTTCATGAAAAGGTGTAATGCCCTCGATGCCCCTTTTAGAGGAGATATGCCAACAAAATAAGGATCCAACATGAATATAGAAGTAACCTACAGCCTATCCTCTAGAGAATTTTCAATAACCAGAAACATAAAATAGGTTTATAACATATTCAAAATTGTGGAACTATAAAGTAACATAAATCATTATTCTAATAAGTTGAGTTGTAAAAGAAACGATGCCACCAGATAATTCTAGGAGCTTATAGCGAAATTTCACCCTCATTGACTTGCTTGTTTCCATCAGAAATTCTATAATATGGTGAGCCTATAGTAGCCAATAATCCCTTATTTTATAGCCCGTCAGTGACATAATTTATTTCCCTATATATGTGCTTGAAGGAAATATCCTTGAAAGACATCTTCAAATGCTCTATCCTTTCTAACCAAATTATCAAATTTGGAATCAAAAGAGAAACCCTTCCATTGATTACCTTTATAATGGTTCTGAAGTCACCAAATATAGTTAAATTCTCCAACTGATGCCAATTTGCGAAGTACAACAACCCCTAAAGTACTATGAGTTTGAATATGTTGTTCATGCCTTGCCCCCCATGCCAGAAAAGAAAGAAATGATTCTCAGAATTGATTCTCAACCAAGGTCCATAACCACAACTATTAACTTGGGCTACACCATCAAAGAATCTTGTCGAGAAATTGACCTGCAAGAGAAGATTTATCAATCTGGCCATGTTATCATAATTTTTGGAGCTCTTCCTAGTCGCCAACCACTCATGTATGAAAGTACAAATCCTATAGAGATTGAAAGTCTTGTTTTCGAAGATTACAAATTCGTTGCATGCAATATTTCCCAAGATACATATATAGGGAGAACCTTGTATTTTCCTTGACGAAACCACCATTTGTAGCAAGATTCAAGAGATTCAAAGGTACGAGATTGTGAAAATTGTGAAATATGTACAAAATCTAAGACATGGGACCACATCACCTTGGTTAGGGGGCACTGTAAAAGTAGGTGCAATGTGATTTTCTGCGCTTGTCTATAAATAGGACACCAGTTGGGACCCTGAAATCCCCTTTTTTAAAGTTGTCCCACATGAAAATTTTATTTTTCCAAGAAAGTCAATAGAAAATGGTTATCTTCAGAGGCACATCCCAGTTCTATGCTTTCCTAAACCAACATAATTCATCCAAATGATTGATCATGCCTGAGATGCACTTGTATATCTTTGAGACCATCACCAAGCCTTTATGTAGAGTTTCATTCCATAGTATAATATCACCCCTCGTTTTTCTGATTAAACCTACAAGCTGAAGCTCCTTAATAGTGACAGTGCCACGCCTCCACATATATACCCAATAAGCCAAATTCTTCAGCATTATTACATGTTGGCTATGGAAAAACATCATGCCATCGACTAGTTGCTTGATCGAAGAAGAAAATACCTTTTGCATTCAGAACATTAATAATTTCAATCGACAGGTTTGATGTTGGCCCAACTCCAAGAATAGAATCAATGTCAATCAATATTTTATCACCTTTGCTAAAGGACCATTTTAACTTGTCAAAGAACCATATACTAACCTTACATAATCTATGCCAAATATAGGAACCCCTTCTCACTCTAATATCACCTTTCATGTACCATTCCACTATGCCCTTGCGTTGAAGATATGTATCCATGATAATGTCTTTCCATATTATAGTTCCAAAGAGGGCCCTCCATAATATTTTTTTTCAACAAAGCCCCTATAAAAATATTCATATCCAAGATGCACCATCTGCCTATGTCTTTTCCTTTTTTGATAGCCTCAAATTGAACCAGGTGAAATTTCCTCACTTCCCTGATCCCTGCCAACAAAAAATGTGCCATAGTAGATTTAATATTATTTATAATTTTTGTTGGGATCTAGAACAAGTGCATCCATTATATTGATATTTTCTACAAAACTGATTGAATAATAGTATACCTACCAGCCACGGACAACCATCACTGTGTCCAAAGAAAGTCGGTCCTGAAATTTATGTAGAATCCAACTCTAGTCCATCAACCTATATTTGCCGGTCTTTACTCTAAAACCCAAAAAAATGAATTTTTCCTCCATATTGAAAACATCTAACCCAAATAACCTGTCAATATTGTTGATGAATTCCAATTCACCTGAATAATGCACCAAAAGGGATTTTCTTCCATTCATAATCAGACTCGATTTAGAACCAAATATGATTATAATGGAATGTAAGGTCCTCCATTGCACCTAGGAAATCTGACCAAAGATAAGTACATCATCCACAAATAATATGTGTGTAACTGAGACTAGAAGAGATACTTGAAAACTGCAAAAATCTCTAGACATTTTGGTTTCCCAAATCTTCCTGCTCATCTTGTCCATGACCAATGTGAAGAAAATTGGTGATAATGAACAACCCTAATCCATCTGCTGACCCCGAAATTTTTTTTTGGTATGCCATTAATTGACACTGCAAAGCTTATAGAGGATATAGATTCCATTATCTAATCTACAATGTCCTCTAAAAGGCTAATATTTATCAGAATCAATCAGAAGTATGACCAATCAACATTGTCATGTGAATTTTTATCTATTGCAGCAATTGGAAATTATTCACCTAATTGTTAATTCAATTTAACCATTTATTTGTTGTTTTCTACAAAAAATACTGAATAAATTACACTACAATATACACAAAAAAATAGTGAAAGAATAAAACATTGGAAGAAATTCTAGCACACAGATAAAATTAACACAATTATTTTTGGATGAAAGTCCCCGGAAAACCCCAACTTGGGAAATCCAGTGAAGCAACTAAGGGTTTTATTATTATGTAGTAGTGAGAAAATTTGAGTACAATTGGATGTTGAAATACTGGCAATCCTACAGAGGAAATTTTTGGCAAATCTACTGAGAAATTTTCTTCACCACATAGGAAATCTCTTGGCACGACTTGCCTTCATAAATACGATCCTCTAACCTTATGCTTCAGCATCTGCGCTACTCTGCGTAGCTTTCTGAATGTCTAGCCTCAAAATTATCTCTGATGAAGTCATTATGCCTTATGCTAACTGGAAATACGCTTAATCGACACTCTGGGACCCCTTCCCAACCTATGGAACTAAAAAAGTCTCCCCCTCATAGAAAATCGATTTGCCTCTAAAGACTATTGTACTTCCCCAACTTCAACCTCTTTGTGGCTCTTCTACCACTCTGCAAATGCACTCGCTAGATCTAGAATGCCTCCTCCAACCTCACTGTCTCTACCCCTCTCTCATTGCTTCGATTTTTTACTCTCTCTTTGGAAAATGATTGTTGTTACTTTGGAAATCAATCCACCAATGAAATCAAACTCTCCAAGTTCTTTCTCCATCACCACATTGACCTCTTATAATCCTATGTTGGAGCACTAATTTCCAATATTAAAATATTTTTTATGGCTAGGATCATCTCTGGATCGATCTGTGTGAGTTTCTAGACCATTCTTGCCTTATCTCAATTAATACTGATTAATTAACCATATTCCCTAAGTTTAGACTTAGGAAATATTTAAAAATCAATTATTAATCTAATTGAGACACTTCTAGTCTGAATTTCTTGAAACGGTTTTAGGGTTTTGGAAATCTCATGTATTTTAGCCTCTCCACAAATTTTTATGGCTATAACACATCAGATGCTACAAAAACTAACATTTTGTAAGATTTATTCAAGTTCAACTTCATAATCAGTGCCTAATTCTTCTTAGTATGTATGGAGTGTAGGCATTCCTGTGTGGTAGCAACGACATCTTGTATAAGATGCCCAGAGAGGAAGCCAAACTGTTCTGAAGTGATGTGTTTAGATAGGGTCTCCTTTATCCTACCAACAATGACATTAGAGATTAGTTTATATGTGATGTTGTAGAGGGATATCGACCATAAATATGAGAAAAAAGTTGGGTGGGAAGGTTTGAGAATGAGTGCTACGAAAGTGGATTTAATCACCCCTGATATTAGACCTAAGATGTGGGATTCCTCCACCATATTTAAGAGATCCTACCCCACAATCTCAAATAAGTGTAAGAATAGTTCCACCATCTAGCCATATGGACCCAGACACTTATCCTTCCCAAAGGAATTGAGGACACTGTACATTTCCCTAATAGTGACTAGACTAGACAAAGTATCATTTGAATCACTTGAGAACATACATGGGAATTCCTCAATTGACTATAGTTGATCCTCTATATCAACCCCAATACATTCCAAATTTATACCTTCAAAAAAAATGATTGACTTCATTTAAATATCTGCAATGCTATAAACAGTACCCCGCTCTAGAGATGCCATTTCCCAAATTGTATTTCTATTCCTCCTTTAGTTGGAAAATTGATGAAAAAATTGTGTATTTGTATCAACTTCTTTAATGAAAATGCCTCGACTCTTCAACCTCTATGAGGCCTCCTAGATTCTCTAAATTTTCCTTCACAAAATTTAAACTTCATAAATGAATTCCACGGTTCAAATTTCTCCTTCACAAAATTCACAAATGAATTATGGGCTGAAAAAGAGTAGTAACCTTTTAAAATGTTAAGGATTTTCTGGTTAAATTTGAATATACATTGAAAATGAAATTTTATCAGGTATATATAATGATTTTATAGAGTATTATAATAATTTTATGGTGATTTTCTCTTTGAATTTATATTTATTTTATGTTGATTAAAATTATAATATTAGGTTGTTTATTTGCGCCATCCCTCGAAGTTTGTTGTGACCTAGCCTTCCTATGTGTTTTCTTCCTTGAATCCCCCTCCAAAGTTTGATGCATAGCTTGCTCACTCTACTCATGCGACCCCTCCTAATGCAGTTTCCCTTTCCTTCTCCAACCTCATCTACCCACTTGGGGATCCTCATTAACATCCGTATATCTCCAAGTTTGTAAAGAACCTTGATGAAATACCTAAAATCGATCTACCTCTTGGTATGCCTCGTAGATCTTCCCTTTCTTTGGCTAAGCATGGCTTGGTAGGTCAATTTATTGGCCTTTGGCCCTCTCCAAAAATAGTTTAGAAATGGGTGGAAAGAAACTAGGTTGCAAAAACCCAAGGTCAAATCTCAATTCGCTTATGTGGAAGGGGATATTTCACCTTCTACTTTGAATCCAAGGAAGATCATGACCTGATCTTTCGAAATGGATCTTACTTCATGGATACAAGAGCCCTATACTGAATAGATGGATTCTTGACTTTGATCCTAAACTGGATGTTCCCAATGCAGTACCAATTTGGGTTCGCCTCCCTCATATTCCCCTCCACTATTGGGGACATGAATCAGTAAGAGTAATAGGAAACGTAGTCGGAAAATACATAGATAGAAGCGAGCCAAAATAAAATATTCATGCATGTGCTCAAATATGCGTGGAAGTCGATATGGGTAAGGGCCTTCTAGAGGTTTTGAATATCAAGGTCGACAACTAGACTCACATCCAACAACAGGACTACGAAAAAATCCCCTTAAAATGCAAGATATGTCATGAATATGGTAATTTTTCAAATAGATGTTCAAAACGAGTAGCAGAGGAACCAGTGGAAACAAAATATCTCCAATGGGAAATAGTTAAATGTAAAAAGTTTAGGGAACAAATCTTCAAAATTAGAAGATCCTCCTCATTTTGTTCTATCTTCTTCATTTTCTCATACACCCTCCTCATATTTATCTCAGCCTTTGCACTATAATCCCCATTAGGGGAATTTTGAGGTCTAAAATGGGCCTCCTAAGAAAAATGTACAAAAAAAATAAAATTTATAAGAACCAGTAGGATAGAATATGATGATGTTGACCAAGGTGGATGATTCACCATTTTTTAAGTAAAAGGGTAAAAACACTAGAAAATAATAAATTAGTAAAACTACCTTTTCATCCTGTATTTTCAACTTATCTCACAAATTTTGTACTCAAATTTTGAGTGGGAATATTCATTGGATGTAAAATTTAGTTCCTCGTCCAAGGAGTACCCATTTTTCATACTTTCGATGGACCCTAGTACACGGAAAATGAGAATACGTGAAAAAACGTGATTGCAATCATGTTTTTCATGTATTTTTCAGTTTTCATGTGGCGGGATTCCATAGAAAATATGCAACATGGGTGATCCTTGGATGAGTAATTACATTTTTCATCCAAAGAGTACTCCCGCTCGAAATTTGGGTACATAATTTTGGAAATAAGTTGAAAATATGAGTTGAAAAAGTAGTTTTCTTCTTTTTTTCCCTCTAAAATTTGATGATGTAAACGAAGATTATTTTATTATTTCCAATATTATTTTATAATTTCCTTAGAAGGCCCATTTTATACCTCAAAATTCCCCTAATGTTTGCTTCCTTAGCCCCCTTTGCCACAGACCTTCCTCATGCTTATGAAGAGGGTGAGCTGGAGAAACTCATCTTTGCTCCATCCCCTACCCCCCACTCTCCTAGTCCCCCCTACTTCTTCCCTTCCTATTCTCCCTCTCCCTCTCCTAGCCTCTCCATGTCCTCCCTCGAGCCCTCTCGTCTCCTCCTTTGATATTATTCTTATTAGAAACAAATCCAGAGAATCACTTCCCCGTCCAGAGAGTTATAAGAAATCATGAAGAAATAAAATAAAAAATAGAAGATGAAGCAGCACAAAAAGACATGGAAATGGTCACCCAACAACCAATCTAAACCTACATAGAAAAATGAGTAGGGGTTAGGGACATGAAAACCCAAACAACAAGAGGCATGGCTTCTTTCGGTCCTTCTTACAGTGAATAATGAATATGGTCTCTTGGAATTGTAGAGGACTCGAGCACTTTTCCAAAGTAAATGCAACAAAATATCTTACCAAATTTTAAAATCATGGTTTCCTTCTACTTAAGGAGACCAAATTAGCTAAGGAATAAATGGTGTCAGTAATCCAAAAGAAAAATAATTTCGAAGGTGTAGCAATAAGTGCAAGAGGAGCTTCGGGAAGAATTTTCACAATGTGGAATCAAACATCTTGCGACCTAATCAGTTCCCTCAAGGAGCAACATTGGGTCAGAATAGAAGTGAAAAATAAAATTTTCGGAAATAAAATAATTACCTTCGATATATATGCTCCATCTCACTTCAAAGACAAGGAACTATGCTGGCAGGGCTTTGCAAATCATTTAGAATCAGAAGAAAATACAAGTATAATAGTTCGGGGGGATTTCAACTTGGTCATGGATGTGGGGTGAAAAATATGAGGCATATTCTTATATGATCTAGATAGATATAAAATTGAAATAATTATAGTCAATTAAAACTTAATGGATGTTATTCCAAATAATGGTAAATTCACTTGGAGCAACAAAAGAATGGGCCCAAGAAACATAAAGGAAAGACTAGATTTTTTCGTGATCCACGTCATCCTCGTTTCAGGATATGATCTAGTGATATCAAAAACTCTCACATTTGTAGCTTATGATCACAAGCCTATTTCTATATTATTTGGTGAATCCATAAACCTAGGCCCCCTTCCTTTCAGATACAACCCATTCTTTTCCACCATTGATGAGGTCCGACAACTGATCCACTCAACATGGAAATCTAGTCTTAATGGATCGCCATGATATATATGGGAAACCAGGATAAATATGACCATGATTTATCTCAAATAATGGGATAAAAACCACTAAAAATAACCAAATCAAAATAAAATTAAACTCCAAAGAGAGTTGAAACAAATCTAGGCAAAGATGGAAACATGAGAGGATATTGTAGAAGTGCAATTAAAAGAAAAGGAACTCTACTGATAAATCTACCAAACCTATAAGAAAGAAGATGAAAGTTGGAGAAATAATTCCAGGAGCTCATGGATCCAAGCAGGCAATAAGAACACAATATTCTTTCACAATCTTACTAAAATGCGAATAATTAGGAACTAAATAGAGGAGATAAGGGGAGAAGGGAATGTAGAAATCAAAGGGCAAGAAGAAATAAAAGAGGAGGCAGATAAAAATTTCAAAATATTATTAACAACTGAGTAAGAGATATTTATGAAGATTTCATAAAACATATTCCAAAAATAATTTTTGACAAGGAAAATGCAGCTCTAATAAAACCAATAAAGGAAGAGAAGCTCAAAAGTGCAATATGGAAACTACATCCTGAAAAAGCACCAAAGCCTGACGGTTTCACCATTGCTTTCTATCGATAATTTCAGGAGCTTATTAAAAAATATATTCTTAAAATGACTCTATGGGTTCAATACAAGCATAAAATTGGAGGAAACACAAATTCAATCTTCTTGGCTCTAATCCCGAAAGAATCTAGGCCAACTCCTTCAACCACTTCAAACCCATATCCTTGTCCAATTATTTTTACAAAATCATAACTAAGATTATGGATAACCATCTCAAAACCTTCCTTCCATGCTTGATCTCTAAGAATCAAGGTGGTTTCATTTCCAACTGGAAAATTGTTTATAACATTCTCTTAATCTAAGAATTTATCGACTCTATCCTTTACAGAAATGAGCAAGGTTTCATCTTAAAGATAGACATGACTAATGCCTTTGATAGAGTCAGAAATTCTTTCCTTATGGATTTTCTTGACAAACTTGGATTTGCAAATGATTTCATTGACCTCATAGAGGCTTGTATACAAGGGACTTGGATCACCCCTTTAATACATGGAAGAACTGGGAAGTTGTTTCAGAGCTCTAGGGGACTTAGACAAGGTTTCCCTATCTCTCCCTTCCTCTACATAATAATGGTTAAATCTCTCAGCAAAAACCTTGAAAAGGGAAGGAGGAGAGGGCTCATTACTGGAATTCATTACAACAGAGAAATAAGAAGCATAAATCATTCTCAATTTTTTGATGATACTTTATTCATTGGTGGTGCTTCCTATAATGTAGCCAAAAGATTCAAATCCATATTGGATCAATTATTGGAGGCTTGGGGAAGACTCCTAAATAACTCAAAGAGAAATATATTTGGATGGAAGACCCCTATCCAAACTCTTCAAATAATTTCTCAAATATTTGGCATTCCATTCAAATCAAATTGATCCCACTTTCAAGCATTTAGGAATTCCTATCTCAAATCATCCCTTGAAGGCTGAGGTATGGAAGAAAGCTATAAAAAAAATGAAGAAGAAAATGGATAATTAAGGATTGCAATTGCTTAATCTGGCTAGGAGAATCACTTTGATCAAGTATATTCTCTGCACCCTTCCCTTATATCAATTCAAAAGTATTCAATCTCTAGCTGAGATTCAATAAAAAATTGAGTTGATCATAAGAAGGTTCCTTTGACAGGGAGGTAAAATAGAGAAAAAAAAATTAGTTTGGTGAGCTGGAAAAAAGTAATCGCTCCTTACGACAAAGGTGGAATTTCCATTCGACATCTAGTATTAATGTACACAACACTGGGAGATAAAATAGTATGGAGGCTAATAACTAGAGAAACTTCATGGTGGAATAAAGTTCTTGAACATAAATACATCAGTACCCCTCACCACCAACTTCTCACCTCTCAAATTCCCAAAATAGCAAGCTCACAAATTTGGAAGCTATGCAAAAAAACTCTGCCCCTAATTCAATCCAATACTTTTAGAATTCTTGGAGGGGGACAAGAAATAAAAATTTGGATGGATAGAATTTTGCACAAGCCCCCTCTATCCTCTCACCAGAAATTCAACCTCTTTGTTGGCATTATTATGCATGTGTTGTCCTAGATGGAAACCCACTTATAACAGAGTGCACAAATTAGCTCATAGGTGACATAGTGATGGAACAAAATAACAAAATGATGGGACATAGGTTTGCATATCATAATCAAAAGTTTATTAAAGTGAATATTTGAATATATATACGTGGGTTTGTCAAGTCAAAGTCGCGTGTACACACAAGTATAAAGATGAAAAGTCATGTATATGCTAGCGCACTAATTTAACAATACCAAGGGTCCTTACCATGGCATTAGCCCACAATATTGAGTGCAGTAAAAACTATTTGATCCCGTCCAATAATACCATTGGCGCTTGTGTGGTTTTAGCTCATGGTATTGGCTAAGGCTCTAACTATATAAAGAGGTGAAGATCAAAGTGTTAAGTGTGCATGGGTAAGGGTAATTATGAATACTTCAATCTGAATTATATTTGTATGGTATGGGCAATAGTTGATTGATAGGTCTGAAATAATGATGCACTCATGAATTCAATGATGGATTGGGATATTTATACCTGAAATGACTATGCATTTGTATGATTTTTTTATGAGTTTTTTATATCTTCGGTCTGACACATGTTTGTTCTAGTGAAGGGTATGATCTGAGATAGTTTGAAATTTCTAAAGTATTACCTAGTCTTGAATTATCTACAGATCTATACATGGGTTTGACACAAGGAAGGCACATATACACATGATTTTGGTTCTACAAAGTAGAGCACACTAGTAGAAAATGATGAACTTAGTGGCTAGGTGACTAAAAAAGTTAGTCACAATTATTTCAATTGAATTACTACTAAATTTGGGCAATTTTAAGTGACCAAACTAAAAATGACTAACTTAAATGACTAATTTAGTCTAGGGATAAAATATACGGCTAGATAACAAGTGACTAAACTAAAACTGACTAACTTAAATGACTAATTTAGTCTAGGGATAAAATATACGACTAGATAATAAGTGACTAAACTAAAAGCGACTAACTTAAATGACTAATTTAGTCTAGGACTAAATATATAACTAGATAATAAGTGACTAAACTAAAACCGACTAACTTAAATGACTAATTTAGTCTAGGACTAAAATATATGACTCCATAATAAGTGAAAAAATTAATAATGATTAATGTAAATGATTATTATAGTCCAAGAATAAAATATGACCAAATAACAAGTACAACAAGTATATGAATTAGTCATTTATGTTAGTAATTTTTAATAATTTCACTCCAGAAATGGAAAATTGAATTTTTGATACTGAAGTGTCACATTTCACTACAGGGGTATTTGAATCCATCTGCAGTGTTAAAATTTAGAGGCAAAAGGGTCTTTGAATCCATCTACAATGTTAAAATTTTAAATACCCTTTTGTCTCTAAAGTTTAACACTAGAGCTATTGTCACCTGAGCAATGAATCCTCTCACTTTGGATTAATTATTGAATCTTGGGGATATCCCAAATTAGTGAAAATTTATGGGTTCTTTAGTGCGACTAGAACACTAGCACTGGAAACCATTTTCCCCCTCATATACCTTATGATACGTGTAAAATGTACCCTCAAACCTGGTTAAATGTGCTATTTATACACTTGTAAGCATCATATGTGATTTTAAAGCCTCCTAATTTATTTAATGTACATATAAACACATAAGATTATTCATAACAACTATCGCAACCACCACATTTTCACCCCAATTTAGTTTTTAACAATCAAATATATAAGTACACATCAAATTAGAAGAGATGTGTACTAATGTAATATAAAGACTTGAACATAGGGAAGTGGTCCACTTTCGCAATTAACATTTATTAATCTGGAAGAACATAATGAAATAAAATTAAACTAATCAAATAATTCCATCTAGTTATATGAAATTAAAAATTTACAAGGTGCAAGGGATATAAATCTTCCACCATGCAGACTAGTATCTTCATGTCCACTCTTCATGTTACACTCTCACTTGTGATATTTTCCTCCTCTTGTAATTGTCTAAGAATTTATTTCCATATCTATATATCAACATTTATTAGTCTTTTGTTTTTTAATCATTTTAGTTTAGATAGTTTTTTTTGGGTATTTGCTTAAATTTTCCTAACAACATAGAAAATAAAAAAAATTATAAATGTCAATAAAAAAACATAATAATAGAGAAGAAAATAAAATGACTAAAAAAATGAATAAAAATTAGAAAACAATTTAAAAAAAATATAATGTGGCTGATCTTTTCCTTCAAACAACCTATGCCACCCTTTTCAAAACAAAGAAATAGAGAGATTTTTTTATTTATTTAGAAGTCATGTAATGTGTGAAATCTTCTTTACTATAAGCTATAAAATCATCTTCATTACCCATTTGTCACCCAATTAAGAGTTAAGAGAAACCTCTTTGTTTCCCTCATTTTTCTGGAAAGTGATTACGATTTTACTTTTTTCTTTTATATTTCCCTCTAAAAATTTATTAATTTAGTGGGAGTTTAAAATTTCGAAGTCTGTTTTGACTCTATCCTCTAAGCATTTATTAATTTGGCGGGAGTTTAAAAATTCATGGTTTCAAAGAATGTTTTGACTCTGTCCTTCCTGACGGTAAGGTATTTATCTCAAATTTTGAATGAATGCATTTGTAAATTTCGATTAGTCCCAAATGATAAATTCATTTGCTAGATTTTGATTGGGGTCTTTTATTTTGAATTTGGTGCTTTCTAATAAATTTTGTGTGAGGTTCCAGGAGGCTAACCATGTGCATGGCTTTTCATTTTGGTAAAGTAGGGTTGTGAAGTGAAACAATAAAACTGGGGGCGTTGAAGAGTTGAATAGGTGCAACAATGACAGGGAGAGAAAATCAATTCACTCAGTCTCTTCATTGTTAGATAATGAATGTTGGAAGAGAGCAGGGATGTTGCACGCAACAATGGGCACCCACAAAGGCCATTACCTTTTGAATTTTGATGGACTAGTGAGTCATTATTCAATGAAAAACACTTCTAGTACAAGCCCTAATTCTACTTCTTCTCTTCTTCTTGTCTCCTCCCCTTCATCCTCTAAGAAGGTTTTAAGGAAAGAAGCATTGTCGTATGTTAAAATACTATAATGGAGGAATAATTTTATCAATGCACTTAAGACCATGGTATATTTTATGCTAAGCCTTATTACATCTTATTTAACTCCTTTTTTAATTCGATCCATGCTTTGCATGTTGATTTCATGCATTATATTATCTTGAAGGTATATATGTATACAATGCATAACATAGAAGTCGATTCTACTCCACAGTTCTTAGAGTAGAAAAAATTCAAGGGAGTGCAAAAGAGAAACATGGGAAAATGGGTGTCGAAAATTCACATGCCAAACAACAGAGATAAGATATGGTTAGGATCCTACAAGTGTGATATGGGAATAACACAATCGCCATTAACAATGCTTGCGGTTTAGTTTGTCGGTAATCGATAAATGTGAGACTAGACCCACACATTTCAACAGTGTAGAGTGCATAGGATGAGATTGTGTGGTGTATGAACCATCTTTCACACAATGGTAGTGGTTTGAATTTGTTTTGGAAACAGAGTCTATCACTATCTAGGCTCACATTTGAAATGGAATTTGTCTCCAAATACAAGGTCTCATTCTGAAGGAATTTGAATGTTTTGTAGAAGCTCTTGCGCTCGATGCACAGAATGATTGTGCTCTCACGCACTATGGAGTGTTTTACAAAGATGAAGGGCACTTGCTAGATGAAGTAGAGGTTTTTTTCTTGCATCTGACACTATTTGTGTTTTTTTTTCTTTTATGTACTTATTTTTTGTGTTACTTGTTTTTTCAAGCTTTTTTTTTTTTTTTTTTCCTGAATAGGACTAATTCTATTAATCGAAATTATGGTACAAGGTGAGATTACAAACAAGAGAGGCAAGAAGCAGGCCAACCGGAAATGATGAAATATCAACTTTGGTCTCGAAGAGAGTAAAGGAGACAAGCATAAGAGCTATGAAGCATGACTAGAGATCAAGAAGAAAAAGTTGGATTCTACCCAGAATGAGTAAAAGCCTCCATGCGAAGTTTTTTTCCCTTCTTTTTGTTGAGTTTTACCCATCCAACTTGGTGTGGATGGGCAAGAACCACTTGTAAACTGGTGTTGATTGTGTGAGGAGTCTCCTTATCTGTATCGGAAGAGGAGGACTCATGAGTGTGTTTCTGAGAGATAGCCGTGTCTGGAGGATGCTCATGGACGATAAAGGACAAGTCATTCTTCTGTTCCATTTCTGCATCTAACTCTTCATCCTCTGAACTTGAAGATTCAGAGTCATCCATGGGCGATGGACTATAAGGTATCCATCTTTTGGATTTGGATTTTGAAATTTTTTCCTTTTTTTTTCAAGAAATGTAGGGCAGGAGTTCTGAAGATGCCCTGTGCGGTGACAATGGCGGTAGCGGAAGGCAGTATTCTCATAATCTAGGATCTATGTCCATACAAATTCACCTATCTTGAGATTAATTTGGTCAAGCAGGCCTTTGATTATGTTTATTTCCACACATATTCTGGCATATGTGTATAGTTCTTGGCACTCCCGAGAGTAATCTGCAGTCAAAAAGTGGCCCAGGGCATTTCCTATTCCACGATAGACACAAAGGTACCATAGATGGGCCGGTAAATTGGGAAGTCTGACCCAGACATGAGTCCTGGTGATGACTGTTGTAGCTGGGTCGAAACCTGGGAAATAGGGGGTGATGAATAGCCCTACTGCTCCATAAAACCATGGGCCTTTTGTTAGGGCATGTTGATAATCCTTTGTATGGTCAAACATTACTATGAAGAAACCTTTTGAGCAGAAGCTGACCTTGCAGTTGTGGGTCCAGTTGGCGTAGATCCATTTGAAGAGTTCCTTGTGTGAGGCCAAATTCCATTGAATCTGCAAATGATAACAGTTTCTGCAATTTTTTTGAGTTTTTCTGCCAGATCTAGATGGAAGATCTCTGTTACACCATTTTTTGGTCATCTAACCTATTATCATTAGATGAACCCAAGTACACCATGTAAGACCAATTTTACCCTAAGTAAAATTGCTTTCACTATGTGAAATAACTTAGTAAAACACATTTATTAAGTTGTTTATGGTCTAAACAGGAAACCCCAAAAGGAAATAATAAACAAATCTATATTTGTTTATATTTCCTAGTCATATTTAACCCAAAACAAGGAAATCAATTAAATAAATCCTTATTTATTTGATTATTTCCTGGGAATAAGTTATTTAAATCCTTATTTAAATAACATTCCTAGTTAAATTTGACTAAATCATTTATAAATAATTAAATAAATCATTATTTATTTAATTATATTCTCACCATTTCCTTAAAATAATAAATAAATCATTTATTTATTTATTATTTATAAATAAAGGAATTGACCCAAGTCAAAAAATCCTTTTCCCTCCAACAAATATAATAAAATACTCCTAAAGGGTGGTTCTAGAATTTGATTAATAATATTTGATTCATGCACCCAGTTCTATACCGCCCTAATATTTTGTTATAAATAGAAGGGTTTTCCCATTCATTAGTCACCTTTCATTGCATTATATCACTCTGGATCTATACTCTTGGTCTGACTTTGAGCCATTATCATTGTCACATTCTTCATCACTTTTTTTGTGAGCTCCCTTTGAGTTCTATGTTTGTCTGGGTTTTCTACACCAACAAGAGAGAGAAATTTTAGATCTGAAATGCTGAGGACTTTTAAGAACCCATCCCATTGAGGAGAATTGGAAACACCTTTGTTTTTTTCCTCTCAGGTGCCCCTTTAATATAAAAAATTCTTTCAAATATATTGTTCTTGTCTTGTCTATTGGATGCATGGAGCAACATTTCATTTTTACTGCTTAATGTATTTTATGCATAGATCTAGATTTGTGCAGCTTTATTTGGATCAATTAACTGTATATTTAAAGATATTGGCAGCCATAATCGATGTTAGGGCTATTTTTTATGCATAGCTAAAGTGGTCTTTTTCGACGAAAGATTCATACTAACAATCTCTATGGAGGGAACATCCTCTAATTTAGCAACCAGAAAAGTCTTGGGAGCCTCAGGGGTTTGGGAAAATTCCTTGGGTTGTGCATGGACAACATCCTTGTAGGAGAAAGTTGGAGCATAAGAGGAATTTCTTGCGGCTCCTCCTCTCAAACGAAGGGATAAAACTAAAGTAGCATCTCTTTCAATGTTGTAAAATAAGAGGAGGAAAGAGGCATCAAGTTGTTTACCTACATAAAGAAGTCATTGAAGAGATGTGGGAATTACTAGCTTGTGCTCAAGGGTGTGCAGGAGATTTCAAACTCTGTCTGATGGGTTGACCCAAAGCAACTTGGATCTGCTTGAGAGAAGAGAGATCTGGATTTGAAAGGCAGGAGGGATCAGATCTAAGAAATCCTGACTTCTAGAATTCAAAGCGGGGGCCAGATTGATGTTTCTTTCCTGATCTTTAGTGCCTTCAACCTGATCTATTTTCCTGGTGGGGAGGTGCCAGGTATCTCTATGGCGAGTCTTGATGCCACATTCCTTCATATCCCAGATTGCATGTCTGCGTGGGGACTATTGGTGAGGAGGTTTCACCTTCAGTTCGTGTTTGGCACGAAAAGGGGCAGAGAGATTTGTAGATCCCTGCTTACTGTTGAGGAGGTAAATCCCCTCTGCAGACAGAGGCAATCCCTACTAGCCTATCAGGGGTCTAGAAACAATCATTAAATGCTATAGCGCAAGTTCCTAATTGCGAATAAATAAGCCAATGATGGAGGCCTACCTGGAGTCTAGTGCTATGATTCATAGAAGAGACAGCGCTCCCATTCGTTAGCTTCGGCAGATCACGATCCCCACGATCTCCGTGAATGGACACCTGCACATGTAAGAAAAAACACGAATACAAGCATAAAATCCATAATACGCAACTATATATCAGTCAGAAAGGATATAACTCATCATTATCATAAGTTAAAAATAGAGTGGAACCATAACCGGTAGTCATTCATTAATAAGCAATCGAAAGAGAGTACAACCAATGTTCTGACGCTGCGGTCTCCTTCGGAAGGGTCTCCAGTCGTTCACGTCTCACAAAGCTCGCCAGGGAAGGGACAAGCCTCTCTAGATTCTCTCGACGATAGTCTCCTTGCTTGAGTCGGCCTTAAGGGAAGAATGAGGGCTCTTGCAGCATGAAGGCTCTTGGGAATTTGGAGATTCAAAGCTTAGGAACTTCAAGACTAGCTTGCAATGGCAATGGGAAAGCTTTTATAGAAGGAGGAAGGGGAGTTGGGATCCCTATAATTGTGGGACTGGCCCTATCATCAAGGAAGCTTCCATGAGAGGTGGCAAACCACTTCCCTTCCATGGAACTCCCAGAGCCAAACCTCCCAACTCAAGATAGATAGCAGTTTTTGAGTTTGTTGAAACAAAACTTCCACCCTTCTTATTAAAAGACACTCCTTAAATTGGCTGGCGCGACTACGACTCTGGGACAGAGCACCAGTTGGCGCGACCTCTTTGTAGGAATTTCCTCATTGGCGCGAGTGATGAACTAGATGCCTGCGCCAATGCAAAAAGGGATGTTTTTATGGTTTTTTGCAAGGAGATGTCTTTAGGGAAATTGAAGCTCATGTTTAGAGGAATGCAATGATAATGGTTTCAAGGCATGACATTGCTCACAGGTCACATAATGGGCCCTCCAATGTGCGGGACGAGGAATGGTAGAGACGGTGACAAATTACTGTGTAACAGATGCCCCCTAAAGCATGAGGCCTGAGAGAGAGAGAGGGGTGAAATGCTTTACGAGAATGTGTCCAACTGAAGCTTCGCCGTCGGAAAACTTGCATGGAGAAATACAACTGATATCTCAAGTACATGATGTATATGCGGTATGGGCGCAGCCATCCGAAACAGAGTATACAATAATCCAAATCCAAGATATGGTCGCAGCCATCCAACGAGGATCAAAAAATAGACTCAGGTATGGTCGCAGCCATCCAATCAGTGAGTCATGTACATAATGAAAATGATCCACAATGTCGCAGCCTGGATTACAACAGACACAATCCAGGGTCTTGCGCTCCATCTTGACCCGAACAAAGTACAAGTTCAAGCATGCAAATATGTGAGGTGAAGTCGAACATGTAAGAACATCGTCTGATTACCAGCCAATGATGAGAGCTGTTAACAGACGTGAGAGGAACCACCAATAATGACAATGGCCCTCAAGGTACTATAGGTACAATCTACGGCGTGTGAATCAATGAGCTGGTGTCAAACACACATAGAATCACTCGATCGGAGGCCAATGATGAAAACCCCTCATCGAATGTGACGAACCTGCCATTGAGGCATGCAGGCTCCAAGGTACCATAAAGGAGTCTGTAGGTCAAATTTCTGGATAATGAGTTGAAGTCAACAGGAAGTGACCTTGATCGAAGGTGGGCCATAATGTTTTCCACGTCATCGATACGAGATAGAGGAAAATGATGTTTTTTCCGTGAATCAAGATCGTATGAGAATCAGAGGAAGGTTGATATTTCTAGAGGTCAACTTCTCTTGAACATATAACGGCACAAATAGTGGTTTTGGTAGTATTTGACATCAACGGATTAGAGGTCATGGTGACGAGGCAATGATCAGAGGAGAGGTCAAAAAGGATTATCCAAACCCACGGAGGCAAGTGAAAAATGAGATGAGATTTCCCCAGCCCGACACGAATGCAAACAAGTGCCATGTTCAAGAGCGACATACTGCCGACACGACAATGATGATGGTTCCATTTTCCCCCCACCATTTCTGGCGAGTACCCCAATTATTTTTTATAACAAGCTTGAAGGGGATAGCATATGCTTGTAATATAAGTCCGCCCTTTGGGCGAATCCATCCTAGCACATTTAATGAGCCCTAGGAAGGAGGAACTCGGAGAACGTCATTTCGACTGAATCCGATGTCATCAGGGTTTAACGAGTCTGAAAAAGGAAGAACTCAATGTCTTTTCATGTTTAGAGAGTTTGAAAAGACAGCGGAAAAGTAAACTCCAAAGGTCCCTTTTTTTAAATAGTTTCTCAGATCCGAAAAGGTAGAAAACAATATCCGAGAAAACCTCCTAGTCGCAATAGGCTAGGGTATTCCTTTTTCGTAATCAATCTATCCCAGCCCGAAAAAGGGGTAAATGTATACTAGGTAGATGTCGATTCGTGTCCATTTTAACGAGATCAAAACGACAAGGGCCTCGGAAATATTTTCATGTTTAGAGAGTCAGAAAAGAGCTGAAAGATGACTCCAAAGTGACTTTTTCATGTATTTACCGAGTCCAAAAAAGTATAAAATACAACTCGTTTTCACCGTTAAAGTCTCGAAAAACCTGTTGCTGCACATACCAAGCAAGCATAAAACCCAATTTCGACATAACATATTAAAATATTTGATAAAAATAACTTTTAAAACCTATCCTATGTCGAAAAAGTTATAAATATGCCAAAATGGTAAAAACAAAATTACATTTACTATTTACCTTGGTGAAAAGCAGCAGTGGTCCATTTGGTGTGCAAACTTCTGATGGCGATTGCGACAGATCCGGTTTATCATTCAGATTCTCGTCTATTACAGGTAAGAGGCGCTTCCCTGAACTTCATTTCAATCCATTTTTTGATAGTTTTTCCTCATGTATCAGACTCTTGTGGCAACTTTTTGAATTTTTAGGGCTGCGCTCATTGGCACGGGTATCGGGCACAGACCTGTGCCAATTGGATTTTCCATGTAAAGGCCTCGCGCCACGTAGCGTGAATGTTCACAAAACAACCATGTCAGCGCTGAACCCAAATTTCTGCCTAGAAATTTGAAATTTTAATCAATTTAAATGAATTTTGAAGCCTACCAGAGATCTAATTAAGGGTTTGTGACCATGTGGATGCAGGAAATCAAGGAAAATGGTGATTGAGTGGAAAGAAAGAGAGCATGGAGAAGAGGATGAACAGGCCATAGAAAGTGAGGCTTGCATGAATGCCCTCAGAAACTGTGGGCTCAAGAAGTTCTTCCTAACACCCTGCTTACGAGCTCAGCCCGAGCTCCTCCAGTATCTGATCAGTATTTGGGATGAAAAGGAACAAGTTTTCAAGTTCCGAGATCAGGTATTGGAACTGGAGGTCTCCGATGTGTATTTCATAACCGGATTGTCTTGCAGAGGTCCAGTGCCCATCTTGACTGGGAGCAGACCATCCGGCGAGAAGATGGAGGAAGTGATGGCACGAGTGTGCCCAAGAGCACAAATGGGATCAGGGAGCAATAAGGTGGATATCCACACCATCCCCGATCTGGCATTGAGAGTTTTCCTACATACCATCACGCGGGCCGTAGGGTCGCAGGCACCACACGAGGCCACAAAGGCCCAAATCCTGCTGGCCTCAGAGTGCATGAGTCCCCTATTGTTTGACTAGGCTATAGCAGTAACAATAAACATGAAGAGACAGCTCACGAAATGCAAGCAAGCTAAACTGAAACAGTTCGACTATGGTTCCATCCTAGTATCGTTCATTCTGGAACGATTACCAATCTTCCAAGGCCAAGGGGCCATCGTAGCTGAGCCGATTCCACGAGAGCCAATAATGGCTCGTTGGGCAGCACTAATGCTCAGAGCTGGAGGAGGCCAACAGATGTTGTGGAGGCCAGAGTTTTTTGGGTGGTTGCGGTGCCAGTTGATTGTAGTGGAAGACTGGCCATATGCAGGAATCGATTTCACTGGAGACCCAGATCTCCCACTGCCAGAAGGAGATGACTGGGACAAGGAGTTGGGTATGACCTCATCTCTTTTGATTTTTGTGTTTTATGATTTTTTTTGTTAATACACATTCGTCCTAACACATTTTTTATGTGTATGCAAATGTGGGCCCTGTGAGACCAGCCGGTATGTCTCCAATCGTGCGGAGGACCCTTCTCATCCCTGATCCTCAGGCAGAGGGCACAGGAGGGGAGGAGTTGATCCAGAATCTCGAGGGTATTGCCCAAGGGATCCCGGACTACGCTCGGCTGGCAGATGTACCGATGGCGTACCAGCGTCATACGGTGGGAGTACCTAGTCGGATCCACCGACTTCTGAGATGCTTAGTGCGTGTAGTTACATGTTATCATGAGCACCATGCAGATTAGACTCTTAGGGCTTTTACCACACATATTTTTGAGAGACATATCGTCTCCGAATGTATTTAAGACGATTATGTATATTTTTACTTTATGTGACACACTCTATGTAAACACTTCGATATCTATATATATATATGCATATCTATTTTTGGATGGATCTTTCTTTACATGTGATGATGATTTACAAATTGCACAAATGTCTCTCTAATACCAAATTTTCTACTGCATCTGTTAATGTATTCAAATGCCTGGGTATATGTTGATATGTAATGTAGTCAAAATTCCTTTCCAGTAATCAAATACGCAGATACAGACATAAAATGGATGGGTTTCTTACCGAATAGTGTCCGTTCAGCTGTAACACTACAAGTTGCGAATCTAGATACACAAGCAACTCACGGATACCAAGGTTTACCGCCTCGGTTAAAAATTCTAACACAGCACTATATTCCGCGATGTTGTTCGTAGTACGTCCTAGACACACACTTTGCAAGTTGACCAACTCACCAGCAGGATCATAGATTACCCAGGCTGCTGAAGACAGATTCCTGGTACTGCGAGAGGCACCATCCGCGAAACCAAGAAATGAATGAATGGACATCTGCACAACCAGGAAGACCCGATCAGCAGAAAGATGTTTACAAGGCACACCACACCATACATGCACACAAATGAAAAACACACACCTATGTACACACACCACATGAAGAAATCACTTCAGGCATAGTAATTTTTGAGGTACAGCCCATTTCTAGGTTGCTCTAGTGAAACTCCTTCATAATCTATAAGCTCGTAGGCCCCATTTTTCAAAACGCATTTTACTATATAGGGCCCATGCCACATAGGCTGGAACTTACCGGCTCCAAGCTTGTCATGTGCTTGATCGTACAGGAGGACGAGGTCTCCTTCGATAAAGGAACGGGGGGAAATAGATTGATCAAAATGAGTTTTGACCCTCTTCTTTTGTGCTTCAATAACCAAAGCAGCCAGACGACGGGTTTCATCTAACCGTTCCAGATACAAAAGACGTTCTTCCTCAGCAGAAGTATTAGGTAGAAGTTCCACAGCTAATTTCAAAGAAGGAATTTCGCATTCAACCGGAAGAGTTGCTTCCAGACCATACACCAATTGAAATGGTGTGAATCTAGTTGCATTCTTAGCAGATGTTCGGTATGCCCAGAGAGCTGAGAACAGTTGGAGATGCCAATTTGATTTGTGAATACCAACTATTCGTTGAAGCATAGTGACCAGAACCTTGTTCAATGCTTCAACCTGACCATTCGCCTGACGGTAATATGGCGTTGAGCTGTCGTGATGCAAGCCCAACTTTGAAGTCAGCTCAGCCATCATATAATCTCAGAAATGAGTACCATGATCGGTGACGATGGCCTGAGGAACCCCGAACCATGCAATAACGTGGTTGAATATAAATTGAGCAGTCGTTTTAGCGTCAGCAGCTAGTGTAGGCATCGCCTCGGCCCACTTGGTGAAGTAGTCGACGGCAACAATTATATACGCATGCCCCCCCGGTCGGGTGAGGGTTACACGTCATAAAATCCACGCCCCATTTTGCAAAAGGGCCGACGGTAATAACAGGATGTAAAGGGAGAGGCGGCGTTCCCATCTTGCGCTGAAATATCTGGCATGCATGACATTTACGGACTGCAATAATACAGTCTTTGAATATGGAAGGCCAGAAATAACTTGCTCGCAGAATTTTCTGGGCAGTAGCATATCCGGACATATGTCCACCACAGGTGCCACTGTGGCAGTCATTTAGTACCTTTTCAGCCTCTTCCAAGGTTAGGCACTGCCGGATCACCGAATCTACTCCAATGCGGTATAAGGTATCTCCTACGATACGGTAGGGCTGGGACTGATGCCGAATCCGTCGGCTAGCAACTTTATCCAACTCAGACTGAAATGTTGAGGTCTGAAGATACACAATTATGTCACCGTACCAAGGGTCACGAGTACTGATGAGGAAAAGCGTTTCGTCCGGTATATGGTCTTCAGAATGTGAGGGAGCAGAGTTTATAGGGAGAGAGCATATAAGATTCGCGAAAACCAGTCATTTAGTTGACTTAGCGGTAGTGAACTCTAAGTCAAACTCTTGCAAGATAGAAATCCACTTGGAGTACTTGCCCCCCAGTAATTGTCGAGAGAGAATATACGTCATAGGGTTGTAGTCTGAAACCACTGTTATCATACGCAAAAGGATGTAATGGTAAAAGCGTTGCACAGCGCGTACTGCTGCTAATGCCAACTTCTCAACATGAGCATAACGAGTTTCTAGATCGAGAAGGTTTCGTGACAGATAATAAACAACATGTTCATTACCGTCATCGTCATCCTGCACCAAGACCATGGCTATGGTGCTAAATGCGGCAGCGAGATATAAAGTGAAGTCGAGGTGGTAGTCCGAAGGACGAAGCGACGGAGAATTGACAAGCAACGTCTTCAGCTTCTCAAAGGATTGCTGAGAGATTTCGTCCTAGTGAGAGGGAACGTTCTGCTTTAATAGGCGAGTGAATCCTTTGGCCACCTCGGCATAATTCGGGATAAAGCGCCAAAGAAAGTTCGTTTTCCCTTGCAGACTCTGTAACTGATATAGGGAGAAGGGTGATGGGAGATTAATAATGGCCTCAACCTTTAAAGGGTCAAGGCGAATCCCGTCTTTCGAGACTATGAATCCCAAAAGATGGCCAGAATCCACGCCGAAGACGCACTTATGAGGATTGAGCCTAATGTTATAGCGCCTGCAACGAAGAAAGATCTGGCGGAGATGTTCAGGATGGTCCTCTCACTTAGCTGAATGAGCTGGCAAGTCGTCCAGATAAGGCTGAACGATATGGAGAATGTCATGAAAAGCGTAGGACATCGCACGCTGAAAAGTGGCTCCAGCATTCTTTAAGCCGAACGGGAGTTTTTTATACGCGAAAGTACCCCACAGACAGATGAATGTGGTCTTGTGTTGATCCTCAGGTGCAATATTGATCTGATTATATCCTGAGAAACCGTCCATCAAGGAATAGATCTCACTTTCGGCACATTCGTCAATGATCTGGTCTATGAACGGAGTGGGATAATTATCCTTTGGACAGGCGCAATTGATGTCGGGATAATCAACACAGACTCTAGTCGTACCCTGCTTTTTATCGACATGGACAATGTTGGAAACCCATTCTGTGAGGGGTATAGGATAAATAAAACCCGCGTTCAGAATTTTTTCAACTTCTGCCTTAATTGCGGCGGCTTTCCGAGGATGCATGGGGCGTAAGCATTGGCGCACGGGCTTCACACCAGGGTAGGTTGGAATCTCATGCACTACGATACTAGGATCAATCCCCGGCATTTCCTCATAGGACCAGGCGAACACATCTCTGAATTCTTTAAAAAGATCAGTATAGACTTGAATCTCATCGGGATAGCAAGTCACTCCAACATGAATATTCTCAACGATCCCCGGTTTAATGGAGATGTTGATCGGGATGGTTTTAGTGATGTTACTCAGGTTACCTTCCGAAAAAACCTCGTGCGTCAAAATAGGCGTTTGAAGAGGAGGGGTGGGAACCTGAGAAGAATAACGCTCCATACAGTCAATCATTACCCCCAAGCTAGGCATAAAAGAGGAGCGATGATGTCCATCGCCCCAAGGCAGCTCCTCAAGAGACATAGTTTCAATGATGGCTTCATTGGAAGGAAAAGTCTCTTTGAGAGGATCAGGTGAATCGGCCTGACCAAGCCAGGGGGATTGAGAGTAGATGTCGAGAGCCATGCTCAAAGGAGCATGCTGAGGAGGTGGAGGATCAGATGCGGCAACAATTTCACAGTAGCTGATCTCTACTGGAGTCAAGGACATTGATTCTCCAAACTCAAACACCTACTCAGGCGTAGGAATAAGCCAAGGGTCATCGGACCTAGAAATCATTTTAACTTGAGCAGTGTGTGGTGGTGGTGCGGGAAAAATACCCATGAGGACTGGGTCTTTAAAGAGACCAGGTCCTACACTGTCTGGGGGATTCAAAATTTGATCCACGTATGGCACGTTGTTCTCAGAGGAAGAGGTGAAAAATGACAACTGATCCACCGTGACAATTTTGCCCTCGTGAGGGAACTTAAGAAGTTGAAAGACGATGGATGGCACGCATAGCATGGCATGGGTCCAGCTGCGGCCAAGAAGTATATTGTAGTTGAGCCTGGCGTCGACTACTACTTCCACATTGACAGTCTTCCCCTGTAATGTGATCGCTAGACTCTCAAGAACACCCAGGGGTTTAGATTCCCGACCATCAAATGCCTCTAGGGCATTGGGAGATGACGAAAGGGTTGGACAACCAATGGCCTTCCAGCAAGCGGAGGGCATAACGCAAGTAGAGGCACTTTCATCCATGACGGACCTATGAATGTTAAGACCGTTAATCTCGACTTGAATAACAAGAGCGATTTGATGTGGAATATGGGGAGTGAAATTCTCTAAATCGAAAGTGAGAAGACTCGAGTCGGCGAGATCAATGCCCATGATCGCAGACAATAAAGCCTTCCATTGCAGAGGAGAACTTTGAAGAACTTCTAGTGCAGACATAGTAGACGGCGCCTGTGCCAAATCCTCAACGATGCTGTAGTGTTGAGCGGCACGAGCATTCGTATTATAAGAAGATCTTCGAAGGACACCTTGAGAAGGTGGCTTCACAATGGGTTCAGTAGTAGGCTTCTCAATTTCCAACAAACCAGAGACAGGTAGGGGAGGCGGTCCATCCGCAACTGCCTTCCCGGGTGCCTGCCGCGATTCGTTGTAATCCTTCGACCGCATAGCAATGGAGATAGGTGCAACACTCTTCATCATGAAAACTTGGGACCCAAATTGTGCAGATGGTGACGGTTGTTCAACCATCTGGGTCTGTTGAGAAGGGAATGGCTCTTTTAGTACAGCCAGAGTCCCTTTAGGACCTTTGAGAAGTTTACTAACCTCGGATCGTCGTGGACAATCCTTAGTATAATGGTCCCCTTCACAAATGAGGCAAGGGTAATTCGGTTTACGCTGGGAGCCATCCTCAGTGCGAGATTTAGATTTTGGCTTTGGGGCATCAGATTTAGATTTTCCTTTTCCCTTCTTCTTCCCTTTAGAGGATTTCTCCGTAGGATTAGCCTGAACGGCATTCACCTCCGCAGTTTTGCCAGAATCAGACGGGGCGGGATTAGCAGGAGCATTTTTGGAAGAATTAGACTTCTGCTTCCCATTCGAATATTTCTTCGAATTCTGAGAGACAGAACCAATGACACCATCCACCGCAGGGGTAGGTGGAGCCTTAGAGGTTCCGGACCGTGGAGCATCAGGAAAGATATCATAAAGCGTGCTGGACTGAGAATACACAAGATCCAGATATTGGGCACGCGCAATGGCTTGTTCCTCTGTCACACATGCTCCCATCGCAATATCTTGAGCGATTTTATTCACGAAGGAGGTGGTGAACCAGTGAGTTAGTATCTGATCAGGTATGTGAAACTTGATCAGTCTACGATGGCGCCGCAACTCATGAATGTGATCAGAGATGTGAGTGGCTTTATCCTGCTTCAGAGAAGTCAGGAGGTGCGTCCCGGCTTCATAACGAACCGGTAACTGAAAATGCGTGAGGAAAGCCATGGCCAAAGAATTGAAATCTTGGAAAATGCCACGGGATAACTCTATGTACCACTTAGCAGCAGCTTCAGTTAAATTACGCTGGAAGAGGCGCAGACGAATCGAATCGTCGACCCAAGAGTTAGACGAACACCAAAGATGATACGTCATCACATGCACCTGGGGGTCCTCTCTACCTTTTCCCTCAAACTTGGGACAATCACCTGGTATCTTGGTGGGAACCGGAGGCCAATATGGATTATGTAAAATCAGATCATTGGTCAATTTTGAAACATATGGCAGCTCCAAGGTAGCCAGGAACGGAAATGGTGGATTAACCATCATGCCAGGCCTGAGATGAGGTCCGGTACCCATACTCCACAATGGTTGTGAATATCCTTGCCCCCATGGGTTCTGTCCCGTAGGGTTCTGACCGTAGGGGGCGTAGGTCGTATAACCAGACTAATTTGGATGCTAGTAACCAGAGTGTGGGGCTTGATAACCAGAGTACGGACCCTGATTATGTGTCGGCCCGGTGTAAGTAGCATTCAGATTTGGCTGCTGAGTGTAGGTAAAACCATGTGGAGGAGGATAATACTGAGAGCCTCTGGGGTGGTTATAGTTCGGTTGAGATTGACCATGAGGATAATAACCACCCTAAGGATGAGTAGGCTACTGAAAAGTGGAACCCTGCGGAGCCTGATAAGTAGGGCACAGCTGTTGATTTGGCTACGACATCGAATGAACCGGATGCTGTGTAGGGTTAATGGAATGAGCAGGCTGCCCTGAGTGAACAGGTTGACCCGACTGAGAGGGCTGACCTGAGTGAACAAGTTGACCCGGCTGAGAGGGCTGACCTGAATGACCAGGTTGACCCAGATAGACAGGCGGTGTCGGCTGCATAGGTTGACCTGGCTATAAAGGAGCCCCAGGTTGTACCGGATGGGCCGATTGGCCTGGAGGCAGAACACCGGGTTGTACCGGATGAGCCGGTTGGCCTGGTGGAGGAATAGGGCCAGGTGGTTGCTGGAAACTGGTTTAACCTGAAGCAGAACCATAGGATGGTCTCGGCTGATATGCAACGTTAGAAACAACAGGATACTGTGGTTGCATTGGTGGAGGAGGCTGGAGTTGCCCCCTAGGACCATAGACTGGCCCCGGTTGGTACCCCGGCTATGGCTGAATAGGTTGACCGGAAGGGCTATAATACGGTCCTTATGGACCATACGATGGCCCTTGCTAGCCCGCAGGATAGCCTTGGAGGGGCTGCCCCTGTGGGTCATAAGGATAGCCAGGTTGACCCGAAGGTTGGCCGTGGAAAGGTTGCCCTTGCGGGTTATAAGCCTGGTTATGAGGTAACCCTTGAGCATGGAGGTAAGCCTCAGGAGCGAACAGATGTAAAATTTCCCCGTGTTCGTCATACTGACCTGGAAAATCATACATGGGTGTACCATCCTGTGCATAGTGTGAAAAATAAGAGTGGTTGGGATCTTGGGAGGATGGTCCAACCTTGGGGTTCAGCTGTTGTAGAGACAACCGACACTCCTCTGGAGAGATGTTCTCCGGTATAGCAGTCACTAGATAGATATCTTTAGGAGTTTGCATAGCCCTGGAAAAGGGTGCTGTGACAACAAGAGAAGAGGTGGCCACACAAACAGTGGGCTGAACGGGTACAGAAGTAACGGGTGTTTGAGGAGACACCCCGAGTGTAGGAGCAGCTGGCCTCGGAGAAGGAGCTGACACTCCCATAGAGGCTGCGGCAGAAATGATCTGACCCAAAGACCTATACCCCTGCGGTAAAGAGGGACTGGCTGTTGACATGTCAGCCAGTTCAGAGTTGTCTCCCGGAAACAATATTCGTGGGAAGAGCTGATAGTCTTCACCGGATGTTGGGATTTCCTCACCAGAATCACTCATGGTTGATCCTGCAGTTAGATCTCGTAAGAGACGGCGAGGACTAGGAGGAAAAACAGCAGCAACAAAAGGCGAACCCGATGTAAGAGAAAGGAAATCAGCTCCTAATCTCAATTCAGACACAGGGTCTGAAAAGGGCCAATTGAACTCAACTGGTCGCCCAAATGGTTGCTCAGAAAGAACCGGTCCCTCGTCAGGAAACTCAGAAAGAATAGGCTGTTGCGGTTCAGCAGAGGATTGGGAAACCTCTGATGAATCGTCCGTGTAAGGACTACTAGTAGACGAAACCGAAGGTCCCGCCACTCTGGCAAACAACAAGAGAAAAAGAAACAAACACACACACGGGCTGAAAAAGAGTCAAGACACACGATTAAACAGTCAACAAGAAAAATCTAAGAGGGCTTGTAATTGTGGGTGATTAATTTTTTACCACATTGAATAATAAGAAACTTTACCGTTTCATGTTTTAAGAGTCGAGAAACGATAAAAATATGACTCTATCTCTTTCAGATTTGACACAAGCATGAAAGGACAAGCACTTGGCGATATTTTCAAGTTTAGGGAGTCAGAAAAGATCAAATGACTGCTCAGGAATACTAGGCAAAAAGGGTGTACCAAATAACTGTGAACTGCAATATACACCTTGGTTTCAATAATGAAAGAGAAATCAACCAAGGACTTTCCGTACATGCAAGCAATCTCCCCGAATGCTGTGTTCGATGTATCACGGGTATAGGGCGGCAGACTCAACTTCCTATGGATAAAGGATTGAAAACCTAGAGGGGTCTCCCTTTATATACGCGACGGTACGGGGAGCACAAGTCCATACTAGCGCTGTCTAAAGCCAAAAGGCGAACGATAGCTACTAGGTTTAAAGACGCCGGAACACGTCTCTAGCCTAGACCTCTAAATGTGTTTCGTTAGATTTCAATGCTGCCTTAGTGTAAATTGAGTAGATTTTAAATTTGATCTTCAATTACGTTTCAGTTTTCAGGCCCTAGCGAATGTGTGGTCTCAAAAATTCCTAAATGCAAAGCTACATGCCACAGTACATCATTTCGTTCGATGAAAGCTAGCTACAGAAGAGTTGAGAGCTTTTACACAAACAAAATGATCGGAAGACAAACAATGATATCTCTGATGCAACTAATGAAATTGAAAACTTTTCATTCAAGTCACTAATTACTAGTAAAATCGAAAAGATTACAATTTGCACTAATCAACCAAAAGCAAAAGATATTTTTATTTTTTTTTAATTTTCAATGTTTGATGGCTAGATGCACTTAACAAACTGAAAACAAATGGAAAAACTTGAGAAATGATATTAAGAGAGAAAAACAAACAAATTTCACTTAATGAAACCAACAATTAGATCTCAAATCGACCAAAGTTTCTCAAAACTGAGAAAAAGTCTCAAAGGCTCCAATGGACCGTGTGATCTAGGCCCAAAGCAAGACCAAACAAAATTTGAATGAAGAAAAGAGAAATCACCCAAAAATCGCAACAAAACGGTGAACAACTACTAGGAGAATGCGGAGGAGCAATCAAAGAATTGAATGGACTAACAAAACACCCAAACTCCTAAGGAGGGCTCAATACACAAAGTCACTAGATGCCCTAGGGCTTAAAATGTGAAATCGATGGAGAAAAGCAAACAACCAAAGGACGAAGGCAAATTCCCAGTCAAACAGGACTCCAACACACTCAGGTAGCCGAAAAACCAAGAAGAAAAACAATGACCAGACCCAGAGAGCTCAAAACTGAGAAAACCCTAATGCCACACAGGAGTGGCGCGACTGTGAGATTGAAACTAGCGCCATAAAGCAATTGGCGTGGGCAATACAAAAGAAACATGCGCCAATTGGGGCGACTGTCGAGCTAAAAAGCACGCCAGCCGAGTTTCTCAGCCAAAAATAAAAAAGAACTGCTCCAGAAGGAGATCAATGATAACTAAGCAAACCAAGAAGCAACAAACAACAAAAGAACCCAGCCCAGAAGGCTAATCAAGCAAGGAAAACCACGAAACAATCAAAATGAGACAATACAAACTAGACGGTCCCCAGCGGAGTCGCCAAATTGTTGAGGAGGTAAATCCCCTCTGCGGACAGAGGCGATCCCTACTAGCCCAACAGGGGTCTAGCAACAATCATCAAATGCTACAACGCAAGTCCCTAATTGCGAATAAATAAGCCAATGATGGAGGCCTACCTGGAGTCTAGTGCTATGATTCGTAGAAGAGGCAGCGTTCCCGTTCCTCAGCTTCAGCAGATCACGATCCCCATGATCTCCGTGAATGGACACTTGCACATGCAAGAAACAACACGAATACAAGCATAAAATCTAGAATACGCAACTATATATCAGTCAGAAAGGATATAACTCATCATTATCATAAGTGAAAAACAGAGCGGAACCATAACCGGTAGTCATTCATTAATAAGCAATCGAAAGAGAGTACAACCAATGTTCTGACGCTGCGGTCTCCTTTAGAAGGGTCTCCAGTCGTTCACGTCTCGCAAAGCTCACCAGGGAAGGGACAAGCCTCTCTAGAGTCTCTCGACGATAGTCTCCTTGCTTGAGTCGGCCTTAAGGGAAGAATGAGGGCTCTTGCAGCATGAAGGCTCTTGGGAATTTGGAGATTCAAAGCTTAGGCACTTCAAGACTAGCTTGCAATGGCAATGGGCAAGATTTTATAGAAGGAGGAAGGGGAGTTGGGATCCCTATAATTGTGGGATTGGCCCTATCATCAAGGAAGCTTCCATGAGAGGTGGAAAACCACTTCCCTTCCATGGAACTCCCGGAGCCAAACCTCCCAACTCAAGATAGATAGCAGTTTCTGAGTTTGTTGAAACAAAACTTCCGCCCTTCTTATTAAAAAACACTCCTTAAATTGGCTGGCGCGACTGCGACTCTGGGACAGAGCGCCAGTTGGCGCGGCCTCTTTGTAGGATTTTCCTCATTGGCGCGAGTGATGAACTGGATGCCCGCGCCAATGCAAAAAGGGATGTTTTTATGGTTTTTTGCAAGGATATGTCTTTAGCGCAATTGAAGCTCATGTTTAGAGGAATGCAATGATAATGGTTTCAAGGCATGACATTGCTCACAGGTCACATAATGGGCCCTCCAATGTGCAGGACGGGGAATGGTAGGGACGGTGACAAATTACTGTGTAACACTTACCATTGCAGATCTGAGATGAGATCAAACTATATCTCTGGTATTATAGCTCCTCCAGGTCTTGCTGGGGTTTAAAGGAGGTTGCAAGATGAGGATGGCTACCAAATAACAGGGTTTTTCAGCCAATAAAGACTCATCTGCGGACCTAGCAGGTAGATCTGGAAGGCACAACTACCGCAAGGCATAAGCGATGGCAGAGTCTGTTTGTTTGGTTGAGCCGGTTACTTCTACCTTGTGAGGAACTACAAAACCAAGTCGAGACAGAGTCATGCCCCTATGGCTGTGGGGAGCAGCTATAGATGCTAATGCATCGACAGCATGTCTATTTGTAGTAGTGTATTTTTCCATGGATTTGGAGTCTGCGCAGCATGCGTCGTTAGAACTGGCAGGGGTTGCAAAGTTTTGTGAAGACTTCAACCCAGACAGGGGCATCTCTTGGCTGGGGCCTATGACTAGTGTAGTAACTGGTTTCTTCAAACCAGCATCATTGGAATAGAGTGAATTAGGTGCTCGTGACAGAGCTTTAGCGTCGACGGCGGCAGCAGCTGAGCGTAGCAAAACCCTAGCTCTGGCCATGTCTTTTTCCTATCAACACAGTCTATGATATCGTTCGAGCTTCATTATAGTAGTAGGTTTTTTATATTGTATTTTGAAACCGAATGAATTTGAATATTACTAAGATAACCAAAATATATTTATAGTAAACATGGCATCAATATAGAAATGTGAAAATTACATGATCTTAGTTTTGAAAAAAAAAATATGTCAATCCTTATACATTCTATTGACACAATTTTTAGGATGGCGCCGTTAGACCTATGAAGTTTCACGAAATTCAACTTTTCAAAAAATTATTGTTATTGTACCAAGCCTTTTTAAGGAATCCCTACCTTTTATCATATCAAATAATGCTGAGGTCATGACATGGACATATACTAACTCATGGGGTCACACTTCTACAGACGTATGCTACAAACAAACCTGGAACATAACTAATAGGATTTTGAACTTGTTACCCTTTCATAAAATAGGCACCCTTGAGTCTTTGGCATGACATCCTGACAAAATTCACAATTTGGGTTATTAACTTATTTCAGACATATTTTTCTTGTAAATTATTGATACATTTTAGAACTACCCAAATAAGTGACTTTGTTTCAGGGATAGAGATATACTCTCTTTAACTAATAGATCACATTGGATTCACTTTCTTGGCAGTTTATCATATTTATTTATTTATTTAATGTGGAATTCACTGTAGATTTTCAATAAAACTCTGATCTGCTATTATGAACAATCTGCAAACAAATTTTATTTTCACACAGACACATAATTTCTCTACCAAATAGCAACGAAGTAGAACAAAAATAATTTCACAAAATTTACACAATAAAATACACAATTTTTCTAGGGAACCCAACATGGAAACCCTCGTTTGCTTCATAATTTTATTAAGGAAAATTGAGCAAAATATCTTATATATAGACAAGATGGTTTTAATTTGAAAATACATGAATTTTCCTGCCTGTGCTAGGCCTGCAACTTCTTCCTGATAGCTGACTTGCTTCCTTCTCCTATATGCACTAGAGGCTCTGATTTTCCAACACAAAACCTTAGGAATTAATATCTTATTTCCTATCATTCGCTAAGGTCCTATTAGATATGGGTTTCCCCTATTTCTATGCGCACTCCAAAGAGAAAATTTCCTTCCTAAATCTTTCACGCAAGGAACACTTGGCTCATTCCTCCATAAGATTTGTTCCTCACAAACTTGTGCTCAATAATTGATTGATTAATTATGTGCTTTTGATCTCCTTATAAGCTTTTCAATTAGGTTATTGTTAGTGAGTTTTCTAAATTAGGAGTTGAATTGGAGCTTTTTTAGTTAACAAAAGTCAACACTCTTAGTTAACTAGATCCTCCTAAAATTTAGGAGGCTAACTTCAGTTATTCACTCAATTCCCAATTTAACTCACATTAGAGGATAGATAAGTCATCCTCCACAAACTCTCACTAGTCAAACTACTTCTCGAACTCGTACTCATCACTGGAACTCATATATTTCTAAGAATATCTCCATATCAATTCCTTGAATCAAGGCAAAGGTCAAGAAATTCATTACTTTGCTACTTTTTAGCACTCCCTCTTAGTGAGGAAGGGTTTTTGTACAACTACCAACTTATCTTTGTGATGAAAAAAACTACCTATTTCCAATGCCTTGGTTAAGATGTCTATCATTTTCTCCCCAATTGTAATGTATTGTAGCTTGACTCTCCCCTTCTACACACAATATCTAAGATGGTGATACGGGATCCCGATATGCTTTGAGCGGTCATCAAACATTGGATTCTGAGAGAGTTTGATGCAACTATGATTATCACAATCTATCATGGTAGGCTCCATCCTCTATCTGAAATGTCCCACAAGTAACTTCCTCATCCAAATAGCCTTGCAAGATTCCTCACTAGAAACCATGTATTCGAACTCTATTTTACTGAGTGCAACTGATCTCTGCTTCTCGATGTACCAAGAAATTGTAGCTGACCCAATGCTAAATATGCCACCTGAAGTAATCTTCATGTCTGTGGATCTCCTTGCCCAATATACATCAGCAAAGCCCTCAAGCCTTAGTTAATAAACCTCTTTGTACCAAAATCGATAATCTGTTATGCCTCTGAGATATCTAAAAACATGCTTTGCAACAACCCAATGCAATCTAGCTGGTTCAACCATTAAATGACTTAGCTGGTTGACTGCAAAACAAATATCAAGTTGTGTATTGACAAAGTACATCAATGATCTACTGAGTTGCATGTATACTGTAAATGTTCATAGATGTTTTATGCTTGACGCAACTTTACTTTAAACTCGATATCAAATAGCAATCACATAAACATGAAATTAAAATGCTAATAGAACATACAGATAGATCAATGGAAGACAAGCCAAAAATACACTTAATTTGATCAGCAAAATATATGTGTTGTGGTGCATTACGGTGGTCAACAGGATGCCTCAACCAAATAGAATGTGTCACAAAACCCTCAATACAACTCTACAAAAGTCAACCCAAAGTCAAAAAAATTCAACGTTGTCCAGTCAACGGTTAATGTAGAACATCAACAACAGAAAGTCAACGCAGCACGGTCAAAGGTCAACGTCCAACCTTGGTTTTTATGCCAAAAAATTCGGGCTGTAGAAATCAAAATTTTGGGAGAGTTTCAGGTCAAGTTAACCAAGTGTTGACCAAAGTCAATGCTGTTCAAAGTTGCGTTGAAACCCTAAATCAGAACAGAAAACCCTGGCTGTTGTTTTCCCACATATGAGAGAAAAGAAGCCTCCAAATGTGAGATTGAACCAATCAGATGCAAGAGAGAAATGTGTGGGGGCTCCAAGCCTGCATAACAATTCTAGTGGACCTTGCACATAAGTGGAATTAATTCAAAATAAATGTTCTACTCGTCGGATCAAGATGATATTTAGATCGATCTTGCACCTCTCTGAATAGGAATCTAATAAAAATATTGGCGTCTTCATCTGAGCATCACAACATGGATTTTGGACCTAGTTTCTCAAAATTAGCACTCCCTCCCAACTAGGGAGAACTACATCCACCTGTGCCATCCAAACATCGTGTGTCATCCCACCGTAACTTGATTTGATGGCTTCTTTATTTCAAAAAAAAAGGTGAGTCTCAAAGACATCAGTCCCAACTAAAAAAATCAGCTCAGAGGTACGAAACCTCTATAGGACTCAAAGGAGTCACATACCAACCCGAAGTTGGTTTAAATGACCCAAAGTTAGTTGGAGGTTTGAAACCTCACTAGACTTGATCCCAGATCAAGTGGTTGGACACGTACCATCCTAGACATAGAGAGTACGAAAATCTCCTATGCATCCATCGGTCTTGCTACTTGTCTATAGCTTTTACCACCTCATTGGCCAAGATGAGAAGTACTTCCTATGAGTCTGGGACTCCATAGGTAGGATGCATATGGGGCACAGATCAAAGAGAGGTGATCTAACTCAATATCATAACGATGTGGAAGAAGCGCAACAACAAGGTTCGTCCAGCCTAGCCCTATGGTTTCTTATAGCTCCAAGAAGCTATCCCAAAATCCCCCTAGAGCTCCCAGAGCTCATCATCCAAAATGAGCCTCAGAATAGGGTAGTTCCACAATTCCAAGATTCTCATGGAAGGTTAGGAACAAGACCTTCCCCAAGGGCTTTGTGACAATATCTATGACCTGCTCATCATTTCCTATATGGTCGAGCCTTATGGTGGCTCGCTGTACCATATCCCGGATAAAGTGGTACCTAATATCATATGATTGGATTGATCGTGGAACACGGGATTCTCTGAGAAATGAATCCCACTCTAGTTATCACAAAGGATAATGGTGGTATCTAGCACATGTTCGAACAACTCACTGAAGAGCTTTCACAACCAAACAACTTCACAATAGGCCATACTCGTTGCAATGTATTCAGCCTCAGTTGTGCTCAAAGCTACCAACTTCTGCTTCCTGCTCATCCAAGATATCAAAGCAGACCCAAGTTTAAAGTAGCTTCCAGATGTGCTCTTGTGATCTGTTAGGTTCCTATAATAATAGGATTCATAATTTTGAATTGACTTTGATTAGTCTTGTAATATGTACATACATTGCTTTCTACAAAATTGTTTTCCCATATTAGAAAAATAAAAAATGTAAAGAGGGTAAAATTCCTAAAATAAAAATCAAAGGACTTGAAAGAAAAACATAAAAAATAATATAAAAAATAAACCCCAAACAAAAAAAAAGAGATAAAAAATATCATGAAAGTGATGCAACTTCAAATGACACTAATTTTTAATTCACTTTGCAAAAATAATATTGTGTGCAACTTGTAAAAAATGCCACAATCTATGAAGGTCAAACTGCTTAATCTTGACATTTCATGCTTTAAATTTCATGCTAATAGATAGAGAATAAAGATCTAGCCAAACTGTTTAATCTTGGCAGGTCAGTAGCTAGGTACACAATAATAAGGAGGTCAACAGTTTAATCTGAGCCCTTGGAAGAAATAAGGATAGAATTAGATAGCTTGTTGTTAAAATAAAAATTAATAAGGGTTTTCAAGGTCAAATGCACCCATGTAAATGAAGAAAAAAGGTTAGGGTAGTTGATGGGTAGGCAGAAGAAATTTTCACAAGGCATGGATAGCATAAAATTTGTCATTTCGTTTACTAACTTCCTTCAAAAATCATTCTCCTTGTAAAAATACCCCCTCCCCTTCATTTTTACTCTTTCCCCTTATTTCACTCTTTACCCCCCATAAAAAATCCCTTTTCCTAAGTTAAAATGCATATTTTTCCTTTGGAAAAGTAAAACTCCGTTACTAATTACCCTTTTCATTTAAAATAATACTGAAAACCCCAAAAAATATAAATATTCTAAGTATAAATGACTAAATTTTATGTCAGGACCCACTATGAAAATATTCATTCTCGATATAAATTTTACGTTAAAATTATTGTATTTAACCGCCCCATTCATTTTATATTTCATTATTAATATTTAAATTTACGTATTATCTCCCCTTATATACCTTTTAAACCTGTATTATATTAATTCCTTTATATATATTATTCCCAACAAATTATTTTTATATAACTTATGGTTAAATTTTCCCACATGTGATATATTCTGGGCCCACTTATTATTCCCCCCTATACACTGGTCCCACTTTCTCTAAACCCATTGGATATAACCCCAACCATATCATTTATATCACATAACCCGCATTAACTTAAAGTCCTAGGCCCCACGCTTGTCCAATACCCAATAGTCCATCACATCTTGCTAACTGTCGATCTTAAATGATCAGATTCGACAACCCATATGCATTTTCGCATATCCGATAGCCCAATCATTAACATACCCTCGACCTTGCGATATTCTTGGTTTTTGGAGCTCTGCTCCTAGCTATGTGGCTAATTTCCATTCGATCGCATTGATCCAAATAATATCGCCAACTAGCTTTGGTCGATGCGAAAACCACTTAGCAGTATTTCCACCTGTTTTCAAACCACCTACCCATTTGAATTGACCGCGCATTCAATGTAAACACTATCGATTAAAAGCCCATATAGTCGCCCATTACACCCTTTTTACCATTTCTGTTACAGTTTTCCGCAGAAGATCTATTCCCAACCGAAAAAGTTGTTGACCCTATTTTAAACCGAATTTTAAACATAATTCACCAACTTACTACTAAAGACATTGCAGAAATGAATTGAAGCACTATAAAGACTAGAAGATCCTCAGAAAGACTTCTGCTACCTCAAAACCCTTCTGCAAACTAGAATCCTCATTTTTGCTGGAAACACTGAGAGGGGGGGGTGAATCAGTATTCCTTTCAATTAGATTATTAGTTAATCTTCAATTATTTTCAGTGTTTGTACAATGACAGTAGTAACCAAAAGAAACACAAATGCACACAGTTTTTAAGGTCGAAATTCTCTCCGGGAAAAAAACCACTTGAATTCTTTCCTAATAATTCTTTAATATTCAACTCCAATTGAAAATAAAGCTCCAACTTCCTAGAATCTAGAAAAGAATTCTTCTCTAGCTCCCATTGGATGGACGCTCCAATGCACGAGATTCTTCAGTAGTCAATGGAACAAATGCCCCAACACCCAATGAGCTACAACTCGCCCTAGCACTTCCCTAACACACTGAAGTTTTCACAGGCTTGAACCTATTGGTGACTTTATGGACCAGCCTAGCACCACCCTACCACCCTATAGAAGAATAAAAGAAGAATGGACTCCCGTACCAGGGAAAATGGTCCACTTTACAATGATATAGAATGATGTAGAAGAAGAAGACACACTAGGCCATAACCCCAACTATGACATAACCACCTAATGATGATCCTAAACCTCTCGACATTGCCTCTTCAACTCTTGGCAGATAGACACTAGTACAATTTTTACAATGATGTATTTACATTAACTTAGTACAATGATACCTTTAAAGTTACTGTATGTAGTGCTACCCACTTGAACTCTTCAGGTGATGAACTTCTTGCTGTTGTTCTGCACCTTGATTGCTGCTCTTGTCATGCTATGCTCTGTTGCACCTTGCTTTGCTTTTCTGCCATAGAAAGTCTGGTCCTTTGCAGCCCTTGACAACACAGGATATTGCTTTTTATTGCCTTTTAGGAGCTCGATATTGAATTTGGTGTATCTTTGTTATTTTAGATTCCCAATATGTGATTTTCAATTCTAAAGTATTCCTCTGAGTCTTCTTTCCAATTCCATAGGTCTGACCCAATTTGGATTCTTCAAGAGAGAGTTACGCCCAATCTCTCACAACGACCTAATTATGGACTAGTTCAGTAGAGAGAACTTGTATGACGTGCCATGTGTCACTATTTTTTCATTGGCTCTGAAATTGATACTGCAAAAACTAAAGTTCATGCACTATCTACCACTTTTTACAAAATTCCAATCTGATACTTAGAGAGAGTTATGAAGATTTTCCCAAGGGCACTTCTTTGAGATGAATTTCAGGAGCCTGCAAAAACACAGACTTCCACAGATCATATCTCCGAAAATACTGCCCACATTGATTTGAAATTTACAGGGAATTCCTTGGGATTTCAGATTCACCTCATAAAAATTTCAGCTTCTGAACCTTCGCAGAAAAGAAATGAGAGCGAAAATTCCACGTTGACCTGTTTCATGTAACGAAATCCCTACGTAAGGAGGATATGAGGATCACAATTTATATAAATGCTTAGGTTGAGAGAGGCTTCAACAAGTGAACATGGGAGGGATTTTAAGAGCTTAAAAATTATTAATTATTGACTTTTCAATGACCCATTCCACAACCCCATGGGGTTTTATCCCACTAACTGGGGTTAGAAACTTTAGACATGAATATCTCTCAAACCGTGAAGAATTACATGGTGTGCCATATATCAATAGAAACATCTTGACAAGTAGAAGCCATAAAAGATATTCTTGATCCAGAATATAGTAGTTTTGTAGGTCAAAATTACCATGCAATAACAGGGTAGCCCCTAGTGCTACTTGGGTTGACATCAATGATAACCATTGATCAACAATCTCCCCCTTTGGCATTGATGGTAACACAAGTACTCCCCCTGTGTTAATGACACCTCTTCCTACAAAATTCTCTCCCCCTTTGACATCAATGGCAAAGTGTAACTCCCCCTGACACAAAAACCATCCTGCGGACCTGTACACACTTCCACTCCTCGTTTATATTCTGAATAAGGAAAATATAATGAGAACTTGGGAGAATACCAAGCTTCTGGCTAAGATATTCCAATGATTCACGAGTACTCTTACGATCATCAACACTTTCTGCCCAATCTACATCTGTAAAGTCTTGAATTATGAGATTGTTACCCTTGGGATACCACAAGTCATATTCTATTGTTCCCTTTAGATATCAAAGAATTATTTTTACGACAATGATATGTGATTATTTTGGTGCTACTTGTCCAACTGCTTGCATAACATCTGGCTGGGAGGCTGTTACATATAGAAGACTACCAATCATAGATATGTACAACCTTTTATCCACATCCTTAGATGAGTCGTCTATGCTCAATTTGAAACCTATTACCATCGGAGTATGGATGGGGTGCAATCTTCCATTTTGAATTTCTTGATCATTTCCTTGATGTACTTGGCTTGACATATAAATATTTCTTTCTCTTGCTGAGGTATTTGAAGCCCTAAGAAGTATGTCAACTCACCAAGTAAAGACAACTCAAACTCACTTTGCATATTTGTAGAAAAGTTCTTACTTGGTTGATCATCATTGCTACCGAATATTATATCATTCTCTTTAGCTATTAGACGTGCTTTAGTTGCTTCATCCAAAACATATATTTCATTTTCATTTCAACTTGTTGTAGCCACAATTTCACCAACCTGCCTTTCCTGATTTCACGTTTTATGGAGTTTAATGGTATTGTGTGCCCTTGATCACACATTTGTCCAACACTAATAAGATTGTGATTCATGTTTTCAACCAATAGAACATTCTTGGCTAGATCATCTTTGCTTCTGAGAGTGACGGTACCTGATCCTATAACATTTGAAGATCCATCATTTCCAAAGGACACAGTTCCATCATTCTTCTCTTTCAGAGATACAAATTTCTTTCTATCTCCAGTCAAATGCATTGAGAAACCGCTTTCAACATACCACACATATTTGTTGTTTTTAGCCTTAAGAGTGAGAGCACAATTATCAGTCTTCTTCTTCTTCCATGTTTGTTTGTTTTGTGGCTTTGAAGATTCTTCTAGGGGATTTTCAAGTCTGCAGTCTCTGGCTATGTGTCCAAAGTTCTGAAATTTGTAACATTCCATATTATTTCTTCAATGTTCAAATCTATTGATGTTTCCTTGAGCCCTGGGAGGTTCATATTTGATAGATATCCTGGAATTGTATTGGTACCTAGGGTACGTGCAACATTATACACCTTTATTTCCAAATTTGACACATTAATAACAATAGCGATGAAAAATACGTTCGTACCTGGATGGAAATCTTTGTTGAGGAATCATCTTCCAAGGATGTTCTTGCGAATCTTGTCCAATGAAGTCTACATGCATGTCAGATCTCATACGTTCATTCTATTTTGTAGTATAAGGTCTTGCTTCTTCTTCTTTGTAACCGAAGCCAATTCTATCATTGCAAGATCATTGATTGTTGATGAGTTCTTCCAATGCCCTTGTGTTGTTGGCATAGTTTTGGATAATTCTTCCCTTCTTCACTTCCTTATGAAAGGAGAATACTTTGGCTTCTAATGCTTCTCTTTGTTGGTTGCTTTCTTCCAACTTCCTTTGAAGTGACTTTTCAATACATTTATGTGTTCTTCAACTTCAATTTTGAGACCTTGAACTTGTTCTTCAAGTGTATTGGAATAGAACTTCTCAGCGTTGAGCTCTTTTATAAGCTTGATTGCCTCCTTAGAAAATTCTTCTATGGTCATCTCATCTTATTCATTGTTTTATACCTCTTGTTTAATGTGCTTGGCCATAAACAATACTCTCTCATTGGCTTCTTCTTCACTTTCATTGTCTTCATCGGATGATGAGATATCTTATTTAGAGAGAAAGTTCATTTTAAATCCTTTATTTTTTCTTTTCTTGTTGAATTTATTAAAGCCTTCCTTTTCTTTTGAGTTTCCATCACTTTTGTTCGGAAATTTTGGTACGAAATGCCCAACCTCACCACAGCCAAAACATATCAATGGAAGTTTACCCTTGAATTTTCCCTTACCAATTTTTATTTTTCTCGTAAAATAAGCATATCCTCCATCTGAAAGGCCTTCTTCATCATCCTCCTTTTCTTCACACTTGCAGGTGTAGTTTTGTGTCTTTGAAGGTTGTTTCTCCTCATTGGTTTTCTTAGATGCAGCGAATGCAGTTTATAGATAAGAAGTACCCTATTCTTCATCAAGTCTCATTTCATATGCTATGATAACTCCATGTAATTCCTCTTTGCTGAGTTTGTCCAGATTTTTAATATATTCTAAGACTGATACCTTTGGGTTGAGTCTCCCTAGTAACGTTCTAAGAATATTTCATATAATAGTCTTCTCGTCAACAGGCTCTCCCAATCCTTCAAGAGTGTTGGTTATTTCATCAATGTGTTGGAAGTATGCAGCAATGTTGTTATCTTCTTTCATTCTAAGTTGCTCAAATTTTGCTCTGTAGATTTGAATCTTTTCTTCTTTGACATTTGAGTCACCTGCATACATATTCTCAAGCTTGTCCCATACATTTTTTGTAGTTTTAAAACCCAACACCTTATGATAAGAAGATTCAATAAGTCCACTGATAATAATATTCTTTTCTTCTGAATCATTTACCAAATTCTTCTTACCTTGTTCATCTATAGTTGATGTAAATCCATTTTGAACATTGTCCCATACTTTGTAACTTTGCGCCAAGAGATAGACCTCCATTCTTCCTTTCCAAAGTGCATAATTATTTTCATTGAACAAAGGTACACCATTCTTGGTATGCCCCATTACCTCCTTCCAGCTGTTAAACTTGTATTGAAGGAACCAAGCTCTGATACCAATTGTTGTAAATACTGAGAGGGGGGTGAGTTAGTATTCCTTTCAATTAGAGCATTAGTTAATTTTCAATTATTATCAGTTTTTGTACAATGATAGCAGTAAACAAAAGGAAAAAAAATGCACATAGTTTTAAGGTGGAAACCCTCTCCGAGACAAAAACCACCTGAATGATTTCCTAATAATTAGTTAATATTCAAATCCAATTGAAAATAAAGCTCCAACTTCCTAGAATCTAGAAAATAATTCTTCCCCATCTCCCACTCGATATATGCTCCAATGCTGGAGATTCTACAATAGTTAATTGAACGGATGTTACACAACAATTTGTCACCGTCCCTACAATTCCCCATCCTGCACAATTGGAGGGCTCATTCCGTGACCTGTGAGCAATGACATGACTTGAAACCACTTTCATGACATCCCTCTGAACATGAGCTTTCATTGCCCTAAAGATAACTCCTTGTGAAAAACCCTAAAAACACCTCTTTTTGCATTGGCGCGGGTATCCAGTTCATTACCCACGCCAATGGGGTAAATCCTTCAAATAGGGCGCACCACTTGGCGCTCTGTCCCAGAGTCGCACTCGAGCCAACCATTTTAAGGAGTGTTTTTTAAAAATAAATGGCGGAAGTTTCATCCTAACTGATCCAGAAACTGGTATCTAATTTGAGTTGGAAGGTTTGGCTCTGGATCTCCATGTAGAGGAAGTGGTTTTCCACCTCTCATGGAAGCTTCCTTGAGGATAGGGCCAATCCCATGATTATATGGATCCCAACTCCCCTTCCTCCATCTATAAAAGCTTCCTCATTCCCTTTGCAAGCTAGTCTCCAAGTTCCCAAGAGCCTAATGCTGCAAGAGCCTTGATTCATTCCCTTAAGGCCAAATCCAAGCAAGGAGATTATTGTCGAGACATCCAGAGAGAGAGGCTTGTCCCATCCCCGACAGGCTTTTTCGAGACGTGTTCCGCTGGCAACCCTCTGAAGGAGAATTCAGCGTTAGAGCTATGGTTGTATTCTTCTTTGATTGATTAATGATAAGCGACTATTGGTTATGGTTCCACTCTTGTTCTTGATTATGATGTTGAGTTATGTCTTCTCTGACTAACATATAGTTGCATGTACTGGATTTTACACTTGTGTTTGTTTTGTTTCTGGTGTGTGCAGGTGTCCGGTCACGGAGATCATGAGGATTGTGATCTGCCAAAGCTAAGGAACGGGAGCGCTACTTTCTCTACAAGCGATAGCGTTGGATTCCAGGTAAGCCTTCATCGCTAGTTGGTTTATTTGCAATTAGGAACCTGCAGTATAGCGTGAATGATTGTTGCTAGACCCGGTCTGGGCTAGTAGGGATCACCTCTATCTGCAGAGGGGATTTACCTCCACAAAAAATTGGCGACTCTGCTGGGGATCGTCTAGCTTTTTTTTGTTTGTTTTATAAGCTACAGACGGAGCCTGAAGTTAGCCAGATAGCCTTCGAAACACTATTTCTCTGCATTAGTGAAGTAGATTAACGCTGCTTCAGTCAATATCCGGTTTAGTTTATGAACTGAACACTTGGAGTGTTGTATTATCTTTTCAGTTGATTCTTGACCTTGCTTGCTTGGTCTGCTCTTTGGGTTTTTTTTTCTGTTTGATTGGCTTTTGTTTTTCCTTGACATCACTGGTCTGTGTCTGGACTGCACTTTTTTATTTTTTCCATAGTTAACTCGACTGGCGCGCTTTTCAGCTTGACAGTCACGCCCATTGGCACAGGTTGCTTGTGTTTCACCTGCGCCAATTCCATTCTGGTGCTAATTTCAGCCTCACATTCGTGCCAATCCTGTGAGGTATTAGGGTTTTCTATGTTTTGAGCCTTCTGAGATTGATCTGTGACTTTGGCCTTGTTTTTTTTCTTGTTTCAGTGTTTTGGATCCTTGTTTGACTGGCTGTGACCTTCATCCTTTGGTTGTTTGCCTGTTTCCATCGATTTCACTTTCTAGCCCTAGGGCATCTAGGTCCTCTTGTGTGTCGAGCCTCCCTTGGGAGTTTTGGGCTTCTATCGGTTCAGTCGACCTTGTGATTGCTTTTTTACATTCGTTTGGCGATCGATTATCACTTTATTGCATTATTTGAGTGATTGTTCTCTTCTTCATTCGAATTTCACTTTGCCTCGTTTGGGCCTAGATTACGTGGTCCATTTGAGTCTTTGGGATTCTTTTGGTTTTGAGGGACTGTTTTGTCAATTTGAGGTCTGATTGTGTGTTTTTCATGGAGTGATTTGCTCATTTTTTCTCTCTCACTATCGCATCTCAAGTTGCTCTTCATTAGTTTTCATTTTTTTTAGTGCTTATTGCTATTAAACATTAAAAATATTAAAAAAATCTTTTTGCTTTTGATCAGTTAGTGCAAATTAAAATCTTTTCGGTGTTATTAGTGATTAGTGACTTTGAGAGAAATTTTTTTGGCTACATTAGCTGCATTAGAGGCTTTGATGGTTGTTTTCTGATCATTTTGTTTGTGTGAAAAGCTCTCAACTCTCTCATAATTTTCTTTCATCGAATGAAATGATATATTGTGGCATATAGTGTGCATTTAGGATATTTTGTGACATCACACTCGCTAGGGCCTGAAAACTAAAACATAATTGAAGATAAACATTCAAATTTATTCAATTTAAACTAAGGAAGCATTGAAACATTAACGAAATATTTAGAGGTCTAGGCTAGAGACGTGTTCCGGCATCGTTAAACCTAGTAGTTGTCTTTCACCTCTTGGCTTTAGACAGCACTAGTACGGACTTGTGCTCCCCATACCGTCGAGTATATAAAGGGAGACCCCACTAGGTTTCTATCCTTTATCCATAGGAGGCTGAGTCTACCTCCCTATACTCGTGATACACCGGACACAACATTCGGGGAGATTGCCTGCACGTATGTCAAGTCCTTGGTTTATTTCTCTTTCATTTTTGAAACCAAGGTGTATATTGCAGTTCACGGTTATTTGGTACACCCTTTACCTAGTATTCCTGAGCAGTCATTTTGATCTTATCTGACTTCTTAAATTTGAAATGATGATCAAGCGCTTGTCCTTTCACGCTTGTTTCCAATCTGAAAGTGATAGAGTCACCTTTTCCTGGTTTCTCGACTCTTAAAACATGAAACGGTGAAGTTTCTAAGTTTCAATGTGGTAAAATAAATCACCCATGATCACATGACCTTTTAGAATTTGCTTGTTGGCCGTTTGATTGTGTGCATTGGTTTTTAGCCCGTGTGTGGTTTTGAGTTGTTGATGGAAACTTTTCCAAAGTTCACCAACCAAGGAATCCCCTCCGATGGGAATCCTGGTCATTTTCCTCCTTTTGGGAATGTTGGTGCTCCTTATATGGCAACGTTGTCCCTTCCTGGGTTAACTATTGGGTTGCCTATTTGGTTGTTCTCAACCTCTATGGTTTCGAATGTCTCAGCTACTGGTCAATCAGTTCGTCCACCTGAACAACGTCATGTTGATTCCAAGGTGGACCTCTCCCCTTCTTCGCCTGTTTCTGCGTCCTCCTCTTTTACTTCCCCTGGTGAAAGTCTGGATTCGAGTAACCAGGTGGCTAAGAAGAAGAAGAAGAAGAAAAAGAAGAAGAAGTCCAATAAAAGAGAGGCTAAAGCTGCTGCTACTGTTTCTGACACACCTCTTTTTGATAAACCTCCCAACCCTCCACGGAAAGTCAAGTTCCATTGCATGTTGTGCGCAGGAGACCATCTTCTTCGAGACTGCCCTGGCATTCCCAAGGTGCTCGAAGTATGGTCCAATGGTCGTCTGTCGTTGCCTTTGGCTTCTAGGAGTCACGTTGGGGGCACATCTTCAATTGGTGCTGGTAAGGCTCCTAAGAAATAGGGTAAGCTCACCAATCCTTCTAAGTTGTGTGAAGGGCATCATTCCATTCACCTTTTTCTGTATATGGATGAAGCCAAACGAGTTTTGGACAACTCAACCATTTCTACACCTAGCCTTCCGGCTGGTTATAAACGAATTTCTTTGAGTCCTCCACCAGTTGATCCTATGATTGGTCAAGAGTCATCCTTGGTCGATCCCACTCCCCTGGAAATTAAAATTCAGGAATCCATCCCTGACCAACCATTGGTTGTGGGATCGATTGAGCTGGTCCCTTCTACGGTGCACCAGGTCTTTTCCATGGAGAGTGGATCTCACCCCCCCCATGTTCTTCTCGTTTCATCAGATTCTTCGGACTTGGAGACAGATTCTCCTGTCCCTATATCTCAAGAAGTTGCTCCTCTTCCTCCCATGATGGAGGTCCTGGAGGATACTCCTCCTGCCTTTGAGATGGAGGCTGTGGGGGATGCTCCTTCTTCTTCCATAACACCAGGGGAAGACCTTCTTGGTTCGATGGTAGCCCCTCCAAGTAGTTTGATCGCTTCCTTTGATTGGAATCAATTTACAGGATACCGCCTTCTATCTTATGTGCCTTTCGAGATCACAGTACAGGCTTTTGGTCTGGTCATACCTAGCACCGTTATAGATGAAGGCACATCTGTTAGTGTTCTATCCTCAACTACTTGGCAAGATTTTGGCTCTTTTCCGCTTGTGCCTGTTACGCAGAATATGTTGGCATTTAACAGAAGAACTAGTCAACCGTTAGGGATCCTTCCAAGGTTACCTGTTACTTTGGGAGGTAAAACTATCCATATGGATGTGATGGTTGTTCCTAGCCCCTTTTATTTCAATATGCTCTTGGGGCGCGATTACACCTATGCCATGGGAGCGCTTGTCTCCTCCCTTTTTCGTGTGGTTTGTTTTCCACATGAAGGACGGATCGTGACCATTGATCAAATTTCATTCTTTGGTCATGATGTGGCAACTGGCCCACCATCATCCCTTCCTGGTTTTTATCCACCCGTTGTATCTACCCCACCGCAGGTCAACTATGTGGCTACCTACCCCGTGCCTGTACCCAGTGATAGTGCCATTATGCATCAGGTGCTAGGGGCATTGGGTCCTGACTTCCAGGATGTTTTCCTTCCATCAGGAGTGGAACTCTTGGAAGCGATGAATTCTTGATCATTATGATGAAGCTGGTCGAAGCATAGTTCATTTTCTTGTGTCAAGCTCCTTAAAAAATGAAACAAGCTGGTCGGAGCATGGTTCCTTTTCTTGTGTCAAGCTCGTTAAAAAATGAAAAAAGGTGTTCGGAGCATGGTTATTTTCCTGTGTCAAGCTCTTTAAAAAATGAAACCAGGTTCTTGGAGCATGGTTCCTTTCCTGTGTCAATCTCCTTAAAAAATGAAACCAGGTTCCCAGAGCAGAGTTCCTTGTCCTGTGCCAAGCTCCTTAAACCATGAAACAAGGTGTCCTGAGGACAGTTCTTTTAATGTGTCAACCTCGTTAAAACAATGAAAGACGTTCTTGTTCAATTCGAGTCTTTGTTAAGATCTCGTAAAATCCCAGTCGAGTCTTTCTCTTGATCTTGTAAATTGAACCTTCACTCCATCTTCCTTTCATATAGATTGAAGCTTGGGGGGCATGTACTTCGAATTGAGTCACCATGCTGGGGGGCATGCTTACTTTTTCAAGCATAGTTTATCTTTGTTTCAAGATTGTGTAAAAATGAAACCAAATTCAAGTAGAGTTTCCTAATTTCAAGCTTGTGTAAAAATGAAACCTTTTCCATTTTACTTCCTGTGATTGTCATTTTATCAGCCTGTTTTTGCCAGATGAGCCTTGGTTTTCTCACTCCATCGTCACTATCTTCTTGGCTGATCATATCCTTCACTTGGTTGTTTTACCCATTCCTGAGGAACCGTTGCGATGAGTGGTCTTGTTAGCCAACCTCTTAACCTTCACTTGTTTTGAGCAGTTCCATCATTACCGGAACCAGTTGCTTCCCCTTGATGCCACTCGTTCCTCCAGGAGGAGTCATCTTTCAGCTCTTTTCTGACTCTCTAAACATGAAAAGATTGCTGAGTCCCTTGTCGTTTCGATCTCGTTAAAGTGGTCACGAAACAACATCTACCCAGTATACGTTTACCTCTTTTTTGGGCTGGGATAGTTTATTTATGAAATAGGAATACCCTAGCCTATTACGACTAGGAGGTTTTCTCAGACATAGTTTTCTACCTTTTCGGATCTGAGGAACTATTTACGAAAAGGGACCATTGGATTTTACTTTTCCACTGTCTTTTCAAACTCTCTAAACATGAAAAAACATCGATTTCTTCCTTTTTCAGACTCGTTAAACCCTGATGACATTGGATTTAGTAGAAATGACGATATTCGAGTCACTCCTTCCTAGGGCTCGTAAAATGTACTAGGATGGGCTTATACAGCAAGAATATGGTATCCTCTTCAAGCTTGTGTAAAAATAAAGAGGTACTCGCCAGAAATGGTGGGGAAAATGGAACCAACATCATTGTCATGTCGGCAGTATGTCGCTCTTGAACATGGCACTTGTCTGCATTCATGTTGGGTTGGGGATATCTCATCTTGTTTTTTCACTTTCCTCCATGAGCTTGGGTGATCTTTTTTGACCTCTCATCTGCTCTTTGCCTCGTCGCCATGACCTTTGATCCGTTGATGTCAAATACTGCCAAAATCACTGTCATGCCGCCATATGTTCAAGAGAAGTTGACCTCTGCAAGTTCCAACCTTCCTCTGATTCTCATTTGATCGTGATTCAGAAAACATTATGTTCCTCTGTCTCGTGTCGATGATGTGGGAAACACTATGGCCCACCTTCAATCAAGGTCACTTCCTGTCGACTTCAGCTCATTATCCAAGAAGCTGATCTAGAGACTCCCTTCTGGTACCTTGGAGCCTGCATGCCTCAATGGAAGGTTCTTCGCATTCGACGTGAGGTTTTCATCATTGGCCTCCGATCAAGTGATTCTACGGGTGTTCGAAGCTCATTGTTCACATGTTGTAGATTGTACCTGTAGTACCTTGAGGACCATTGGCATTAATGGTGATACCTCTTGCGTCTGTTAACAGCTTTCATCAGTGGCTAGTAATCAGGCGATGTTCTTGCATGTTCGACTTCAGCTCATATATTCGCATGCTTGAACTTGTACTTTGTTCGGGTCGAGATGGAGCGCAAGACCCTGGATTCCTGTCTGTTATAATCCAGGCTGCGATTTTGTGGATTATTATGATTAGTTACATGACTCACTCATTGGATGGTTGCAACCATACCTGAGTCTATTTACCGATCCTCACTGGATGGCTGTGTCCATGCCTCGGATTTGGATTATTACATACTCTGTTATGGATGGCTACGCCCATACCACATATATATCATGTATTTGAGGTATCAGTTTTACTTTTCTACGCAGGTTTTCTGATGGCGGTGTTTTCAGTTGGACACGTTCTTGTAACGCATTTCACCGCTCTCTCTCTCTCTCTCTCTCGGGCCTCATTCTTTAGGGGGCATATGTTACACAGCAATTTGTCACCACCCCTGCAATTCCCAATCCCTCACAATTGGAGGGCTCATTCCGTGACCTGTGAGCAATGACATGACTTGAAACCACTTTCATGACATCCCTCTGAACATGAGCTTTCATTGCCCTGAAGATAAATCCTTGTGAAAAACCCTAAAAACACCTCTTTTTGCATTGGCGCGGGTATCCAGTTCATTACCCGCACCAATGGGGGAAATCCTTCAAAGATGGCACGCCAATTGGTGCTCTGTCCCAGAGTCGCACTTGCGCCAGCCATTTTAAGGAGTGTTTTTTAAAAATAAATGGCGGAAGTTTCATCCTAACTGATCTAGAAACTGGTATATAATTTGAGTTGGGAGGTTTGGCTCTGGATCTCCATGTAGAGGAAGTGGTTTTCCACCTCTCATGGAAGCTTCCTTGAGGATAGGGCCAATTCCATGATTATAGGGATCCCAACTCCCCTTCCTCCATCTATAAAAGCTTGCTCATTCCTTTTGCAAGCTAGTCTCCAAGTTCCCAAGAGCCTAATGCTGCAAGAGCCTTGATTCATTCACTTAAGGCAAAATCCAAGCAAGGATACTATTGTCGAGACATCGGAGAGAGAGGCTTGTCCCATCCCCGACAGGCTTTTTCAAGACGTGTTCCGCTAGCGACCCTACGAAGGAGAATTCAACGTCAGAGCTATGGTTGTATTTTTCTTTGATTGATTAATGATAAGCGACTATTGGTTATGGTTCCACTCTTGTTCTTGATTATGATGTTGAGTTATGTCTTCTCTGACTGACATATAGTTGCATATACTTGATTTTACGCTTGCGTTTGTTTTGTTTCTGGCATGTGCAGGTGTCTGGTCATGGAGATCGTGAGGATTGTGATCTACCAGAGCTAAGGAACGGGAGCGCCACTTTCTCTACAAGTGACAGCGTTGGATTCCAAGTAAGCCTTCATCGCTAGTTGGCTTATTTTCAATTAGGAACCTACACTATAGCATGAATGATTGTTGCTAGACCCGGTCTGGGCTAGTAGGGATCGCCTCTGTCCGCAGAGGGGATTTACCTCCACAACAACGGATACCCCAACACCCAATTAGCTACAACTCACCCTAGAACAACACTACCACCCTAAATTTTTCACAAGCTTGAACCTATTGGTGACTTCATAGACCAGCCTAGCATGACCTTACCACCCTATAGAAGAATAAAATAAGAATGGACTCCCATACCATGAAAGATGGTCCACTTTACAATGATATAGAATGATGTAGAACAAGAAGACACACTAGACCATAACCCCAACTATGACACAACCACCTAATGATTATCCTAGACCTCCCGATGCCGCCTCTTCAACTCTTGACAGATAGACACTAGTACAATTTTTACAATGATGTATTTACAATGACTTAGTACAATGATACCTTTAAAGTGATTGTATACAGTGCTGCCCACTTGAAGTCTTCATGTGATGAACTTCTTGCTATTATTTTGCACCTTGATTGCTGTTCTTTTCATGCTACCCTCTACTGCACCTTGCTTTTCTTTTCTTGCCTAGAAATTTTGGTCCTTTGCAGCCCTTGACAACACATGATCTAGCTTTTTCTTGCCTTCTAGGAGCTCGAGATTGAATCTGGTGTATCTCTACTATTTCAGATCCCCAATATGTGATTTTTGGTTCTGCAGTATTCCTCTGAGTCTTCTTTCCAATGCCATCGGTCTGACCCAATTTGGATTCTTCAAGAGAGATTTATGCCCAATCTCTCACAATGACTTAATTATGGACTGGTTCAGTAGAGATAATTGTACGGAGTGACATGTGTCACTGTTTTTTCATTCGACTCTAAAATTGATAAGTGAAAAATGAAATCTGTGCACTATCTACCACTTTTTAGAGAATTCAAATCCAATACTAAGAGAGAGAGTTATGACAATTTTCCTAGGGGCACTTCTTTGAGATGAAGTCCAGGAGCCTGCAAAAACACTGACTTCCACAGATCATATCCAAAAATATTGTGCATCTTGATCTAAAATTTGTAAGGATCTTCCTCAATATTTCTGCTTCGCCTCAGATAAATTTCAGCTTCTGAAGCTTTGTATAAAAAATGTTAGAGAGAAAATTCCACGATGACCTATTTTCGGTAGCGAAATCCCTACATAAGGAGGATATCAGGATCACAATTTATATAAATTCTTAGGTTGAGAGGGGATTCAACAAGTGAATGTGGGAGGGATTTTAGGAGCTTAAAAATTATTAATTATTGACTTTTCATTGATCCATGCCACAACCCCACGGGGTTTTAGCCCACTAACTAGGGTTTTAGCCCACTAACTGGGGTTATAAACTTCAAACACAAATATATCTCAAACCATGAAGAATTACATGGCATGCCATATATCAATAGAAACATATCGATAAGTAGAAGCGATAAAAAATATTATTGACCTAGAATATAGTAATTTTATAGGTCAAAATTACCACGAAAAATCGGGGTAGCCCCTGATGCTACTTGGGTTGACATCAATGAAAACCATTGATCAACAATTTTATCTAGGTATTCTTCAATGATTAAGCATGTTCCTAAATCAGAAAGGAATTAATTCAAGTAATTAAATTAATTTATGAGTTTTAGCAGACCAAAAGTGCCTATTGCCTTCCCTATCCTTTTCTGTAGACCCTAATCTTCCTTTCACTAAAATTCTGAAGGTCCTGAGATTTATTTTTTTCACATAAAGTAGAGTTTTATTAATTGAACCAAGTAGAAGCCTCTACAGACCTAAAAGGAACCATGTAGCTTCCCAAATCCTTTTTTTTGCAAACCATGGACCTATTTTTTCAGGATTCCCAAGGCCTGAGAATATTTTTGATTACAGAGAGTAATAATTAACCAACTAGCTTCTTAAATCAATCTACAAACTGTTATAATCTATCAGTGGTGCTCCTAACGGCCTAAATCAGTTTTTCTTGAGTCAAAATATTAATCAATTGAAGAAATTAGCAAAACAATGGCTTCCAAAAGCATTGCATCTGTCAATCCTCTAGAACCTCCAGTTTTATATGTATAATGCACTCCTTTGGCTGATAAATATTTTAAAATTAATGAAATAGTCATTGAATTTAATCATCTTGAGCTCCACTGCTCGAGCCATGACAAATCCATAGATCAGGCAAATGAGGTTTTCATTTGGGAATCTAATTTGTCAAAGTATGTTCTCCCACATACTTTTCAATGCCCATAAGTGATTAGACTCTATCAATCCTACTATTTCCCTTATCAAAGGGCTATAATAAACCCTAAAAAATAAATTATATTCATTATTACAACAGATTCTATCAACCAAATGCTCTAGATCCAATCCAAGCCAATGAAACCCCTTTTTCCATTGAGGATCTTACACAGTTATACCTAAATATGGACTTCCCCAAGAGGTTCTATATATTTCAAACTTTCATGCCTTCATCTATAGAAAATCCCAAGGAAAATCCTCCTTACCCATATGCAATCTTTTCTGAGAGGACTAGGCATATAATCACTATGTTGTCTAGCATTCTGGGATATTTTATAGATGAACATGTTGACGTTGCAATGTTAGGTTTTTTTTCTACTTTCACACTTGGTCAGCCTCCTGCTACTATTTTTAATTTTTCCCAGTACCTTTTTGACAATATTCATCAACAAATTGTTAAAATTCCCGAAGAAGGTGTTTTCAAGTATTCATCAGTCCTATTCCACATGTTTTTGTATTTTAAATTCGAGAAATTTCCAATCAAATTTCAAAAGATTAATGTTGAAGGTAATCCACATTCATTCATATTTTGGACTCCTTTAATTAGAAAATACTCCACACAATCCACCTACACAGAGCTTATTGATTCCTTCATTCATCATATGGTCAATATGATGAATAGCAGCATGCAGCCAAGAATCAGTTAGGAAATTAAGAAGGTCCTTCAATTGTCAGAGCATAATAAGACAGGAGATTGGTACTTGTATCAAAACCATACAGAGATAAGGGTATATTGATCAAATCTTATTCCATATAAATTTCCCAAATACCTCCCAATTAGGTTATTTTCCCTTGAGTACATAAGGCATATTCTTAATTCTGATGGGATCGATTTCTTGGCAGCTAAGAAGCAGACACAGTTCAAAATAAAGAATCAGGTTGCCCCTTTCATTTGCAATAATAGAGATGCAGGTCAAGAGGCTAGAAATTATTTGCAGGAGTTTAAATTCAGTAAGAGTTTTATGTGGTATTATGATCCTTTAGGGGTAATAAGTAAATTGAGAGTTAAATGCAAACTAACTCCTTATGTACATGAGAAGAAACCAAACAGTGAGAAATACTCCTGTTAGTCATTAGTATTTTTAACTATTTTGATGACTAGATTCCTTGGCTGAGTTTTCTAGAAGCTAATCTGAATCCGTCAATTTGTCATCTAGAAAACACCTGAAAGAAATTTTTGTCTTCCTACCCCTCTCCTTTAGCCTATAATGAGAAAAACCTGTCAATTTCCATACCTATCACAATTCAGCAAAGCCTCCCTGTCTATAGTTGTTATAAGTTTGTCTATCTACCATCAAAATCCTTTGTTTTCATGAAACTCACTGTCCAACATTTAACAAAGTGTCTACCCCTCTCTCACTGATCACTTTGTAATGTGATAACCTACTCATGCCCAAGAATCCATTCAAAATCCATGACAAAGTATGTAGGTCTAGGTGATGGTGTTTTAGGGAAAATTCCTTCGCGAGACTGTTTTGAGCCAAAAACCCTATCTTCAATATCAGTCAGCCATCATGTCTTGTTATTTTCCAAAGAAAAACCCTTGTCTATCCCTAGGTCACACACCATCAAAGAGGTCACTTTGTTTTGTTTCTAGCAAGGCTCAGGAATGTTAAAATTAGGAAAAGAGAAGGAGTTTTCCCTATCTAAAGAAATATGATTAGATTAAGCATGATCCCCATGAAACATCAAAGAAGCCCTCCAAACTTCAAAATCATCTATTTTTACATCTTTGCGGGGATGTACTGATTGATGAAACTAAGCAGAGTGTGAGCAAAAAGAGCACCTCAGGAGAAAGTTTCATGTTGTGTCAGTTTACTATGGAAGTCAGAGAAAGTGCAAATTGTGGCCAGTCCTACAAATTAGTCTTATACAACCAACAATGATAGTTTTCTGGAAAGGATATCTTCAAAGAAAGTTAGGCAACTAGGATGAGAATATAAGAAGGACAGTTGCTTCTTATACCTTATCATGAACTAAAATTTGAAAGGCAGTCACATACAATTTCACTACCCCAAAAAACACAGTCAAGGGAAAAGTTGTTTTAAAGATGTCTACCAGCGAGCGCTCACCATTTACAAAGCACATTATTTTCTCTTGAAATTTTCATAGTGATTTTATGCAAAAAGGATGTACATTACTGACAGGTCCTCATGAAGCAAAGGGCGTTATGATTCAAATGTTTTCATCAAGGGTAAACACCAAATATTCATTGTTGCCTTTTATTTGTATTTTTCAAACAAACATGCATAGTTCACATTTTTTAAATGAATGAAGTTTTGTAGTTTTAAAGGACCTCCATCAGCAAATAAGTAAGGGGCCTCATAGTAGGTCTGAAGGGTCACAAATACTGGTTTTTGGAAGCCTACTTCAAAAGACAGGCAGAGGATAAAGGCATAGTCTCAGAGGGCCCATATTTGGATCAAGTAGCCTTTCTCAAAGGATAACACTGTCAGATCAAAGACCTCCTTCCAGAGAAGAAAGGGAACCCCTCATACTCCTAAAGAAGTCTCCCTTAAATGACAAGCACAATATCTCTTTTGAATGATAAACATAGTTTGTCTAAAGAGCCACAAACATTTTTTTCATGGACAATTTTTAGTTGGTTAATAGAGGTCAAAAAAGGTGCCCATGCAGTTTTTCAAACATTGCCTCCTTCATGAAAGTAGAGGGCCCATAGACAACTTGTTCAAAAATATTCTTCAAATGATAAACAAAGATGAAAAAACATAGTGTTTACAAGGCCTCCTTAACAAATAAGCAGAGGGCCCACTTACCACAGGTGCATAATACCTCCTTCATAACAAGCAGAAGGTTAGGTTTCCCAGTGTTAACACTGCAGTTGAGGAAAGTTGTCATCAATGGGAAGGGTCAAGAAATAGTGTGTTTTAAAGAGTACATTCACTGACAAACCAAGGCTGAAATTTTGATTAAAGAAACCTCATCTAAATGGGTAAGGAGGTAGAAAAAGGTCGGTTTAAAAGTGATTTCTGCAAACTGATAAAAAGAGGAATTCACATAGGTGATTTATGTAAAAGAGGCATCTCTCATTTAGACAGGCCTATTTAGTTTATCAAAATACTCCCTCCAAATGATGAGTAAAGGATAAAAAAATATAACAAGGAGTTTGCAACTTTGATATGCTTTCATCAAATGATAGATAAAGCCTTGAATTTATAAAAAAATTGAAACCTAAAGTGGAAAACAAGCGCCCAAAAAGTATTTTGAAAGCACCCCTTTCACAAATTAGCATAGGTTCAACAGTGGTTTCAAGTGACCTAAGTGGTTACATTAGCTAGAATGCCTCCTCCTATAGATGAGCAGAGCGCAAATCACCGAAAGTTAAAGTTTTTTTGAAAAGAGAGAGACACTGTGTTTTAAGAAAACCTTCAGTTTGATGACAAATACAAAGGCAAAAGTGGAATGTCAAAATCACCACAAGGGGCGAAAAAAGTGTTCAAAAACGTTTTAAAAAGAGCTATAAAAGCTCTCAAAGGAGAAGGTCATTTTCTATTATGCAAAGGGACAAAATAAAAACGTTTTTCGAACCATGGACAAGCAGTTGGCAAGAAATTTTATGACACGATGCACCTGTAAAATAGCGCGACACGCCTGTAACGATTCCTCTGAAGGTTTTTACACACTGCGCGACACGCCTATAGTATACCGTGACGCGCCTGTGTGTGTCAACCAACTGGCCCACCCAGCGTTCAGAGGGTGCCTAGTGCCCGACCCGACGACATCCACAATGGTGTACAGGTGCTACACGCCTGTGCACAGGAGCATGGCACCGCTTAAAAGACCTCCAACTCACCTCAAATTAGATTTTTTCCCAGTGAAATTTTCTTCAAAAGCACACAACACTTTTTTGAGAGGTATTTATTATTTTCTTCACCTAATTTTTTGAGTTTGAGAGGTTTTAAGAATCAATTTTGTTAAGAAAAAGACACATTCCAATGAAGGCAAAAACATAGTTTATTCTTAAAACCACCATTTTTACTAAGAGAAAAAAATACAGTGTTTAAGGAGGAAGGAACCTTGTTAGTTGAAAAACTTGTTTTTTTTTATTGTTTAAAAAAGAAACACAATCCAACAAGAGCAAAGCAGCTTTTGTGCTAAAGGAAAAAAGGCATGTTTTCAAAGTCAAAGATGTGTTTTCAAAGTGATGAAAAGAAACATAGCTTAGAGAAATAGACTTATTTTCATAGAAAAATACAGTCTTGCAAGAGGGGAAAATAGTGTTTGAAGAAAGGCTTAATTTAGTCAAAGACCTGCGTTGGTAAGAGAGTAAAGGAAAAGCCTAAACAAAACTATGCCTGCAAAGAAGGCCAACAAGGGTGGATTTCACAAAAGTTTTGAGCCTGTTACAACTCAGGAAATAAATGACTCCCCTCTGGTTCTTTTCAACTTCCATGAGGTAGGTTGCCTTGATGTTTTCCAAAAAGTCCAGGAGCTCACCAATTACCCTCCCTTAACATAGTTGTTCACCCTGAGGCAGAAAAGAAAACATTTCCACCTAGTAGGTCTGGACTTTAAACTCACTCTTAGGGTTGTCTCCAAAGCAACTAAGATCCCCTATATAGGAGAAAAGTGGTTCAAACAAGCATACGTGGATCTAAAACACTATAAAAATTTCCTAAAACCAGACCATCAAGATGCTTGCCAAGCTATATTTCATTCTTCTCACTTATTGAGCAGCTATGCCCCCCTCATGAGAGTTATCATGAAGTATTTCACATGTGAAGGGAGATATTCCTGAATTTATTTCTATCACATTAGGCATCTTATGCATTTCACAAGAACTCAGTTACTAAATCTCCCTTTCTTCCTCTGAAAAAGCATAGACAAGATGTCCTCCCTTGTTCAAAAGAGACCTCCTGCTCAGCAAAAAGATAGTCTTTTGCATCATTCTCTCATCAAAATCATCATCCTTCACCAGCTTGAAAAGAAGGGAGTGTCTTGGGAGACTTTCATTTCTCATCCAGATTTTGCTACTGCCTCTTCATCTCATGGCCCATCTCATATATACTCCTCACCCTCCAGTCACTATGTCTCTCCTCCATCAATTCAAAATACTCCTCAAAGGAGAACATCACCCATGATTGAATGTGAAAAAAAGCAGTCTTATGAAAGCAGGCATGAGGTTAGTGGTGATAAGGAACATAGTGTTACTCAGCAAAGTAGTAAGGATGAAGAAAAAAGTAGCCCTGAGAAGAGAAAAGAAAATGAGCATGGGGATAGCCCACCCACAACTAGCGATGACGAGGAACAAAGGGAAGAGGTTCAAATCAGTGATGAAAAACAAAGTGACCATCAGCAACACAGTGATCAGGAGAACAATCCTCAAGGGAACAATGAAGATTACAAGAAGAGTAGTGATGATGAAGAGCAAAGGGAAGATGTTCAAAGCAGTGATTAGGAACACCATAATCCTCAACAAAGTCATGAAACCAATCAAAGGTACAGTGAAAAAATCACCTCTCAGCAAAGTAGTGATCATGATGGCAGCCCACACATAGAGCCTAAGGAGAACAGTGAGGGAGGTTGTAGCATGCAAAATGATAATGAAGACAGTCCCAATGAAGATAGTCCTAATGAAGTCAGCCCTCAACAAATTCAAGACAGTAAGGAGGGTAAACAAGGCAGTCCACAGACAGGAAGTGAAGGCAGTCAAACAACAAAAAGAGATGATGAAGCTGGCAGCCCTAAACAAACTCAAAATAGTGAGGAAAACAGTGAACAGGGCAGCAAAGCAGGTGATGATGGAGGAAACAGTGTAAAGGATCAAGTTGAAAAAGTGCTAGAGATAAAACCTCCTCTCTCTTATCCCCCACACAGCCAAGAACATGTGCTTGCTGCCTCTCCTAAGTAAGGGGCCATGATTCATTCTCCAAAAGCACCAAAGGCCAAAAACACCAGATCTGCAAAGAATAAGATCACTCCAGCAGTGACTAGTAATGTCACTAGGGTGCTAAGAAGTAGAGGGAAACTGCCTAAGAAGAGTATTGTTGAAGAGTAATGTCACTAGGGTGCTAAGGGTTTTACTTTGGAAAATAACAAGACATGATGGCTGACTGATATTGAAGATAGGGTTTTTGGCTAAAAATAGTCTCACCAAGGAATTTTCCCTAAAACACCATCACCTAGACCTACATACTTTGTCATGGATTTTGAATGGCTTCTTGGGCATGAGTAGGTTATCACATGAAAAAGTGATCAGTGAGAGAGGGGTAGACACTTTGCTAAATGTTGGACAGTGAGTTTCATGAAAACAAAGGATTTTGATGGTAGAGAGACAAACTTATAACAACTATAGACAGGGAGGCTTTGATGAATTGTGATAGGTAGGGAAACTGAAGGTTTTTTCTCATTATAGGCTGAAGGAGAAGGTTAGGAAGACAAAAATTTCTTTCAGTTGTTTTCTAGATGACAGATTGATGGATTTAGATTAGCTTCTAGAAAACTCAGCCAAGGAATATAGTCATCAAAACAATTAAAAATACTAATGACTAACAGGAGTATTTCTCACTGTCTGGTTTCTTCTCATGTACATAAGGATTTAGTTTGCATTTAACTCTCAATTTACTTATTACCCCTAGAGGATCATAATACCATAGAAAACTCTTACTGAATTTAAACTCCTGCAAATACTTTCCAGCCTCTCGACCTGCATCTCTATTATTGCAAATGAAAGGGGCAACCTGATTCTTTATTTTGACCTGTGTCTTCTTCTTAGCTTCCAAGAAATCAATCCCATTAGAATTAAGAATATGCCTTATGTACTCAAGGGAAAATAACCTAATTGGGAGGTATTTAGGAAATTTATATGGAATAAGATTTGATCAATATACCCTTATCTCTGTATGGTTTTGATACAAGTACCAATCTCCTATCTTATTATGCTCTAACAATTGAAGAACCTTCTTAATTTCCTAACTGATTCTTGGCTGCATGCTGCTATTCAACATATTGACCATATGATGAATGAAGGAATCAATAAGCTCTGTGTAGGTGGATTGTGTGGAGTCTTTTCTAATTAAAGGAGTCCAAAACATGACTGAATGTGGATTACCTTCAACATTAATATTTTGAAATTTGATTGGAAATTTCTCAGATTTAAAATACAAAAACATGTGGAATAGGACTGATGAATACTTGAAAACACCTTCTTCGGGAATTTTAACAAGTTGTTCATGAATATTGTCAGAAAGGAACTAGGAAAAATTAAAAATAGTATCAGGAGGCTGACCAAGTGTGGAAGTAGACAAAAAACCTAAGACTGCAACATCAACATGTTCATCTATAAAATATCCCAGAATGCTAGACAACATAGTGATTATATGCCTAGTCCTCTCAGAAAAGATTACATATGGGTAAGGAGGATTTTCCTTGGGATTTTCTACATATGAAGGCATGAAAGTTTGAAATATCTGGAACCTCTTAGGGAAGTCCAGATTTAGGTATAATTGTGTAAGAGCCTCAATGGAAAAAGGGGTTTCATTGGCTTGGATTGGATCTAGAGCATTTGGTTGATAGAATCTGTTGTAATAGTAAATATAATTTATTTTTTAGGGTTTATTATAGCCCTTTGATAAGGGAAATAGTAGGATTGATAGAGTCTAATCACTTATGGGCATTGAAAATTATGTGGGAGAACATACTTTGGAAAATTAGATTCCCAAATGAAAACCTCATCTGCCTGATCTATGGATTTGTCATGGCTTGAGCAGTGGAGCTCAAGATGATTAAATTCAGTGACTATGTCATTAATTTAAAAATATTTATCAGCCAAAGGAGTGCGTTCTACATATACAACTAGAGGTTGTAGAGGATTGACAGATGCAATGCTTTTGGAAGCCATTATTTTGCTAATTTCTTCAATTGATTAATATTTTGACTCAAGAAAAACTGATTTAGGCCTTTAGGAGCACCACTGATAGATTATAATAGTTTTTAGATTTATTTAAGAAGCTAGTTGGTCAATTATTACTCTCTGTAATCAAAAATATTCTCAGGCCTTGGGAATCCTGAAAAAATAGGTCCAGGGTTTGCAAAAAAAAGGATTTGGGAAGCTACAGGGTTCCTTTTAGGTTTGTAGAGGCTTCTACTTGGTTCAATTAATCAACTGTACTTTATGTAACAAAAAGCAATCTTAGGACCTTCAGAATTTCAGTGAAAGGAAGATTAGGGTCTATAGAAAAGGATAGGGAAGGCAATAGGCACTTTTGGTCTGCTAAAACTCCTAAATTAATTCAATTACTTGAATTACTTCCTTTCTGATTTAGGAACATGCTTAATAACTGAAGAATACCTGGATAAAATTGTTGATCAATGGTTTTCATTGATGTCAACCCAAGTAGCACCAGGGGCTACCCCGATCTTTCATGGTAATTTTGACCTATAAAATTACTATATTTTGGGTCAATAATATTTTTGATCGCTTCTACTTATCGATATGTTTCTATTTATATATGGCATGCCATGTAATTCTTCATGGTTTGAGAGATATTTGTGTTTGAAGTTTATAACCCCAGTTAGTGGGCTAAAACCCTAGTTAGTGGGCTAAAACCCCATGGGGTTGTGGCATGGATCAGTGAAAAGTCAATAATTAATAATTTTTAAGCTCCTAAAATCCCTCCCACATTCACTTGTTGAATCCCCTCTCAACCTAAGAATATATATAAATTGTGATCCTGATATCCTCCTTATGTAGGGATTTTGCTACCGAAAACAGGTCATCGTGGAATTTTCTCTCTAACATTTTTTATAGAAAGGTTCAGAAGCTGAAATTTATCTGAGGCGAATCGAAAATCCTGAGAAATCTCCTATACAAATTTTAGATCAAGATGCGAAATATTTTTGGATATGATCTGTGGAAGTCAGTATTTTTGTAGGCTCTTGAACTTCATCTTAAAGAAGTGCCCCTAGGAAAATCGTCGTAACTCTCTCTCTTAGTATTGGATTCGAATTCTGTAAAAAGTGGTAGATAGTGCACAGATTGCATTTTTCACTTATCAATTTTAGCGCTGAATGAAAAAACAGTGACACATGTCACTTCGTACAATTTATCTCTACTGAACCAATCCATAATTAAGTCATTGTGAGATATTGGGCATAAATCTCTCTTGAAGAATCCAAATTGTGTCAGACCCATGGAATTGGAAAGAAGACTCAGAGGAATAGTGCAGAACCAAAAATCACATATTGGGGATCTGAAATAGTAGATATACACCAGATTCAATATCGAGCTCCTAGAAGGCAAGAAAAAGCTAGATCATGTGTTTTCAAGGGCTGCAAAGGACCAGAATTTCTAGGGAAGAAAAGAAAAGCAAGGTGCAGTAGAGGGTAGCATGAAAAGAGCAGCAATCAAGGTGCAAAATAATAGCAAGAAGTTCATCACATGAAGACTTCAAGTGGGAAACACTGTATATAATCACTTTAAAGGTATCATTGTACTAAGTCATTGTAAATACATCATTGTAAAAATTGTACTAGTGTCTATATGTCAAGAGTTGAAGAGGCAGCGTCGGGAGGTCTAGGATCATCATTAGGTGGTTGTGTCATAGTTGGGGTTATGGTCTAGTGTGTCTTCTTCTTCTACATCATTCTATATCATTGTAAAGTGGACCATATTTCCTGGTATGGGAGTTCATTCTTATTTTATTCTTCTATAGGGTGGTAGGGTGGTGCTAGGCTGGTCTATGAAGTCACCAATAGGTTCAAGCCAGTGAAAACTTTAGGGTGGTAGGGTTGTGCTAGGGTGATTTGTAGCTCATTGGGTGTTGGGGTATCCATTCAATTAACTACTATAGAATCTTGGGCATTGGAGAATATATCCAGTGGGAGATGGAGAAGAATTATTTTCTAGATTCTAGGAAGTTGGAGCTTTATTTTCAATTGAAGTTGATTATTAACTAATTATTAGGAAATCATTCAGGTGGTTTTTGTCTCGGAGAGGGTTTCCACCTTAAAACTATGTGCATTTTTTTTCCTTTTGTTTACTGCTATCATTGTACAAAAACTGATAATAATTGAAAATTAACTAATGCTCTAACTGAAAGGAATATTAACTCACCCCCTCTCAGTATTTACAACAATTGGTATCAGATCTTGGTTCCTTCAATAGAAGTTTAACAGCTGGAAGGAGGTAATGGGGCATACCAAGAATGGTGTACCTTTGTTCAATGAAAATAATTATGCACTCTGGAAAGGAAGAATGGAGGTCTATCTCTTGGCACAAAGTTACAAAGTATGGGACAATGTTCAAAATGGATTTACATCATCTACAGATGAACAAGGTAAGAAGAATTTGGTAAATGATGCAAAAGAAAAGAATATTATTATCAGTGGACTTATTGAATATTCTTATCATAAGGTGTTGGGTTTTCAAAATACAAAAAATGTATGGGACAAGATTGAGAATATGTATGCAGGTGACTCAAATGTCAAAGAAGAAAAGCTTCAAATCTACAGAGAAAAATTTGAGCAACTCAGAATGAAAGAAGATAACAACATTGCTGCATACTTCCAACACATTGATGAAATAACTAACACTCTTGAAGGATTGGGAGAGCCTGTTGACGAGAAGACTATTATATGAAAGATTCTTAAAATGTTACCAAGGAGACTCAACCCAAAGGTATCGGTCTTAGAATATACTGAAAATCTGGACAAACTCAGCAAAGAGGAATTACATGGAGCTATCATAGCATATGAAATGCGACTTGATGAAGAATAGCGTACTTCTTATCTATAAACTGCGTTCGCTGCATCTAAGAAAACCAATAAGGAGAAACAACCTTCAAAGGCACAAAACTGCACCTGCAAGTGTGAAGAAAAGGAGGATGATGAAGAAGGTCTTTCAGATAGAGAATATGCTTATTTTATGAGAAAAATAAAAATTGGTAAGGGAAAATTCAAGGGTAAAATTCCATTGATATGTTTTGGCTGTGGTGAGGTTGGGCATTTCGTACCAAAATTTCCGAAAAAAAGTGATGGCAACTCAAAAGAAAAGGAAGGCTTTAATAAATTCAACAAGCAAAGAAAAAATAAAGGATTTAAAATGAACTTTCTTTCTAAAGAAGATATCTCATCATCTGATGAAGACAATGAAAGTGAAGAAGAAGCCAATGAGAGAGTATTGTTTATGGACAAGCACATTAAACAAGAGGTATAAAACAACGAATAATATGGGATGACCGTAGAAGAATTTTCTAAGGAGGCAATCAAGCTTATAAAAGAGCTCAAGGCTGAGAAGTTCCGTTCCAATACACTTGAAGAACAAGTTCAAAGTCTCAAAATTGAAGTTGAAGAACACGTAAATGTATTGAAAAGTCACTTCAAAGGAAGTTGGAAGAAAGCAACCAAGAAAGGGAAGCATTAGAAGCCAAAGTATTCTCCTTGCATAAGGAAGTGAAGAAGGGAAGAACTATCCAAAACTATGCCAACAACGCAGGGGCATTGGAAGAACTCATCAACAATCAACGATCTTACAATGATAGAATTTGCTTCGGTTACAAAGAAGAAGAAGCAAGACCTTATACAACAAAATACAATGAACCTATGAGATCTGACATGCATGTAGACTTCATTGGACAAGATTTGCAAGAACATCCTTGGAAGACGATTCCTCAACAAATATTTCCATCCAGGTACCAACATATTTTTCATGGCTATTGTTATTAATGTGGAAAATTTGGCAATAAAGCTGTAGAATGTTGCAAATACCCTAGGTACCAATACAATTTCAGGATATCTGTCAAATATGAACCTCCTAGGGCTCAAGGAAACAACAATAGATTTGAACATTTAAGAAATAATATGGAATGTTACAAATTTCAGAACATTGGACACATAGCCAGAGACTGCAGACTTGAAAATCCTCTAGAAGAATCTTCGAAGCCACAGAACGAACAAACATGGAAGAAGAAGAAGAATGATAATTTCACTCTCACTCTTAAGGCTAAAAACAACAAATATGTGTGGTATGTTGAAAGCGGTTTCTCAACGCATTTGACTAGAGATAGAAAGAAATTTGTATCTCTGAAAGAGAAGAATGATGGAACTGTGTCCTTTGGAAATGATGGATCTTCAAATGTTATGGGATCAAGTACCGTCACTCTCAGAAGCAAAGATGCTCTAGCCAAGAATGTTCTATTGGTTGAAAACATGAATCACAATATTATCAGTGTTGGACAAATGTGTGATCAAGGGCACACAATACCATTAAACTCCATAAAACGTGAAATCAGGAAAGGCAGGTATGGTGAAATTGTGGCTACAACAAGTTGAGATGAAAATGACATATATGTTTTGGATGAAGCAACTAAAGCACATCTAATAGCTAAAGAGGATGATATAATATTTGGTAGCAATGATGATCGACTAAGTAAAAAAATTTCTACAAATATGCAAAGTGAGTTTGAGTTGTCTTTACTTGGTGATTTGACATACTTCTTAGGGCTTCAAATACCTCAGCAAGAGAAAGAAATATTTATATGTCAAGCCAAGTACATCAAGGAAATGCTCAAGAAATTCAAAATGGAAGATTTCACCCCATCCATACCCCGATGGTAATAGGTTTCAAATTGAGCATAGACGACTCATCTAAGGATGTGGATCAAAGGTTGTACATATCTATGATTGGTAGTCTTCTATATGTAACAGCCTCCCGGCCAGATGTTATGAAAGAAGTTGGACAAGTAGCACCAAAATAATCACATATTATTGTCGTCAAAATAATTCTTCGATATCTAAAAGGAACAATAGAATATGACTTGTGGTATCCCAAGGGTAACAATCTCATAATTCAAGGCTTTACAGATGTAGATTGGGTAGGAAGTGTTGATGATCGTAAGAGTACTCGTGAAGCATTGGAATATCTTAGCTAGAAGCTTGGGATTCTCCTAAGTTCTCATTATATTTTCCTTATTCATAATATAAACGAGAAGTGGAAGTGTTTATAGGTCCGCAGGATGGTTTTTGTGTCAGGGGGAGTTACATTTTTCCATTGATGTCAAAGGGGGAGAGAATTATGTAGGAAGAGGTGTCATTAAAATAGGGAGAGTACTTGTGTTACCATCAATGCCAAAGGGGGAGATTGTAGATTAGTGGCTATCATTGATGTCAGCCCAAGAAGCACTAGGGGCTACCCTGTTATTGCATGGTAATTTTTACCTACAAAACTACTATATTCCGGGTCAAGAATATATTTTATGGCTTCTACTTGTTGAGATGTTTCTATTGATATATGGCATGCTAAATAATTCTTCACGATTTGAGAGATATTCATGTCTAAAGTTTCTAACCCCAGTTAGTGGGATAAAACCCCATGGGGTTGTGGAATGGGTCATTGAAAAGTAAATAATTAATAATTTTTAAGCTCCTAAAATCCCTCCCATGTTCACTTTTTGAAGCCTCTCTCAACCTAAGCATTTATATAAATTGTGATCCTCATATCCTCCTTACGTAGGGATTTCGCTACATGAAATAGGTCATCGTGGAATTTTCGCTCTAAATTTTTTTCTACGAAGGTTCAAAAGCTGAAATTTTTATGAGGTGAATCTGAAATCCCAAGGAATGCCCTGTAAATTTCAGATCAATGTGCGCAGTATTTTCGAAGATATGATCTGTGGAAGTCTGTGTTTTTGCAGGCTCCTGAAATTCATCTCAAAGAAGTGCCCTTGGGAAAATCGTCATAACTCTCTCTAAGTATCGGATTGGAATTTTGTAAAAAGTGGTAGATAGTGCACGAACTTTAGTTTTTGAAGTATCAATTTCAGAGCCAATGAAAAAATAGTGACACGTGGCACGTCATACAAGTTCGCTCTACTGAACCAGTCCATAATCAGGTCGTTGTGAGAGATTGGGCATAACTCTCTCTTGAAGAATCCAAATTGGGTCAGACCTATGGCATTGGAAAGAAGACTCAGAGGAATACTTCAGAATTGAAAATCACATATTGGGGATATAAAATAATAGAGATACACCAGATTCAATATCGATCTCCTAAAAGGAAATAAAAAGCAATATCCTGTGTTGTCAAGGGCTGCAAAGGACCAAACTTTCTAGGGCAGAAAAGTAAAGCAAGGTGCAACAGAGGGTAGCATGAAAAGAGCAGCAATCAAGGTGTAGAACAACAACAAGAATTTCATCACCTAAAGAGTTCAAGTGGGAAGCACTGCATATAGTAACTTTAAAGGTATCATTGTACTAATTTAATGTAAATCCATCATTGTAAAAATTGTACTAGTGTCTATCTACCAAGAGTTGAAGAGGCAATGTCGAGAGGTCTAGGATCATCATTAGGTAGCTGTGTCATAGTTGGGGTTATGGCTTAGTGTGTCTTCTTCTTCTACATCATTCTATATCATTGCAAACTGGACCATTTTCCCTAGTACAGGAGTCCATTCTTATTTTATTCTTCTATAGGGTGGTAGGGTGCTACTAGGCTGGTCCATAAAGTCACCAATAGTTTCAAGCCTGTGAAAAATTCAGGGTGGTAGGGAAGTTCTAGGGTGAGTTGTAGCTCATTGGGTGTTGGGGAATCCATTCCATTGACTACTGAAGAATCTCGAGCATTGGAGTGTCCATCCAATGGGAGCTAGAGAAGAATTATTTTCTAGATTCTAGGAATTTGGAGCTTTATTTTCAATTGGAGTTGAATATTAAAGAATTATTAGGAAAGAATTCAGGTGCTTTTTTCCCCAGAGAGCATTTTGACCTTAAAAACTATGTGCATTTGTGTTTATTTTGGTTACTACTATCATTGTACAAACACTGATAATAATTGAAGATTAACTAATGATCTAATTGAAAGGAATACTGATTCACCCCCCCCACCCCTCCCCCTCTCAGTGTTTCCAACAAAAATGAGGATTCTATTTTGCAGAAGGGTTCTGAGGTAGCGGAAGGCTTTCTGAGGATCTTCTGGTCTTTATAGTGCTTCAATTCATTTCTGCAATGTCTTTAGCAGTAAGTTGGTGAATTATGTTTAAAATTTGGTTTAAAATAGGGTCAACAACAACCTTTTCGGTTGGGAATAGCTCTTCCACGGAAAACTGTAACATAAATGGTAAAAAGGGTGTAATGGGTGACTATATGGGCTTTTAATCGATAGTGTTTACATTGAATGCACGGTCAATTCAAATGGGTAGGTAGTTTGACAACGGGTGGAAATACTGCTAAGTGGTTTTTGCATCGACCAAAACTGGTTGGCGGTATTATTTGGATCAATGCGATCGAATCGAAATTAGCCACGGAGCTAGGAGCAAAGCTCCAAAAACCAAGAATATCACAAGGTCGAGGGTATGTTAATGATTGGGCTATCACATATGCGAAAATGCATATGGGTTGTTGGATCTAATCATTTAAGATCGAAAGTTAGTAAGATGTCATGGAGTATTGGGTATTGGACAAGCGTGGGGCCTAGGACTTTAAGTCAATGCGGGTTATGTGATATAAATGATATGGTTGGGGTTATATCCAATGGGTTTAGAGAAAGTGGGACCAATGTATAGGCGGGGATAATACGTGGGCCCAGAATATATCACATGTGGGGAAATTTAACCATAGGTTATATAAAAATAATTTTTTGGGAATAATGTATATAAAGGAATTAATACAATACATATTTAAAAGGTATATAAGGGGAGATAATACGTAAATTTAAATGTTAATAATGAAATATAAAATGAATGGGGCGGTTAAATACAATAATTTTAACGTAAAACTTATATCGAGAATGAATATTTTCATAGTGGGTCCCGACATAAAATATAGTCATTTATACTTAGAATATTTACATTTTTTGGGGTTTTCAGTATTATTTTAAATGAAAAGGGTAATTAGTAAAGGAGTTTTACTTTTGCAAAGGGGAAATATGCATTTTAACTTAGGAAAAGGGATTTTTTGTGGGGGGGAAAGAGTGAAATAAGGGGAAAGAGTAAAAATGAAGGGGAGGGGGTATTTTTACAAGGGGAATGATTTTTGAAAGGAAGTTAGTAAATGAAATGACAAATTTTCTGCTATCCATGCCTTGTGAAAATTGCTTCTGCCTACCCATCAACTACCATAACCTTTTTTATTCATTTACATGGGTGCATTTGAGCTTGAAAACGCTTATTCATTTGTATTTTAACAGCAAGCTATCTAATTCTATCCTTATTTATTCTAAGGGCTCAGATTAAACTGTTGAGCTCCTTATTATTCTCTACCTAGCTACTGACCTGCCAAGATTAAACAGTTTGGCTAGATCTTTATTCTCTATCTATCAACATGAAATTTAAAGCATGAAATGTCAAGATTAAGCATTTTGAACTTCATATATTGTGGCATTTTTTACAAGTTGTACACAATATTATATTTTCAAAGTGAATTAAAAAGTAGTGTCATTTGAAGTTGCATCACTTTCATGATCTTTTTTATCTCTTTTTTTTTGTTTGGGGTTTATTTTTTATATTATTTTTTATGTTTTTCTTTCAAGTCCTTTGATTTTTCTTTTAGGAATTTTACCCTCTTTACATTTTTTATTTTTCTAATATGGGAAAACAATTTTGCAGAAAGCAATGTATGTACATATTACAAGACTAATCAAAGTCAATTCAAAATTATGAATCCTATTATTATAGGAACCTAACATATCGCAAGAGCACATCTGGAAGCTTCTTTACACTTGGGTCTGCTTCGATATCTTGGATGAGCAGGAAGTAGAAGTTGGTAGCTTTTAGCACAGTTGAGGTTGAATACATTGCAACAAGTATGGCCTATTTTGAAGTTTTTTGGTTGTGAAAGCTCTTCAATGAGTTGTTCGAACATGTGCTAGATACCACCGTTATCCTTTGTGATAACCAGAGTGGGATTCATTTCTCAGAGAATCCCGTGTTCCATGATCAATCCAATCATATTGATGTTAGGTACCACTTTATCTAGGATATGGTACAGCAAGCCACCGTAAGACTCGACCATATAGGAAATGATGAACAAGTCGCAGATATTGTCACAAAGCCCTTGGGGAAGGTATTGTTCCTAACCTTCCATGAGAATGTTGGAATCATGGAACTACCCTATTATGAGGTTAATTTTGGATGATGAGCTCTGGGAGCTCTTGGGGGATTTTGGGATAGCTTCTTGGAGCTATAAGAAACGAGAGGGCTAGGCTGGATGAACCTTGTTGGTGCGCTTCTTCCCCATCGTTATGATATTGAATTGGATCACCTCTCTTTTATCTATGCCCCTTATGCATCCTACCTATGGAGTCCCAGACTCATAGGAAGTACTTCTCATCTTGGCCAATGAGGTGGTAAAAGCTATAGACAAGTAGCAAGACCGATGGATGCATAGGAGATTTTCGTACTCTCTATGTCTAGGATGGCACGTGTCCAAAAAATTGATCTGGGATCAAGTCTAGTGAGGTTTCAGATCTCCAACTAACTTTGGTTCATTTAAACCAACTTCAGGTTGGTATGTGACTCCTTTGATTCCTATAGAGGTTTCGTACCTCTGAGTTGATTTTTTCAGCCGGGAGTGATGTCTTTGAGACTCACCTTTTTTTTTTGAAATAAAGAAGCCAAAAAATCAAGTTACGGCGGGATGACACATGATGTTTGGATGGCACATGTGGATGTAGTTCTCCCTAGTTGGGAGGGAGTGCTAATTTTGAGAAACTAGGTCCAAACTCCATGTTGTGATGCTCAGGTGAAAACGCCAATATTTTTATAAGATTCCGATTCAGAGAGGTGCAAGATCAATCTAAATATCATCTTGCTCCAACGAGTAGAAAATTTATTTTGAATTAATTCCACTTATGTGCAAGGTCCGCTAGAATTGTTATGTAGGCTTGGAGCCCCAACAAATGTGTCACACACCCTCACTAGTGGATATATATTGGTCAACATTGGAGGTCAATTTCACCATCACTCATCACACATTTCTCTCTTGCATCTGATTGGTTCGATATCACATTTGGAGGCTTCCTTTCTCTCATACGTGGGCAAACAACAGCCAGGGTTTTCTGTTCTGATCTAGGGTTTCAGCACAACTTTGACTAGCATTGACTTTGGTCAGCACTTGGTTAACTTGACCTGAAACTCTCCCAAAATTTTGATTTCTACAACCCGCATTTTTTGGCATAAAAACCAATGTTGGATGTTGACCTTTGACCGTGCTGCGCTGACTTTCTGTTGTTGATGTTCTACATTGACCATTTACTGGACAATGTTGAATTTTTTTGACTTCGGGTTGACTGTTGTAGAGTTGTCCTGAGGGTTTTGTGACACATTCTATTTGGTTGACCATGAGGATAATTTTCTGGTTGAAGCATCCTGTTGACCACCGTAATGCACCACAACACATATATTTTGCTGATCAAGTTAAGTGTATTTTTGGCTTGTCTTCCGTTGATATATCTGTATGTTCTATTAGCATTTTAATTTCATGTTTATGTGATTGCTATTTGATATCGGGTTTAAAGTAAAGTTGCGTCAAGCATAGAACATCTATGAAAATTTATAGTATACATGCAACTCAGTGGATCGTTGATGTACTTTGTCAATACACAACTCGATATTTGTTTTTCAGTCAACCAGCTAAGTCATTTAATGGTTGAACCGACTAGATTGCATTGGTTTGTTGCAAAGCATGTTTTTAGATATCTCAGAGGCATAAAAGACTATCGATTTTGGTACAAACAGGTTTATTAACTGAGGCTTTAGGGATTTGCTGATGTAGATTGGGCAAGGAGCTCCACAGACATGAATATTACTTTAGGTGGCATCTTTAGCATTGGGCCAGCTACAATTTCTTGGTACATCGAGAAGTAGAGATCAGTTGCACTTAGTACAATAGAGGTCGAGTACATGGTTGCTAGTGAGGAATCTTGCAAGGTTATTTGGATGAGGAAGTTACTTGTGGGACATTTCAGATAGAGGATGGAGCCTACCATGATACATTGTGATAATCATAGTTACATTAAACTCTCTCAGAATCCAATGTTTCATGATCGCTCAAAGCATATCAAGATCCCGTATCACCATCTTAGATATTGTGTGTAGAGGGGGAGAGTCAAGCTACAATACATTCCAATTGGGGATAAAATGATAGACATATTAACCAAGGCATTGGAAAGAGGTAGTTTTTTTCATCACAAAGATAAGTTGGTAGTTGTACAAAAACCCTTCCTCGCTAAGAGGGAGTGCTAAAAAGTAGCAAAGTAATGGATTCCTTGACCTTTGCCTTGATTCAAGGAATTGATATGGATATATTCTTAGACATATATGAGTTCCAGTGATGAGTACGAGTTCGAGAAGTAGTTTGACTAGTGAGAGTTTGTGGAGGATGACTTATCTATCCTCTAATGTGAGTTAAATTGAGAATTGAGTGAATAACTGAAGTTAGCCTCCTAAATTTCAGGAGGATCTATTTAACTAAGAGTGTTGACTTTTGTTAACTAAAAAAGCTCCAATTCAACTCCTAATTTAGAAAAATCACTAACAATAACCTAATTGAAAAGCTTACGAGGAGATCAAAGGCACACAATTAATCAATCAATTATTGAGCATAAGTTTGTGAGGAAGAGATATTATGGAGGAATGAGCCAAGTGTTCCTTGCGTGAAAGATTTAGGAAGGAAATTTTCTCTTTGGAGTGCGCATAGAAATAGGGGAAACCCATATCTAATAGGACCTTAGCCAACGATAGGAAATAGGATATTATTTCCTAAGGTTTTGTGTTGGAAAATCATAGCCTCTAGTGCATATAGGAGAAGGAAGCAGGTCAGCTATCAGGAAGAAGTTTCAGGCCTAGCATAGGCAGGAAAATTCTTGTATTTTCAAATTAAAACCATCTTGTCTATGTCTAAGATATGTTGCTAAATTTTCCTTAATAAAATTATGAAGCAAACGAGGGTTTCCATGTTGGGTTCCCTAGAAAAATTGTGTGTTTTATTGTGTAAATTTTGTGAAATTATTGTGTTCTACTTCGTTGCTATTTGGTAGAGAAATTATGTGTCTGTGTGAAAAGAAAATTTGTTTACAGATTGTTCATAATAGCATATCAGAGTTTTATTGAAAATCTACAGTGAATTCCACATTAAATAAATAAATAAATATGATAAACTGCCAAGAAAGTGAATCCAATGTGATCTATTAGTTAAAGAGAGTATATCTCTATCCCTGAAACAAAGTCGCTTATTTGGGTAGTTCTAAAATGTATCAATAATTTACAAGAAAAATATGTGTCTGAAATAATTTAATAACCCAAATTGTGAATTTTGTCAGGATGTCATGCCAAAGACTCAAGGGTTCCTATTTGATGAAAGGGTAACAAGTTCAAAATCCTATTAGTTATGTTCCAGGTTTGTTTGTAGCATACGTCTATAGAAGTGTGACCCCATGAGTTAGTATATGTCCATGTCATGGCATCAACATTGTTTGATATGATAAAAGGTAGGGATTACTTAAAAAGGCTTGGTACAATAACAATAATTTTTTGAAAATTTGACTTTCGTGAAACTTCATAGGTCTAACGGTGCCATCCTAAAAATTATGTCAATAGAATGTATAAGGATTGACATATTTTTTTTTTTTCAAAACTAAGATCATGTAATTTTCACATTTCTATATTGATGCCATGTTTACTATAAATATATTTTTGTTATCTTAGTGTATTCAAATTCATTCGGTTTCAAAATACAATATAAAAAACCTACTACTATAATGAAGCTCGAACGATAGCATAGACTTTGTTGATAGGAAAAATACATGGCCAGAGCTAGGGTTTCTCTACGCTCAGTTGTTGCCGCCGCTGACGCTGAAGCTCCTGCACCAGCGCCTGATTCACTCTATTCCAATGACACTGCTTTTAAGAAACTAGTTACTACACTAGTCATAGCCCCCAGCCAAGAGATGCCCTTGCCTGGCTTGAAGGCTTCACAAAAATTTTCAACCGCTGCCAGTTCCAATGACGCATGCTGCACAGACTCCAAAGCCATGGAAAAATACACTGCTGCAAATAGACATGCTGCCGATGCATTAGCATCTGTAGCTGCTCCCCATAGCCACAGGGGCATGAATCTGTCTCGAATTGGTTTTGCAGTTCCTCACAAGGCAGAAGCAACCAGCTCAACCAAACACACAGAATCCTCCATCGCTTATTCCCTGTGGTAGCTGTGCCTTCCAGATCTACCTGCTAGGTCTGTAAATCAGTCTTTACTGGCTTAAAAACCCTGTTATTTGGTAGCCATCCTCATCTTGCAACCTCCTTCAAACCCCAGCAAGAACTGGAGGAGCTATAATACCAGAGATCTAGTTTGATCTCATCTCAGATCTGCAATGGTAAGCAGGGGTCTACAAATATCTCTGCCCCTTTTCGTGCAAAACACGAACTGAAGGTCGAACCTCCTCACCAACAGTCCCCAGGCAAACATGGAATCTGGGATATGAAGGAATCTAGCATCGAGACTCCCCATAAAGATACATGGCACCTCCCCACCAGGAAAATAGATCTGGTTGAAGGCACTAAAGATCCGGCAAGAAACATCAATCTGGCCCCCGCTTTGAATTCTGGAAGTCAGGATTTCTTAGATCTGATCCCTCCTACCTTTCAAATCCAGATCTCTCTTCTCTCAAGCAGATCCAGGTTGCTTTGGGTCAACCCATCAGACAGAGTTCGGAATCTCCTACACACCCTTGAGCACAAGCCGCAGAAAATTCCTCTTATGCTCCAACTTTCTCCTACAAGGATGTTGTCCATGCACAACCCAAGGAATTTTCCCAAACCCCCGAGGCCCCCAAGACTTTTATGGTTGATAAATTAGAGGATGTTCCCTCCATAGAGATTGTTAGTATGAATCTTTCGTCGAAAAAGACCACTTTAGCTACACATAAAAAATAGCCCTAACATCGATTATGGATGCCAATATATTTAAATCTGCAGTTAGTTGATCCAAATAAAGCTGCACAAATCCATATCTATGCATAAAAAACATTAAGTAGTAAAAATGAAATGTTGCTCCATGCATCCAATAGACAAGACGAGAACAATATATTTGAAAGAATTTTTTATATTAAAGGGGCACCTAAGAGGAAAACAACAAAGGTGTTTCTAATTCTCCTCAATGGGATGGGTTCTTAAAAGTCCTCAGCATTTCAGATCTAAAATTTCTCTCTCTTGTTGGTGTAGAAAACCCAGACAAACATAGAACTCAAAGGGAGCTCACAAAACAAGTGATGAATAATGTGGCAATGATAATGGCTCAAAGTCAGACCAAGAGTATAGATCTAGAGTGATCTAATGCAATGAAATGTGAATAATGAATGGGAAAACCCTTCTATTTATAACAAAATATTAGGGCGGTCTAGAACTTGGTGCATGAATAAAATATTATTAATCAAATTCTAGAACCACCCTTTAGGAATATTTTATTATATTTGTTGGAGGGAAAAGGATTTTTGACTTGGGTCAGTTCCTTTATTTATAAATAATAAATAAATAAATGATTTATTTATTATTTTAAGGAAATGGTGGGAATATAATTAAATAAATAATGATTTATTTAATTATTTATAAATGATTTAGTCAAATTTAACTAGGAATATTATTTAAATAAGGATTTAAATAACTTATTCTTAGGAAATAATCAAATAAATAAGGATTTATTTAATTGATTTCCTTCTTTTGGGTTAAATATGACCAGGAAATATAAATAAGTATAGATTTGTTTATTATTTCCTTTTGGGGTTTCCTGTTTAGACCATAAACAACTTAATAAATGTGTTTTACTAAGTTATTTCACATAGTGAAAGCAATTTTACTTAGGGTAAAATTGGTCTTACATGGTGTACTTGGTGTAGTGCTCAACTTAGAGTTCCTAAATTGAGGTCATAAATTGTCAAACAGGGTTAGTAAACTGCTAAAGTGAGGTGCACTATATGTGCCTAGGTATCTATTTCTCACTACGTTGTGTTTAGTGTTTTTCTGATGTTTTTGGTTTTATGGTTTTATGTTGGAAAGGAAAAGAACTAAGTTTTGACAAAGAGAAGTTGTTAAAACAGAGCAAAACCTATCCTAAACTGTGTATGGCACTAAAGAACAGAAAATGCAAAGCTTGATAATGACTCATAGCAAGGAAAAAAATCACAACATGAACTCAATAACTCATAACATGAACTCATCGAATTCATTCATTAGAAGTATGTTGGAATAGCTTGAGAAAAGGACAAGTTTATTGCAAATGAGGTTCTCCTAAGTAAACAATTATCTTACAATATTACAAAGAATCTCATCCATGACTAGAAGTTTATTGGAACACAATTGGAAAATACTATTTGTAGCACAATAAGATTTCTACTTTGAATTTAGTTGTAATGCTAAGACTAATCCATTCTGCAGCTCAACTTATCATTACTAAGCCTTATTCAAAAGTTAAAGATTTTTTAGAATAGTTTTTGGGAAGAGGCTTATTTTTGAAATTGCAAAAGATTGCAGAACAATCAAGGCCTTAAACTAATATCACTAATTCCTGTCCATATAATGATGCATTAATAGAAAGTTAGAACAAGAGTAGTTTGTAAACAATGAAGGCCGTGAAGTCTAATTTCGACAGTTGATACAACTCAATGGATAACACTGAACTAGAATGCAATTGATCAAACTTGAAACACAGTGACCTAACTTGAAATACAATGAACTGGAACTGAGCTAGAATGCCACTAATCTAACTCGAAATATGATGAACAGATTTGAGCTAGAGTGCCATTATCAAACTTGAAATATAGTGACAGAATTAAACTAGAGTAATATCTACCTCCGGAGTACTACAACTAAACTAAAATGCAACTAATTCTATGAAATGTTTCAGCTCTGTCTCATTCGGAATTAGTGGCTTTTTGGAATAATTTATAGAACAGGACTAGCTGCAACATATTATGTAAATGAGAATAAAAGCATAAAATTCAACGAAACACAACAAATCTCTAAAACACCACAACTATGTCTCATCCGGAGTTAGTGATATTTTGGAAGAGATTAATAAGAACAAGACCAGCTGTAACAACTGATGTCATTGAGCACAAAAACATAAAGTTCAAAGAAATGCAACTAACTCCTAAAATACTACAGTTATATCCCATCCAATTTTAGTGGTATTTTGGAATAGTTTGTAAGGATAGGACTGACTATGGCATCCACTGCAAGTAAGTATAAAAACACAACGTTCAGAAAATTGATTAAACTAAGAATGAAACAAGGCTAAGTTACTTATCTAAACCATATGAACTAAGCTTCTCTGGTAGCAGGGGCCCTCTACCACCAGATTAGCATGCAAATCTACTCAATACTGACTTCGCTCTTGCAATAAAGTGATGCTTCTTTCATTAAAGGAGAAATTCTTCGGAAAACAGAGTATTACGGTCTTCTGAGATCTAGCAACAAAACAAAATCTAACTAATCTAGCTAGCTATTTCTCGGTCTCCTGAGCCATACTTATAACAAAATTACATAAATGTCTTTGAGATAAAACACCAATAATTGTCTTTCCCAACTAAAATCAAAATACGACTCTGGTGGTGTCCTCGTACTATGATTAATGACATCTGTACAGTCCTTGTCCTATTAGAAGTCTTTATCCCAGTTTTATTTTCCCACATGCATAACCACCTATAGACTCGAGCTCAGACTTCATGGAGAGCAAGAAATTATGGGGGAGTGATGTGGAATATGACCATATGTGTTTTTCCTTGAGGTGGCACCTGGAACCTGCGTAAACATGAAGACAACTGCGGAATAGGCAACTGGCTACAGAATGACTGTGTTCTGTAGCCGAGTCCAGTAAAAAATTGCTACAATAACAAAATCATGAAAACATAGCAAGTTAGTCATTATATACATTCTTAAAGTAATCCTAATCAATCCTATTGATCATTTAAGCCTATAATTGATGAGGGACAAAGAAAATGAAGTGAAATGTGGTGGAAAAGAAGGACATCTTTGGGGCTCAGCATACCCCCACTGCAAGGTTTTTGCATGTCCTCATGCAATTAATCCATGTACTCTGAGACTTCTGCTAGGACATCTAAGCCTCTTCTTCTGCTTTTCCTGACAATCAATGGCCTTCTAGGCTTCCTTATGACTAACTTGAATCTCAAATTTGTAAGTGCCCTGCTTAACTTTTTGCTTTTCTTCTTCAATATTTCACTGGCCTTGTGCAACTTTTTCATTTGTAGAGACAGAGTGGTATTCATATCACCTTTGAGCTTAACCTGCTCCCTTAGAATTTCATTCTCATTCTTGATATGCCTATTGAGTACTTCTAACTCATATTTATCTCTTCTTAGCATATCAATTGCAGATTTTGGTGGATTAGGAGTTTTGTCTCTACTTTCTGAAGCTCTCTTCTCTAGTGTCTCAACATAATTGTAAATTTCTTGTTGTGTTGGGTCTATTTCAGGAGCTCCTTCATCAAAATCCTCCTCATACTGATACTCAGGTGATCTAGCAGTAGGTGTTTCTTCATCCTCAATGTTTATGATTCCAGTTTGTCTAACCTCTGTTTTCTTTAGTATACCTCTAAGCCTGTGGCTCCGTCTCGGTTGAGATGGCCCTTCTCCTCTATCTTTGGCATATTTTCTTATTATTCTCTCCTTCTTAAGCTACTTCTTAATTTGAGCCAATTTCTCAGAAATCATCTCTTCACTGTCCTCTTGTATTGATTTACCAATTTTAGTTTCAACAGCTTTGGAAATTTCCTTTCTCCTGCTTCTTCTTGTAGGTTTTCCTTCAGGTGGAGATTCCTTGGGTTCTTCAAAGTGATTCCTCACTAGAAACTCATCCCAATTATCTCCCATTTTTCTCAAATGATGTTCAATTAGGATTTTGACTAAACCATGGTGATACAAAGTGGTTTCTAGAAATTGAACCCTCTTTTGAACATTAGATGCCATTCTTTTCAGACTATGAAGTAGGAAAAAGATCAAATTGATTTCTTCATCTAAGAAATGCATCATTAACCGAATATGATAAATAAAGAGGGTACCAAATATTCCTTCAAAAGTGATAATTTTTTGCAAAATGAGCAACATATTCCTCCATTTATTCTTCAGTGCCGAGCTAGGAATACCTTTCTTAAAAATGGAAACATCCATACCTGGTGTTTTGAGTATTTGCCTCCATGCCTCATTATGAAATTCCCTATTTTTGAACCAGCGTTCTCCTTGTCTGGGTAATTCCGTTGCTTCTGCAATGAAAGCCTATGTAATAGTGAATTTAATATCTCCTATTTCGACCTCTGCTCCATTGAAGGACCGTGCAAATGTTTTGGTTACCTCTTTATGAAAACCATTAAATTTTTCCAAAAATTGTAACCACCCAGCCTGCTGTAGCATTTCTTTGATTTGTGGATAACCTTCCAAGTACTTGGTTCCAACTGGTTCGGATCTTACTATGAGACCCATAGCTTCCTTTCTCAACCTTCAAATTACTACTCCTCTGCTCATGGTGAAAATGGCTGTTAAAGAGATGTTTTTACTTCAAAGATGTTTCCTCTGTTTTACAGACCGGAATGGCTAAGAATTGGCTACGGAAAGAAATGATATGGAGTGGTTATGAAATGAGTATAATGCGGTGAGGATGATTCATATGAGTTGAAACCTATCACGGAAGAAAATACCACGGAGATATTTCGTGAGAAATTCAAAATCATCATTAAATACTTTGGCCTAGTGACGTGACTGATTAAATCACTTCAGTACTTAACCGTTAAGTTTTAAATGATGATCGGATATGGCAAGATGGAAGGGATTTTGTCCAAATTTTTTATGATATGGTTGATAGGCATGATCAACACGACTAATTAAAATAACCTTTTTGAATCATACATGACTTAACTATGCTAAAATTTTCATGATCTGTCACCATAATAATTTCATAACTTTTACCTTTGCCTTTCCTTTGATTTTTTTGTGGTTTTGATATGCCTTGTCCTCCTTTGAAAATCATTGATCTTCAGTCCTCATAACTCCTTTGATTTTTCTTGTTGTCTTGGATATGCAGGATCAATTTGCTACTCAATCAAGTGATTACTGGATAGTGCCTTCAGGATCTCTGGCTGCAGAATGTCTGACTGGCTGCAGAATGTCTGACTGATTGCAGAATGTACCTGTAGAAATCTTAAAACATGGAATGGAAAGGTTTGAAGCATGAATGGAATGTTTGTATGAAATGAGTTAAAAATGGATAGTAAAATATGGTGTAATGGAGTATGAGTGAAGTGAATAATGGAATGAAATGAATCACAATTATGAAGTGAAGTGAAGTATGGAAGGTGACCTGCAACTTATGATTTGTATTATTCAATTGCAGAAAGAAATCAATCTTAAAACTCTGAGATGGAAATGAGGTGGACCATGGAATGAAATGAATGAAGTATGGATGAATGAAATGAAATGGAGTATGGATGAATGGAGTGAAATGGATATGAATGAATGGAGTGAAATGGATCATAAGTGGAATGTGAATCACTTATGATTTTATGATAGCTGCTTGCAAAAAAAGAACAAAATTGAAAAGCTAAAGTGTCAGAAAGATTCTGATTTTCACTCTATCTTTTCTCTATAAACATGCTAATCAAATATTAGTTTTCATGTTTATACTTTATTTATTTATTTATTTATACTTTATTTATTTATTTATTTTTATGCTTTTGAATTCAGAAAATTCAACTAAGTTGATGAAGAAGAAAAATTATTCTTCATTAAATTCATATCACTGTTTTCCTGAAATCTCTTGACAAATTATTCTCTTGAAAGTGGCTTATGATACAGCTTCAATCTATGACCATTTACAAGAAAAGTGACCTCTTCTTCATCTATTGTCCTGATTTTTATTGCTCCATTGTCAAAAAATTTCACAATTTCATATGGCCCAAGCCAATGTGTTTGGAATTTACCTTGAAAATATTTGAACTTTGAATCAAACAAGAGGGCCCAGTCACCTTCTTTGAATTTATTTTCCTTGATGTACTTATCATGCCATCTAGTCCTTTGTTGTTGGACTATACTTTTTTTCTGGACTGCATCTTGTCTGATCTCATCCAATTCATTAATCTGCTCCAATTTGTGCTTTTGTGCCTCTGTTAGATCAAGTCCTAGCTGAATTGCCATTTTGAAAGTTTGAATCTGGAACTCTATGGGAAACAAAACTTACTTTCCATAAACAAGTTCATAAGGAGTATGGCTTGTTGTGCTCCTCCATGTAGTTCTATAGGCCCACAAGGCTTCAGGAAGCCTGTCTGCTCAATCTCTTCTATGCAAATGAATAGTATTCGTTAAGATCCCTTCAATGACCTTATTAGTAGATTCCACTTGACCATTTGCTTGTGGATGATAGGGAGTAGATTTTCTGTGTCTGATTTTGTACCTCTCCATCATTTGTTCCACTAGCTTTGATGTAAATTGAGCTCCTTGATCTGTAACAATTTCCCTTGGGACATCAAAACGAGTAAAAATATCCTCAAAAAGAAAATTAACTACAGATGCTTCAGTAGCAGAAAGTAATGGCTTGGCCTCTACCCATTTGGTAACATAATCAGTGCAAACTAATATATATTTCTTTTGTCTTGATGGAGGACTAATAGATCCTACAAAATCTAAAGCCCATTTTTCAAAAGGTTCAATATGTACCTGAGGCTGCAATGGCATCTCACCTGAAGGAGAAGGTTTCCCTACCCTTTGGCAATTGTCACACCTTTTGACATACTCTTTAGCATCTTTAAAAATGGATGGCCAATAGTATCCTAAATGAAGGACCTTATAAGCTGTCCTTTTATCAGCAAAGTGTCTGCCACAAGGTTCATCATGACATGCCTTGAGGATCTCAGGCATCTCATCTTCCCGAACACATCTCCTAATGATAAAATCTAGACCTGTTTTGTATAACTCATTAGCAACCCATGAATATTTTGCACTGTCATAAATGATATTTATTTTGTCTCTTGCATTCATTATTGAAGGAAATTTCCCTGAAACTAAATAATTAGCAATGTCGGCAAACCAAGGAGTTTGAGTAGAAATTGCAAAAAGATATTCATCAGGAAATTGATCTTCAACTGGGGTATTGTCTTGGATGTTTTGGAGTCTAGATAGGAAATCAGCTACTGTGTTTTGTTTTCCAGGCCTATCTAGAATGGTAATGTTGAATTATTGTAAAAGCAATAACCATCTTATGACTCTGCCATTAGTAATTGATTTGTTCATTAAGTATCTAATTGCAGAATGATCAGTGTGAACAAAAGTTTCATAGCTTGTTATATAGTGTCTAAATTTGTTTATGGCATGAACAACAACTAAAAACTCTTTTTCAGTTACAGTATAGTTTAACTCTGCAGGAGTCAAATTTTTACTGGTATAGTAGATGGCATAAGGAATCAGGTCTTTTTGTCCCAATACTGCTCCTAGAGCTGTATCAGAAGCATCTGTTGAGATATGAAAAGGTAACTTCCAGTTAGGTCCCCTTAATATAGGTGCTTCAGAAATTTTGGTTTTCAGGGTCTCAAAGGCTAACTGGCAATCAGAATTCCACTTGAATTCACAATCTTTGGTAAGTAATTTGAAGAGTGGAGATGCTATCTTGGTGAAGTTTTCTATAAACCTCCGATAATATCCTGTAAATCCTAGAAAAATCCTAACATCTTTTTGACAACTTGGAATAGATAAGTTAGAGATGACTTCAACTTTTGACTCATCAACTCTAATCCCATCCCCTGAAATGTGATGTCCCAAAACAATTCCTTCAGTAAACATCATAAAACACTTTTCATGACTTAGTGAAATATTTGCTTCTTTACATCTCTTTAAGACTTTTTCCAAGTTTGCTAAGGCTTATTCAAATGTGTTTCCATAAACTGTGAAATCATCCATATATACCTCTACACAATCATGTATTAGATCTGAAAATATTCCTAGTACTGCCCTTTGAAATGTTGTGGGTGCATTGCATAGTCCAAATGGCAATACTCGGTAAGCATAGGTACCCCAAGGACAGGTAAATGTGGTTTTGTCTTGATCTTCAAGTGCTACTTGAATTTGGTTATAACCACTAAACCCATCTAGAAATGAAAAGTACCTTTTGCCAGCTAATGTATCTAACACCTGATCTATGAAAGGTAAGGGAAAATGATCTTTAAGAGTAGCTTTGTTTAATTCCCGGTAGTCAATACATACCCTCCATTTACCATTTTTCTTTGGCACAATTACCAAAGGAGAAACCCAGTGACTATCTGAAATGGGATAGATAAAGTTAACATTTAACAATTTCTGCAATTCTTCTTTAACAATTTCCCTAAGATTTGGATTCATCCGTCTTTGAGGTTGTCTAATTGGTTTACAATTTTCCTCTATATAGATGTGATGAGTGCAAGTCTTGGGGCTTATTCCTTTCATATCAGTGTACTCCCATGCATATGCAGAAGAATGTCTCTGTAATATCTTGACTAGCTCTTCTTGTTGAGATTTCTCTAGGTTCTTTTTTATGTTTAAAGTTTTGCCTGGAAATATCTCAATTGTAGAGCTGCCAAATTTATCCATGGAGTAAAGAGACATCTGTCTTGATGATAAAAACTCAATGTTGGATTCTTCTTGAAATTTTTCATGTTTGTATTCCGAAGAGGATTCAAATTTTTCTAAGGTATTCAAAATCTGGCTATCTTCACTAATTTCTGAAATTGTGAAGAGAGGTTGTAAGTCTTCTTCATCCTCTATCCATTGAGTATCATCTAATTCTGTAATTTTTCTTGCTGGAGGATACAAGGTAAATTTATTGGTTGAACTACCATCAGAGATGTACATATCACCGGATCTACAACTAATGAAAGCATCAGTTGTAGCTAACCAAGGTCTTCCTAATATAATAGGATGCCCTCCTAGATTATTCTTAGGAGTTAGGATCATAAAATCCACAAGATATTCCCAAGAATCTAGGGACACTGGAATGTCTTCTATTACCCCATCAGGTTTGATCACAGATCTGTCTGCTAATTGTAATAATGTGGGTGTAAAAAGAAGATTAGGAAGTTTCATTTTATCCATGATTTGTCTACTCATGATATTGATTGCTGCTCCTAAATCAATAAGTGTGTTTTGGATCTCAGTTCCATTGATGTGTATTTTAACAACTGGATTTCCTGGGTCTAGATACTTTGGAATAACAATCTTACCCATCATGATATCTGCTATTTTTCCTGCCAGTTGAATTTTCTTTGTCTCTCTTATTCTTTTTCCTGTTTTCTTCATGCTCAACTCCTTTATTGTCTTTGCTAAGATTGGAATTTCCTTGATAGCTTGCAATAATGGGATCTTAATACAAACATTTCTCAGCTCATCTAGGAAATCATAATTAGGCACCATAATTTATTTTTCTACACCCCTATCAATTTGTAATCTTTCTGGAAAGGGAGGTGTAGAAGTGGATGTTGATGGCTGCTCTAATATAGGAGTTGAAATTATTGGTTCTTTTTGTTTTGATTTTTCAATGTTTGAGTCTTGGAAGGTTGTGTTCTCTTCAAGACTTTTATTTACCTATAGAGAATATTCCTTAGAATTTTCTTGCTCTTGTATGATTACAGAAGGTTTCCTTTCTTCAAGTATTCTTCCAGACCTAAGTTGAACATCACTAAGGTCTAAAGGAGTGATCAAATAAGTTGGAAACTGTTGGCCTTCTATCATGTATGTGTTCTGAGGATTTTTATTGTTGGGGTTTGGTATGGGTTGGGTAGGCAACTGATTTTTTTTCTGAGGAAATGGTAATGGAAGTGGTTGATTTTGATGTTGTGGATTTTGAGAATTTTGTTGAGGATTTTGTTGAAAATTTTGTTGAGGAGGGAAATGTGGATATGGTGGATATTGGTAATACTGAGAGTATCTTCCATAGGGATTTTGTGCTCCTTGCGCCCAAGTTTGTGATTGATTTTGAAATTGGGGCCAAGGTTGCTGCCAAGAATTCCAATTTGGTGGGGGTTGATTATACATCTGATCATGAAATCCTTGTGTTTGAGGTCCTTGCCAAGGCCTCCTGGAGACAAAATTGAGAGATTATGTGGAACTTGTAGGAGTATCTTCTTGAAAGATAGCTTTAAGACCAGGAAGTGAAGGACAACTCTTGGTCTCATGTTTTTTTGAACAAATTACACAAGTCTCTACAACTTTTGCATCCAAAGGGCACTCTCTCAAGGCATGTTTCTTTCTACATTTGGGACAAAATATTGCTAAGGCATCAGATTCAGATTTTTGCTTGTTTTGTAACTTAAGGGTGTCTATTTGTTCACTAAGACTCCCCAAGATATCATATTTTAATTCATCAAGCATATGTCCTATTTCTTCCCTACTTACTGTCCCAGAAGCAGACTTACTTGCCCTTGCAAGAGCGGGGTCTCTTGGTCCTTTTACAGTTTTATATTTCCCTCTTGAAAGGCTGATACATAATTCAGCTATTTCAGGTAATTTAAGCTAAGATATATCCCATTTTCCCATCATGTTAAGGATATCTAACCATTCATCCCTAATTGTCTTCAACAAGAGAGCTTTCAAGGTGTCTTGGTCTAGGTTTTCCATTTTTTCTCTTTTGATGTTGTAGTGAAATCTCTCCAATAAATCTTCCAAATTTTCATCCTCTTTTTGTAACATTTTAAACACTTCCTTCTTATGGTTGACTGGCATACAGTAATCCAAATACCTTTCTAGAAATGTTTGTTTCATGTCTTCCCATGTCCTAATAGAACTGTTGATTAAACTCATAAACCACTTCAATGCTGCTCCTTTCAATGTTGAAGGAAATAGTTTAATTTTTTGAGCATCTTGTAAGTAGTCATAGGTTCTACATAGGACTTCAAATTCAAATAGGAAGGTTTCAGGGTCTTCAGTTTTAAGTCCATAAAATTTTGGAAGGACAGAGGGTGAAATGTTTTTCATAGTTGTATTGGTTTCTTCATCTACTATAGGAAACCCAAAAGAGCTTCCCATTTCTCTTCTACCTCTTCCTCTGCCTCCTTCTCCTTCTGCACCTCTACCTCCTTCTCCTCTACCTCTACCTCTACCCCCTCCAAATAGTGTGTGTTCTCCATTAAAGAATCCTCCTCCCCCTTCTTCTGCCATAGTTGATTCTTCTATGGAAGTGGAAGAGTTTGTGCCTCTAGCAGGGATCCTTGAATCTTCTTCTAAGACAGGTTCAGTGGTTAAAGTGGAAGGTATTTCTAATGGAATATCTGATCTTAAGTCCTCTGGGAGTATAGGATTAGTAAAGGATGGAATGTAGGTTTGAGTTGAAGGTGTGTTGGCTCTTGGTCTTGGTGAAATAAGTGGTGTTCTAGGAATAAAGCTTCTGCTTCTTATGAATCTACCCCTTGAATCTCTTTCTCTACGCATGTCATTTTTTTTGGGAGGTAAGAAACAAAGCTACCTAGTTTTCACTTCCCCGGCAACGGCGCCAAAATGTAGCTCTCAACTTAGTGTTCCTAAATTGAGGTCATAAATTGTCAACCAGGGTTAGTAAACTGCTGAAGTGAGGTACACTATATGTTCCTAGGTATCTGTTTCTCACTACGTTGTGTTTAGTGTTTTTCTGATGTTTTTGGTTTTATGGTTTTATGTTGGAAAGGAAAAGAACTAAATTTTGACAAAGAGAAGTTGTTAAAACGGAGCAAAACCTATCCTAAACTTTGTATGGCACTAAAGAACAAAAAATGCAAAGCTTGATAATGACTCATAGCAAGGAAACAAATCACAACATGAACTCAATAACTCATAACATGAACTCATCCAATTCATTCATTAGAAGTATGTTGGAATAGCTTGAGAAAAGGACAAGTTTAGTGAAAATGAGGTTCTCCTAAGTAAACAATCATTTTACAATATTACAAAGAATCTCATCCATGGCTAGAAGTTTATTGGAACACAATTGGAAAAGACTATCTGTAGCACAATAATATTTCTACTATGAATTTACTTGTAATGCTAAGACTAATCCATTCTGCAGCTCAACTTATCATTACTAAGCCTTATTCAAAAGTTAAAGATTTTTTTGAATTGTTTTTGGGAAGAGGCTTATTTGTGAAATTGCAAAAGATTGCAGAACAATCAAGGCCTTAAACTAATATCACTAATTCCTGTCCATATAATGATGCATTAATAGAAAGTCAGAACAAGAGTAGTTTGTAAACAATGGAGGCCGTGAAGTCTAATTTTGACAGTTGATACAACTTAATGGATAACACTGAACTAGAATGAAATTGATCAAACTTGAAACATAGTGACCTAACTTGAAATACAGTGAACTGGAACTGAGCTAGAATGCCACTAATCTAACTTGAAATACGATGAACAGAGTTGAGCTAGAGTGCCATTATCAAACTTGAAATATAGTGACAGAATTAAACTAGAGTAACATCTACCTCTGGAGTACTACAACTAAACTAAAATGCAACTAATTCTATGAAATGTTTCAACTCTCTCATTCAAAATTAGTGGTTTTTTGGAATAATTTATAGAACAGGACTGGCTGCAACATATTATGTAAATAAGCATAAAAGCATAAAATTCAATGAAACACAACAAATCTCTAAAGCACCACAGATATGTCTCATCTGAAGTTAGTGATATTTTGGAAGAGATTAATAAGAACAAGACTAGTTGTAACAACTGATGTCATTGAGCACAAAAACATAAAGTTCAAGGAAATGCAACTAAATCCTAAAATACTACAGTTATATCCCATCCAATGTTAGTGGTATTTTGGAATAGTTTGTAAGGATAGGACTGACTGTGGCATCCACTGCAAGTAAGTATAAAAACACAACGTTCAGAAAATTGATTAAACTAAGAATGAAACAAGGATAAGTTACTTATCTAAACCATATGAACAAAGCTTCTCTGGTAGTAGGGGCCCTCTACCACTAGATTAGCATGCAAATGTACTCAAGATTGACTCAGCTCTTGCAATAAAGTGATGCTTCTTTCATTAAAGGAGAAATTCTTCGGAAAACAGAGTATTATGGTCTTCTGAGATCTAGCAACAAAACAAAATCTAACTAATCTAGCTAGCTTTTTCTCGATCTCCCGAGCCATAATTATAACAAAATTACATAACTGTCTTTGAGATAAAACAAGAATAATTTTCTTTCCCAACTAAAATCAAACTAGGACTCTGGTGGTGTCCTCGTACTATGATTAAGGACATCTGTACAGTCCTTGTCCTATTAGAAGTCTATCTCCCAGTTTTGCTTTCCCACGTGCATAACCACCTGTAGACTCGAGCTCAGACTTCATGAAGAGCAAGAAATGATGGGGGGGTGATGTGGAATACGACCATATTTTTTTTTCCTTGAGGTGACACCTAGAACCTGCGTAAACATGAAGACAACTATGGAATAGGCGACTGGCTACAGAATGACTGCGTTCTGTAGCTGAGTCCAATAAAAAATTGCTACAATAACAAAATCATGAAAACATAGCAAGTTAGTCATTATATACGTTCTTAAAGTAATCCTAATCATTCCTATTGATCATTTAAGCCTATAATTGATGAGGGACAAAGAAAATGAAGTGAAATGTGGTGGAAAATAAGGACATCTTTGGGGCTCAACACTTGGGTTCATCTAATGATAATAGGTTAGATGACCAAAAAATGGTGTAACAGATATCTCCCATCTAGATCTGGTAGAACAACTCCAAAAATTTGCAGAAACTATTATCATCTGCAGATTCAATGGAATTTGGTCTCACACAAAGCAACTCTTCGAATGGATCTATGCCAATTGGACCCACAACTGCAAGGTCAACTTCTACTCAAAAGGTTTCTTCATAGTACTGTTTGACCATACAAAGGATTATCAACAGGCCCTAATATAAGGCCCATGGTTTTAGGGAGTAGCAGGGCTATTCATCACCCCTTGTTTCCCAGGTTTCGACCCAGCTACAGCAGTCATCACCAGGACTCATGTCTGGGTCAAGCTTCCCAATTTACCGGCCCATCTATGGCACCTTTCTGTCTATCGTGGAATAGGAAATGCCCTAGGCCACTTTTTGACTGCAGATTACTCTCGGGAGTGCCAAGGACTATACATATATGCTAGAATATGTGTGGAAATAGACATAATCAAAGGCCTGCTTGACCAAATTAATCTCAAGATAGGTGACTTTGTATGGACACAGATCCTAGATTATGAGAATACTGCCTTCCACTACCGCCATTGTCACAGGGCATCTTCAGAACTCCTGCCCTACATTTCTTGAAAAAAAATGAAAACATTTCAAAATCCAAATCCAAAATATGGATACGTATAGTCCATCGTCCGTGGATGACTCTGAATATTTAATTTCAAAGGATGAAGAGGTAGATGCAGAAATGGAACAGAAGAATGACTTGTCCTTTGTCATCCTTGAGCATCCTCCAGACACGGCTATCTCTCAGAAACACACTCATGAGTCCTCCTCTTCCGATACAGATAAGGAGACTCCTCACACAATCAACACCAGTTTACAAGTGGTTCTTGCCCATCCACACCAAGTTGGATGGGTAAAACTCATCAAAAGGAAGGGGAAAAAACTTCGCATGGAGGCTTTTACTCATTCTGGGTAGAATCCAACTTTTTTTTCTTGATCTCTAGTCATTCTTCATAGCTCTTATGCTTGTCTCCTTTACTCTCTTTGGGACCAAAGTTGATATTTCATCATTTCCGGTTTGCTCGCTTCTTGCCTCTCTTGTTTGTAATCTCACCTTGTACCATAATTTCGATTAATAGAATTAGTCCTCTTCAGGAAAAAAAAAATAAAAAAATAAAAATCTTGAAAAAACAAGTAACACAAAAAATAAGTACATAAAAGAAAATAAAAAACACAAATAGTGTCATATGAGAGAAACAAACCTCTAATTCATCTAGCAAGTGCCCTTCATCTTTGTAAAACACTCCATAGTGCGTGAGAGCACAATCATTCTGTGCATCGAGTGCAAGAGTTTCTACAAAACATTCAAATTCCTTCGGAATGAGACCTTGTATTTGGAGACAAATTCCATTTCAAATGTGAGCCTAGATAGTGATATACTTTGTTTCCAAAACAAATTCAAACCACTACCATTGTGCGAAACATGGTTCATACACCACACAATATCATCCTATGCACTCTACATTGTTGAAATGTGTGGGTCTAGTCTCACATTTATCGATTACCGAAAAACTAAACCTCAAGCATTGTTAATGGTGATTGTGTTATTCCCATTTCACACTTGTAGGATCCCAACCATATCTTATCTCTGTTGTTTGGCATGTGAATTTTCGACAGCCATTTTCCCATGTTTCTCTTTCACACTCCCTTGAATTTTTTCTACTCTAAGAACTGTGGAGCAGAATCGACTTCTATGTTACGCATTATATACATATATACCTACAAGATAAGATAATGCATGAAATCAACATCCAAAGCATGGATCGAATTACAAAAGGAGTTAAATAATATGTAATAAGGCTTAGCATAAAATATACCATGGTCTTAAGTGAATCGATAAACTTATTCCTCCATTACAGTATTTTAACATACGATAATGCTTCTTTCCTTAAAACGTTCTTAGAGGATGAAGGGGAGGAGACAGGAAGAAGAGAAGAAGTAGAATTAGGGCTTGTACTAGAAGTGTTTCTCATTGAATAATGACTCACTACTCCATCAAAATTCGAAAGGTAATGGCCTTTGTGGGTGCCCATTGTTGCGTGCAACATCCCCGCTCTCTTCCAACATTCATTATCTGACAATGAAGAGACTGAGTGAATAGATTTTCTCTCCTTGTCATTGTTTCACTTATTCCACTCTTCGACACCCCCAGTTTTATTGTTTCACTTCACAACCCTGCTTTACCAAAATGAAAAACCATGCACATGTTTATCCTCCTCGAACCTCACACAAAATTTATTAGAATGCACCACATTCAAAATAAAAGACCCTAATCAAAATTTGGCAAATGAATTCAGCATTTGGGACTAATCGAAATTTACAAATGCATTCATTCAAAATTAGAGATAAATACCTTACCATCAGGAAGGACAAAGTCAAAAAATTCTTTGAAACCATGAATTTTTAAACTCCCACAAAATTAATAAATGCTTAGAGGATAGAGTCAAAACAGACTTTGAAATTTTAAACTCCCACTAAATTAATAATGTTAAATTAATAAATTTTTAGAGGGAAATATAAAAGAAAAAAGTAAAATCGTAATCACTTTCAAAAAAATGAGGGAAACAAAGAGGGTTCTCTTAACTCTTAATTGGGTGACAAATGGGTAATGAAGATGATTTTATAGCTTATAATAAAGAAGATTTCACACATTACATGAATTCTAAATAAATAAATAAAATTCTCTCTATTTCTTTGTTTTGAAAAGGGTGGCATAGGTTGTTTGAAGGAAAATATCAGCCACATTATATTTTTTTTAATTGTTTTTATAATTTTTATTCATTTTTCTAGTCATTTTATTTTCTTCTCTATTATTATGTTTTTTTATTGACATTTATAATTTTTTTTATTTTCTATGTTGTTAGGAAAATTTAAGAAAATACCCAAAAAAAACTATCTAAACTAAAATGATTAAAAAAAAAATACTAATAAATGTTGATATATAGATATGGAAATGAATTCTTAGAAAATTACAAGAGGAGGAAAAGATCACAAGTGAGAGTGTAACATGAAGAGTGGACATGAAGATACTAGTATGCGTGGTGGAAGATTTATATCCCTTGCACCTTGTAAATTTTTAATTTCATATAACTAGATGGAATTATTTGATTAGTTTAATTTTATTTCATTATGTTCTTCCAGATTAATAAATGTTAATTGCGAAAGCGGACCACTTCCCTATGTTCAAGTCTTTATTCTACATTAGTACACATATCTTCTAATTTGATGTGTAATTATATATTTGATTGTTAAAAACTAAATTGGGGTGAAAATGTGGTGGTTGTGATAGTCGTTAAGAATAATCTTATGTGTTTATATGTACATTAAATAAATTAGGAGGCTTTAAAATCACATATGATGCTTACAAGTGTATAAATAGCACATTTAACTAGGTTTGAGGGTGCATTTTACACGTATCATAAGGTATATGAGGGGGAAAATGGTTTTCAGTGCTAGTGTTCTAGTCGCACTAAAGAACCCATAAATTTGCACTAATTTGGGATATCCCCAAGATTCAATAAGTAATCCAAAGTGAGAGGATTCATTGCTCAAGTGACAATAGCTCTAGTGTTAAACTTTAGAGACAAAAGGGTATTAAAATTTTAACATTTTAGATGGATTCAAAGACCCTTTTGCCTCTAAATTTTAACAATGTAGATGGATTTAAATACCCCTGTAGTGAAATGTGATGCTTCGGTATCAAAAATGCAATTTTCCATTTCTGGAGTGAAATTATTAAAAATTACTAACATAAATGACTAATTCATATACTTGTTGTACTTGTTATTTGGTCATATTTTATTCTTGGACTATAATAATCATTTACATTAATCATTATTAATTTTGTTACTTATTATGGAGTCATATATTTTAGTCCTAGACTAAATTAGTCATTTAAGTTAGTCGCTTTAGTTTAGTCACTTATTATCTAGTTATATATTTAGTCCTAGACTAAATTAGTCATTTAAGTTAGTCGCTTTTAGTTTAGTCACTTATTATCTAGTCGTATATTTTATTCCTGGACTAAATTAGTCATTTAAGTTAGTCACTTTTAGTTTAGTCATTTATTATCTAGTCGTATATTTTATCCCTTGACTAAATTAGTCATTTAAGTTAGTCATTTTTAGTTCGGTCACTTAAAATTGCCCAAATTTAGTAGTAATTCAATTGAAATAATTGTGTGACTAACTTTTTTAGTCACCTAGCCACTAACTTCATTTTCTCCTAGTGTGCTCTACTTTGTAGAACCAAACTCGTGTGTATATGTGCCTTCCTTGTGTCAAACCCATGTATAGATCTGTAGATAATTCAAGACTGGGTAATACTTTAGAAATTTCAAACTATCTCAGATCATACCCTTCACTGGAACAAACATGTGTCAGACCGAAGATATAAACAACTCATAAAAAAATCATACAAATACATAGTCATTTCAGGTATAAATATCCCAATGCATCACTGTATTCATGAGTGCATCATTATTTCAGACCTATCAATCAACTATTGCCCATACCATACAAATATAATTCAGATTGAAGTATTCATCATTACCCTTACCCATGCACATTTAACACTTTGATCTTCACCTCCTTATATAGTTAGAGCCTTAGCCAATACCATGAGCTAAAACCACACAAGTGCCAATGGTATTATTGGATGGGATCAAATAGTTTTTATTGCACTCAATATTGTGGGCTAATGCCATGGTAAGTACCCTTGGTATTGTTAAATTAGTGCGCTAGTTTATACATGACTTTGCATCTTTGTACCTGTGTGTACCCGCGACTTTGACTTGACAAACCCACGTATAGATCTTCAAATATTCACTTTAATAAAATTTTTATTATGATATGCAAACCTATGTCCCATCATTTTGTTATTTTGTTCCATCACTATGTCACCTATGAGCTAATTTGTGCACTCTGTTATAAGTGGGTTTCCATCTAGGACAACACATGCATCATAATGCCAACAAAGAGGTTGAATGTCTGGTGAGAGGATAGAGGGGGCTTGTGCAAAATTCTATCCATCCAAATTTTTAATTCTTGTCCCCCTCCAAGAATTCTGAAAGTATTGGCTTGAATTAGTGGCAGATTTTTTTTGCATAGCTTCCAGATTTGTGAGCTTGGTATTTTGGGAATTTGAGAGGTGAGAAGTTGGTGGTGAGGGGTGCTGATGTATTTATGTTCAAGAAATTTCTTCCACCATGAATGTTATCTAGTTATTAGCCTCCATACTATTTTATCTCCCAGTGTTGTGTTCATTAATACTGGATGTCGAATGGAAATTCCACCTTTGTCGTAAGGAGCGATTAATTTTTTCCAGCTCACCAAACTATTTTTTTTTCTTCTATTTTACCTCCCTGTCAAAGGAACCTTCTTATGATCAACTCAATTTTTTTTTGAATCCCAGCTAGAGATTGAATACTTTTGAATTGATATAAGGGAAGGGTGCAGAGAATATACTTGATCAAAGTGATTCTCCTAGCCAGATTAAGCAATTGCAATCCTTAATTCTCCATTTTCTTCTTCATTTTTTTTTAGAGCTTTTGTCCATACCTCAGCCTTCAAGGGATGATTTGAGATAGGAATTCCTAAATGCTTGAAAGTGGGATCAATTTAATTTGAATGGAATGCCAAATATTTGAGAAATTATTTGAAGAGTTTGGATAGGGGTCTTCCATCCAAATATATTTCTCTTTGAGTTATTTAGGAGTCTTCCCAAAGCCTCCAATAATTGATTGAATATGGATTTGAATCTTTTGGCTACATTATAGGAAGCACCACCAATGAATAAAGTATCATCAACAAATTGAGAATGATTTATGCTTCTTATTTCTCTGTTGTAATGAATTCCAGTAATGAGCCCTCTCCTCCTGCCCTTTTCAAGGTTTTTGCTGAGAGATTCAACAATTATTATGTAGAGGAAGGGAGAGATAGGGAAACCTTGTCTAAGTCCCCTAGAGCTCTGAAACAACTTCTCAGTTCTTCCATGTATTAAAGGGTGATCCAGGTCCCTTGTATACAAGCCTCTATGAGGTCAATGAAATCATTTGAAAATCCAAGTTTGTCAAGAACATCCATAAGGAAAGAATGTCTAACTCTATCAAAGGCATTAGTCATGTCTATCTTTAAGATGAAACCTTGCTCATTTCTGTAAAGGATAGAGTGGATAACTTCTTAGATTAAGAGAATGTTATCAACAATTTTCCGGTTGGGAATGAAACCACCTTGATTCTTAGAGATCAAGTATGGAAGGAAGGTTTTGAGATGGTTATCCATAATCTTAGTTATGATTTTTTAAAAAGAATTGCACAAGGATATGGGTTTGAAGTGGTTGAAGGAGGTTGGCCTAGATTCTTTCGGGATTAGAGCCAAGAAGATTGAATTTTTGTTTCCTCCAATTTTATGCTTGTATTGAACCCATAGAGTCATTTTAAGAATATATTTTTTAATAAGCTCCCGAAATTATCGATAGAAAGCAATGGTGAAACCGTCAGGCTTTGGTGCTTTTTCAGGATGTAGTTTCCATATTTCACTTTTGAGCTTCTCTTCCTCTATTAGTTGTATTAGAGCTTCATTTGCCTTGTCAAAAATTATTTTTGGAATATGTTTTATGAAATCTTCATAAATATCTCTTACTCAGTTTTTAATAATATTTTGAAATTTTTATATGCCTCCTCTTTTATTTCTTCTTGTCCTTTGATTTCTACATTCCCTTCTCCCCTTATCTCCTCTATTCGGTTCCTAATTATTCGAATTTTAGTAATATTGTGAAAGAATATTGTGTTCTTATCACCTACTTGGGTCCATGAGCTCCTGGAATTATTTCTCCAACTTTCATCTTCTTTCTTATAGGTTTGGTCGATTTATCAGTAGAGTTCCTTTTCTTTTAATTGCACTTCTACAATATCCTCTCATGTTTCCATCTTTGCCTAGATTTGTTCCAACTCTCTTTGGAGTTTAATTTTATTTTGATTTGGTTATTTTTAATGGTTTTTAGCCCATTATTTGAGATAAATCATGGTCATATTTATCTTGGTTTCCCATATATATCATGGCGATCCATTAAGACTAGATTTCCATGTTGAGTGGATCAGTTGTCGGACCTCATCAATTGTGGAAAAGAATGGGTTGTATCTGAAAGGAAGGGGGCCTAGGTTCATGGATTCACCAAATAATATAGAAATAGGCTTGTGATCATAAGCTACAAATGTGAGAGTTTTTGATATCACTGGATCATATCCTGAAATGAGGATGACGTGGATCACGAAACAATCTAGTCTTTCCTTTATGTTTCTTGGGCCCATTCTTTTGTTGCTCCAAGTGAATTTACCATTATTTGGAATAACATCCATTCAGTTTTAATCGACTATAATTATTTCAAGTTTATATCTATCTAGATCATATAAGAAGATGCCTCCTCTTTTTCACCCCACATCCATGACCAAGTTTAAATCTCCCCCAACTATTATATTCTTATTTTCTTATGATTCTAAATGATTTTCTAAGCCCTGCTAGCATAGTTCCTTGTCTTTGAAGTGAGATGGAGCATATATATCGAAGATAATTATTTTCTTTCCGAAAATTTTATTTTTCACTTCTATTCTGACCCAATGCTGCTCCTTGAGGGAACTGATTAGGTCCCAAGATGTTTGATTCCACATTGTGAAAATTCCTCCCGAAGCTCCTCTTGCACTTATTGCTACACCTTTGAAATTATTTTTCTTTTGGATTACTAAGGCCATTTATTCCTTAGTTAATTTGGTCTCCTTAAGTAGAAGGAAACCGAGATTTTAACATTTGGTAAGATATTTTGTTGCATTTACTTTGGAAAAGTGCTCGAGTCCTCTACAATTCCAGGAGACCATATTCATTATTTACTGTAAGAAGGACCGAAAGAAGCCATGCCTCTTGTTGTTTGGGTTTGCATGTCCCTAACCCCTACTCATTTTTCTATGTAGGTTTATATTGGTTGTTGGGTGACCATTTCCATGTCTTTTTGTGCTGCTTCATCTTCTATTTTTTTTTTTTATTTCTTCATGATTTCTTATAACTCTCTGGATGGGCAAGTGATTCTCTGGATTTGTTTCTAATAAGAATAATATCAAAGGAGGAGATGAGAGGGCTTGAGGGAGGACATGGAGAGGCTAGGAGAGGGAGAGGGAGAATAGGAAGGGAAGAAGTAGGGGGGATTAGGAGAGTGGGGGGTAGGGGATGGAGCAAAGATGAGTTTCTCCAGCTCACCCTCTTCACAAACATGAGGAAGGTCTGTGGCAAAGGGGGCTAATGAAGCAAAAATTAGGGGAATTTTGAGGTCTAAAATGGGCCTTCTAAGGAAATTATAAAATAATAGTGGAAATAATAAAATAATCCTCGTTTACATCATCAAATATTAGAGGGAAAAAAAGAAAAAAAAACTTTTTCAACTCATATTTTCAACTTATTTCCAAAATTATGTACCCAAATTTCGAGCGAGAGTACTCTTTGGATGCAAAATTTAATTACTCATCTAAGGATTACCCATGTTGCATATTTTCTATGGAATCCTGCCACACGGAAAATGAAAAATACATGAAAAACATGATTGCAATCACATTTTTTCACGTATTCTCATTTTCCGTGTACTAGGGTCCATCAAAAGTATGCAAAATGGGTACTCCTTGGATGAGGAACTAAATTTTGCATCCAACGAATATTCCCACTAAACATTTGAGTACAAAATTTGTGAGATAAGTTGAAAATACGAGATGAAAAGGTAGTTTTATTAATTTATTATTTTCTAGTGTTTTTACCCTTTTACTTAAAAAATGGTGAATCATCCACCTTGGTTGACATCATCATATTCTATCCTACTGGTTCTTATAAAGTTTATTTTTTTTGTACATTTTTCTTAGGAGGCCCATTTTAGACCTCAAAATTCCCCTAATGGGGATTAGAGTGCAAAGGTTGAGATAAATATGAGGAGGGTGTATGAGGGAATGAAGAAGATGGAACAAAATGAGGAGGATCTTCTAATTTTGAAGATTTGTTCCCTGATTTTTTACATTTAAGTATTTCCCATTGGAGATATTGTGTTTCCACTAGTTCCTCTGCTACTCATTTTGAACATCTATTTGAAAAATTACCATATTCATGACATATCTTGCATTTTAAGGGGATTTTTTAGTAGTCCTGTTGTTGGATGTGAGTCTAGTTGTCGACCTTGATATTCACAACCTCTGGAAGGCCCTTACCCATATCGACTTCCATGCATATTTGAGCACATGCATGAATATTTTATTTTGGCTCGCTTCTGTCTATGTATTTTCTGCCTATGTTTCCTATTAATCTTACTGATTCATGTCCCCAATAGTGGAGGTGAATATGAGGGAGGCGAACCCAAATTGGTACTGCATTGGGAACATCCAGTTTAGGATCAAAGTCAAGAATCCATGTATTCAGTATAGGGCTCTTGTATCCATGAAGTAAGATCCATTTCGAAAGATCAGGTCATGATCTTCCTTGGATTCAAAGTAGAAGGTGAAATATCCCCTTCCACATAAGCGAATTGAGATTTGACCTTGGGTTTTTGCAACCTAGTTTCTTTCCACCCATTTCTGAACTATTTTTGGAGACGGACAAAGGCCAGTAAATTGACCTACCAAGCCATGCTTAGCCAAAGAAAGGGAAGATCTATGAGGCATACCAAGAGGTAGATCGATTTTAGGTATTTCATCAAGGTTCTTTACAAACTTGGAGATATACGGATGTTCATGAGGATTCCCAAGTGGGTTGATGAGGTTGGAGAAGGAAAGGGAAGCTGCACTAGGAGGGGTCGCATGAGTGGAGTGAGTGAGCTATGCATCAAACTTTGGAGGGGGATTCAAGGAAGAAAACACATAGGAAGGCTAGGTCACAACAAACTTTGAGGGATGGCGCAAAGCAACAACCTAATATTATAATTTTAATCAACATAAAATAAATATAAATTCAAAGAGAAAATCACCATAAAATTATTATAATACTCTATAAAATCATTATATATACCTGATAAAATTTCATTTTCAATGTATATTCAAATTTAACCAGAAAATCCTTAACATTATAAAAGGTTACTACTCTTTTTCAGCCCATAATTCATTTGTGAATTTTGTGAAGGAGAAATTTGAACCGTGGAATTCATTTATGAAGTTTAAATTTTGTGAAGGAAAATTTAGAGAATCTAGGAGGCCTCATAGAGGTTGAAGAGTCGAGGCATTTTCATTAAAGAAGTTGATACAAATACACAATTTTTTCATCAATTTTCCAACTAAAGGAGGAATAGAAATACAATTTGGGAAATGGCATCTCTAGAGTGGGGTACTGTTTATAGCATTGCAGATATTTAAATGAAGTCAATCATTTTTTTTGAAGGTATAAATTTGGAATGTATTGGGGTTGATATAGAGGATCAACTATAGTCAATTGAGGAATTCCCATGTATGTTCTCAAGTGATTCAAATGATACTTTGTCTAGTCTAGTCACTATTAGGGAAATGTACAGTGTCCTCAATTCCTTTGGGAAGGATAAGTGTCTGGGTCCATATGGCTAGATGGTGGAACTATTCTTACACTTATTTGAGATTGTGGGGTAGGATCTCTTAAATATGGTGGAGGAATCCCACATCTTAGGTCTAATATCAGGGGTGATTAAATCCACTTTCGTAGCACTCATTCTCAAACCTTCCCACCCAACTTTTTTCTCATATATCTGGTCGATCTCCCTCTACAACATCACATATAAACTAATCTCTAAGGTCATTGTTGGTGGGATAAAGGAGACCCTATCAAAACACATCACTTCGGAACAATTTGGCTTCCTCTCTGGGCATCTTATACAAGATGTAATTGCTACCACACAGGAATGTCTACACTCCATACATACTAAGAAGAATCAGGCACTGATTATGAAGTTGAACTTGAATAAATCCTACAACATGTTAGTTTTTGTAGCATCTGATGTGTTATAGCCATAAAAATTTGTGGAGAGGCTAAAATACGTGAGATTTTCAAAACCCTGAAGCCATTTCAAGAAATTTAGACAAGAAGTGTCTCAATTAGATTAATAATTGATTTTTAAATATTTCCTAAGTTTAAACTTAGGGAATATGGTTAATTAATCAGTATTAATTGAGATAAGGCAAGAATGGTCTAGAAACTCACATAGATCGATCTAGAGATGATCCTAGCCATAATTTTTTTTTTAATATTGGCCATTAGTGCTCCAAGATAGGATTATAAGAGGTCAATGTGGTGATGGAGAAAGCACTTGGAGAGTTCGATTTCATTGACGGATTGATTTCCAAAGTAACAACAGTCATTTTCCAAAGAGAGAGTAAAAAATCAAAGCAATGAGAGAGGGGTAGAGATAGTGAGGTTCGAGGAGGCATTCTAGATCTAGCGAGTGCATTTGTAGAGTGGTAGAAGAGTCACAAAGAAGTTGAATTTGGGGAAGTACAATAGTCTTTAGAGGCAAATAGATTTGCTAAGAGGGGGAGACTTTTTTAGTTCCATAGGTTGGGAAGGGGTCCCAAAGTGTCGATTAAGCGTCTTTCCAGTTAGCATAAGGCATAATGACTTCATTAGAGATCATTTTGAGGCTAGACATCCAAAAAGCTACGCAATGCAGTGCAGATGCTGACGCATAAGGTTAGAGGATCATATTTATGAAGGCAAGTCATGCCAAGAGATTTCCTATGTGGTGAGGAAAATTTCTCACTAGATTTTTGCCAAAAATTTCCTCTGTAGGATTTCCAGTATTTCGGCATCCAATTGTACTCAAATTTTCTCACTACTACATAATAATAAAACCCTCAGTTGCTTCACCGGATTTCCCAAGTTGGGGTTTTCCGGGGACTTTCGTCCAAAAATAATTGTGTTAATTTTATGTGTGTGCTAGCATTTCTTCCAATGTTTTATTCTTTCACTATTTTATTTGTGTATATTGTAGTGTAATTTATTCAGTATTTGTTGTAGAAAACAACAAATAAATGGTTAAATTGAATTAACAATTAGGTGAATAATTTCCAATTGTTGCAATAGATAAAAATTCACATGACAATGTTGATTGGTCATACTTGTGATTGATTCTGATAAAGATTAGCCTTTTAGAGGACATTGTAGATTAGATAATGGAATCTATATCCTCTATAAGCTTTGTAGTGTCAATTAATGGCATACCAAAAAAAAAATTCAGCGTCAGCAGATGGATTAGGGTTGTTCGTTATCACCAATTTTCTTCACATTGGTCATGGACAAGATGAGCAGGAAGATTAGGGGAACCAAAATGTCTAGAGATTTTTGCAATTTTCAAGTATCTCTTCTAGTCTCAATTACACACATATTATTTTTGGATGATGTACTTATCTTTGGTCAGGCTTCCTAGGTGCAATGGAGGACCTTACATTCCATTATAATCATATTTGGTTCTACATCGGGTCTAATTATGAATGGAAGAAAATCCCTTTTGCTGCATTCTTCAAGCGACCTGGAATTCATCAACAATATTGACAGGTTATTTGGGTTACATGTTTTAAATATGGAGGAAAAATTCATTTATTTGGGTTTTAGAGTAAAGACCAACAAATATAGGTTGATGGACTAGAGTTGGATTCTAGATAAATTTCAGGACCGACTTTCTTTGGACACGCTGATGGTTGTTCATGGCTGGTAGGTATACAATTATTCAATCAGTTTTGTAGAAAATATCAATATAATGGATGCACTTGTTCTAAATCCCAACAAAAATTATAAATAATATTAAATCTACTATGGCACATTTTTTGTTGGCAGGGACCAGGGAAGTGAGGAAATTTCACCTGGTTCAATTTGAGGCTATCAAAAAAGGAAAAGACATAGGCAGATGGTGCATCTTGGATATGAATATTTTTAGAGGGGCTTCGTTGAAAAAAAATATTATGGAGGGCCCTCTTTGGAACCATAATATGGAAAGACATTATCATGGATACATATCTTCAATGCAAGGGCATAGTGGAATGGTACATGAAAGGTGATATTGGGGTGAGAAGGGGTTCCTATATTTGGCATAGAATATGTAAGGTTAGTGTATGGTTCTTTGACAAGTTAAAATGGTCCTTTAGCAAAGGTGATAAAATATTGATTGACATTGATTCTATTCTTGGAGTTGGGCCAAAATCAAACCTGTCGATTTAAATTATTAATGTTCTAAATGCAAAAGGTATTTTCTTCTTGGATCAAGAAAATAGTCAATGGCATGATGTTTTTCCATATCCAACATGGAATAATGCTGAAGAATTTGGCTTGTTGGGTATATATGTGGAGGCGTGGCACTGTCACTATTAAGGAGCTTCAGCTTGTAGGTTTAATCAGAAAAATGAGGGGTGATATTATACTATGGAATGAAACTATACATAAAGGCTTAGTGATGGTCTTAGAGATATACAAGTGCATCTCAGGCATGATCAATCATTTGGATGAATTATGTTGGTTCAGGTAAGCATAGAACTGGGATGTGCCTCTGAAGATAACCATTTTCTATTGGCTTTCTTGGAAAAATAAAATTCTCATGTGGGACAACTTTAAAAAAGGGGATTTTAGGGTCCCAACTGGTGTCCTCTTTATAGACAAGCGCAGGAAATCACATTGCACCTACTTTTACAGTGCCCCCTAACCAAGGTGATGTGGTCCCATGTCTTAGATTTTGTACATATTTCACAATTTTCACAATATCGTACCTTCGAATCTCTTGAATCTTGCTACAAATGGTGGTTTAGTCAAGGAAAATACAAGGTTCTCCCTATATATGTATCTTGGGAAATATTGCATGCAAGGAATTTTGTAATCTTCGAAAACAAGACTTTCAATCTCTATAGGATTTGTACTTTCATACATGAGTGGTTGGCGACTAGGAAGGGCTCCAAAAATTATGATAACATGGCCAGATTGATAAATATTCTCTTGCAGGTCAATTTCCCGACAAGCTTCTTTGATGGTGCAGCCCAAGTTAATAGTTGTGGTTGTGGACCTTGGTTGAGAATCAATTCTGAGAAGCATTTCTTTCTTTTATGGCATGGGGGGCAAGGCATGAACAACATATTCAAACTCATAGTACTTTAGGGGTTGTTGTACTTCGCAAATTGGCATTAGTTGGAGAATTTAACTATATTTGGTGACTTCAAAACCATTATAAAGGTAATCAATGGAAAGGTTTCTCTTTTGATTCCAAATTTGATAATTTGGTTAGAAAGGATAGAGCATTTGAAGATGTCTTTCAAGGATATTTCCTTCAAGCACATATATAGGGAAATAAATTATGTCACTGACGGGTTATAAAATAAGGGATTATTGGCTGCTCTAGGCTCACTATATTATAGACTTTGTGATGGAGACAAGCAGGTCAATGAGGGTGAAATTTCACTATAAGCTCCTAGAATTATCTGGTGGAATCGTTTCTTTTACAACTCAACTTATTAGAATAATGATTTATGTTACTTTATAGTTCCACAATTTTGAATATGTTATAAACCTATTTTATGTTTTTGGTTATTGAAAATTATCTAGAGGATAGGCTGTAGGTTACTTCTATATTCATGCTGGATCCTTATTTTGTTGGCATATCTCCTCTAAAAGGGGCATCGAGGGCATTACACCTTTTTATGAACTTGGAAGAATATCTGGAATTTTCTGTCTATACATATTGGGATCTTTTTATAATAGAATCCAACCTTTTTTTGAAAAAAACATTAGATTAAATTCACACAATGAAAACTCTCTTTAAATATAATCGAGCTCCATGGGAAAAAAATTCAAACCACTTTATATAATGCTATGTTTTAAATGTTTGGATATAAAATATTAGCTGACACCACAACTATTAAATTTAGCAGCAGATGTAAAAAGAAAATTGTAGCTATTTTGTGTCAAAATAAGGGATACAAATCACCCCCGATGGGGGTGCCAAGTGGGAAGCGGAAGGCACGACATGGCAACAGGTCGTGCGGGCCACATGGTATCATTACAATGACATGTGTTGGCGGTTGCGTATGGCTCCACCCATGCCGAGTAATGACTACATTTAAGGAGGATGGTAGACAACGGGGATTGTCAAAAGGATCTAGGGGAAAAATTTGGCGTGGGAGGAAGAGGAGTCAAGTTAAAAACATTTCGTTAGTCGATCACTGGATCATTTTTTAGCAGGTTTTGAAGGAAATTGGGAAGAGGGAAGGTGAACAGTTGAGGGAACTGGCAACGTTTGCGTGTTGTCTCCCTAGGTATGTATCTACCTTCTCCCTCAGTGTAATATTCTATGCAATGATGAAAAGATCTGGTTCATATGCCTGGATTCTGTGTCCTCCACTTGGGATGAATACGTACCACCCTGGTTCAATAATGAAGTTTTCCATGAAAGATGTTATGTCTGAACAGAATCTGACATTGCTTGTGAAGGTTGATAGTTCTTGCCTGTCTAATTATGGGGTTTTATTTTTGTTTGGAACCCCTTCCCTGGTCTTACACCATTTTTTGGTCATCTAACTTATTCACACGTTAGATGAACCCAGTACACCATGTAAGACCAATTTTACCCCAAGTAAAATCGCTTTCACGACATCTGTTTACATTTCTTGGTCATATTTAACCCAAAAAAGGTAATCAATTAAATAAATCATTATTTATTTAATTATTTCTAAGAATAAGTTATTTAAATCATTATTTAAATACTATTAATAATTAATTTGACTAAATAATTTTTTAAATAGACAAATAAACCATTATTTATTTAATTATATTCTATCATTTCCTTAAATAATAAATAAATCATTTATGTATTTGTTGTTTATAAATAAAGGGAGTATTTAATTAAAAACACTTTCCTTCAACAAATATAATAAAATATTCCTAAAGGGTGATTCTAGAATGTGATTAATAATATTTTATTCATACTGCAAGGTTCTAGAACACTCCAATATTTTGTTATAAATAGAAAAGGTTTTCCCATTCATTAGTCACCTCCATTGCATTAGATCACACTAGATCTACTCTTGGTCACCAATTTCACATTTGTTTGAATTTTGAACTCCCATTGAGTTCCATAACATTAGGGTTTTCCACATTAACCAAGGAGAGGAATTTTAGATGCGGAAACAACGAGGGATTCCAAGAACCCATCCCGGGGAGAACTAGAAAACACCTTTCTTGTTTTCCTCTCGGGTGTCCCATTCTTTAATATAATATAAGATTCTCTTTATACATTGTTCTTGTCTTATTCATTGGATGCTTGGAGCCATTTTACATTTTCTCTGCTTAATATCTCTTATGCTTAGATCTAATTTTATGCGGCAAACTTAAAGATATTTTGCGACCATACTTGATGTTAGGGCTACTTGATATGCATAGCTAAAGTGATATTTTATGACGAAAGAATCATACTAATAATTGGAGACTCCCTGGGTTTTCTTTTGCGACACTGTCATTTTCTATCTTCTTGCATATCTGTTGTTTCAAACCTAGGGTTCTCTTCCATTTTTATTTTTTCCATTTTTGTAGCATGGTTGCCACCTCTAAGCCTCGACATGAAATTTCTAACAAAATTCTTTACGGCCTTTTGTTGCCAGGTGACGAAACATCATTTCTTCCAGGCTAATTTTTTAGAAATACCGCGGCCATAGGACCTGAATCACATAAATCTCGCCGCCTTATCGGCCCGAAAAAGTGGGCCCTGACGCGCTGATTTGCACTTTCTTGCCATAAATCTCTTGACACAGCGAAAACGAGCCCAAATGCGCGACTGCAAATGTTTTCGCAATTTGCCGACACTTTTGCGGGTTTCACCTAAGAAAACACATCGGGGTTTTCCGACGCTTTGTCTCCACTTGTTCAGACCTATTCTTGATCTATTTCACTCACCTAGGTGGGACTCTTGCCCATCGGGCTTCATTTCCCTCCATTTTTTGTGGGAGAGTTTGTCTGTAACAAACGTTTTAATTTTCAGTTTCGATGTATTTCGGATACGATACCTCCTTTGTTGATTCTCCTTAGGTCGACTTTCTTCCCTTTCTATACCACTTCCCCTTTCACTTTGTTTGGGCTCATCTCTGGGGTCACCCCTTTGAACCCCTCTTTTAGCTGATCTCCTTATTTTCTAGCAACAACCTTGCCTGTCTTCTTCTTTCTTACTTTCCCACGCAGATTTGTCCATTAGATCGGTCCTGGGACCTTAGATGCAGTGGTCTCTTGCAATGCTTGTGCTCTTGCCCCTTCTAGACTAGTTTTGAGAAACCCACCTTCTTGGGTTGGTTGCTGCCTTTTAGTTGCTAATTTTGTTCTTTCGGTCTTGTTTATTTCTTGATTTATTTTTCCATTCAGCGCTTTTACTTTTTATTTTACGCTCAAAACGTACGGGTTTAATCAATTAAAATTAACGCCACCTTTTATTTGACCCTCGGTGAAGAAGGGCACAGTTAACATTTCCTGGCAAAGAGACTCTAAATTAGTGACTTTGCACCTCCTTGACCTTTTGCATCTTGCTTTTGCACCTTGCGCCTGGTCGGGTCCTTCCTCTTCCGTCGTCGCTGGCATAAAAGGGCGTTTATCCGACGCTTCTTGGCCTTCACCTGAGTTTCTGGTTGGTCAACTTCCTCCTTCCCGTCTTCATTGGTAAGTCCTCCCCAAGGTCTACCTCTGAGCTCTTCCTCTAATTGTTTGGGTTCTCCCGAGTCCTTTTGGTTCCCCTTTCCTCCACCATGTCTGATTCGGGACCCTGGCCACAACCTTGGGTTCTCTTTGCGCGGGGTCGCCCCCGATGGAACCACTACGGGACCTACCTCGACTGCCCCATTACTTGGTATATCTGTGGCCTCGGTCTCACCGACTTCCGTGTTCCATCATTGATCCTATCGCCCGCCGAAGTGTCGGTTCGCTGCTATTCCAACCAAGCTCCCCTCGACATTTCCCAGGTTTGAAGGCCTTGCTGGTGAAGATGGTTCCAATCATATCCGATCTTTCCATGTGGTGCTCCTCTAATTCCATCTGCCGGGCAGCTCAGTAATCTTGTTCTTCCAACGCACCCTTCTTGTTGAAACATAGGCAGTATGTTGATCAGCCGCTTCCTGCCGCACTGAAACCATTGCCCAAGCCTTTGCCTCTTATTTCGACTCCCTCTGCGATACGACAACGGCACTAAACTATTGACCTCCTTTCGGCAATCCTTTCTTACGTCTCTCCGCTCATGTCCGGGGTGACAGAAACCCAATGACTTATCTTAGTGCTCCCCTTTGAAGACAGGTTTGCAGCTGATTGGTTCACTTCGCTCTCTCTTACCTCCCATTGGCAAAGATGTAGCCTCCCTTCTGGCGGGAAGAAACGCCTTCCGTCCTTTGTAAAATGACCTTATCTATGCCCTTCTAGTTATGTTCTCCACACGCTCCTTCCACAGTCTCCCCAAGCCCGGGGGAACTAACACCTTCGGGACCTCTCCCTGCGCAACGGTATCATGGGGCCATGTCTGTACCTGCTGGCCCCCCACCCTCTTCGCCTATGGTTTTCCTCCCGGTGGAGCCATCCACCTCGACACCTTTCCCCATCCGGTAACATGTATCCGAGGCTTTGGCATGCCTCCCTCATTTTTCACTCTCTGCCCTCGTGGCCTTATCTCACCTTACCCATGTCAGCCCCAGCCTAGTGTCCCGAAGCTCCTCAGGCATTTCGGACCTCCCTTTGCTCCCTTGCCTCCTCCCACCCCACAACCACACTTACTTCCCCCTCGGGGCACGTATTTGCGCGACGGGTGCAACTCCTCCTCTTCCTTCGCGATAACGAGGAAAGGCACTCTCTAGCTACAATAAATAATATGTTTAATCCTTCTGATACGATTGTCTTTGTTGAACGCCTTAGAGCTCTCAACCCCAGCGAGACGAACACTTCAGCACCAATAAGCCCTATTCATGTTGCGATGTTTACGGTCATTACACTCACGATTTTCCCCGGTTACAATACGGCACATGATCCCAATCTCCTCTCACCGGGGACAACACTCCTCCTTCTCGCTACCTCTCCGCCCTTTCTTTCTTCCCAATCCTTTCCCTCAACGAGGACCTGGTAGCCACCCAAATCTCACCTCATAGCTCCAGAAACCCACTCAACCTTCTCCTTACGGTTCCCTCCCCAGTTACCCAGATTCTCATGATGGCCTCAGGACCAGCCTCTCACCTTCAATCCTTCCCCTTCAAACTCGGGTCTCTCCTTCTACATGGGTTCTCATCAGACCCTGAGCCTCCCTTCAGTACCCAATGGTCCCTTACAAATCCCTCCACCCAAAGTTCGGAGTTCACACCAAAATTCCTAAGGGTCCATTACGCGAGAAGTGTTTGCCTACGGTCGGGCGACTGGGCCTCTGGCCTTAAATATAGATGATGGGCATTCTCCATTGCCATTTCAACACGGAACTCCTCCGGTCATGTCCCTTCTCCAAAAGAAATCTCTACTATACGCAACAGGTGTATGAGAATCACCACACAGTATTCTTCATTCCTTTTCGACGCCGCGTCGGTCGGTTCTCCCCTCCGCCTCTTGGTTCCCTTTCCGTCCACAGATCAAAATCAAATGAGTACTAACAAATTATGTTGATGAGGGAGACGTCTACACCATGTAAATATGTGCTTGGTTTTGGAACAAATCGGATCCTGACTTTCGCCCCTTCCACCATCACCCCTCAGTGCACTACAAGGATGGCTGCCGTGCCTCTATTATTAAATGTTCCCCCGTGTGCCCCTGTCACTATGTGATGGCGCCTGCGTATCGACGTTGAAGTTGTCGACGCACCTCTCGACTACCAACATCCTTTTGGGGGGCGTGTGTTCCCACTATGTATACATGTCTGCACCTTCTGATCCACTCAACGATCCCTAGAATCTTCCCTCATAATGGCAAGATCGTCACCAGTGACCGGTTATTCGTATCATGAACCTAAATCTCGAGACCTCACCTAAGTCCTACATTTCTCTTTGTCACCAATAAGCAAACAAGTTCTGCCGACCGGTGTCTCCACCATGCCTCTACGAAAGTCCTCTCTTCTTGGCACCTTCTGGGTCCCCCCCTCCTCCTATCTGTGATCCTAGCTCGGCGAATGTTTTCATGATGCAATCGTCTCGAGGAGCTGCCCTCCTCGGCATAACTTGACCTGATGGGCAACCTCCCTCGTTAGAGCTCACACCCTAATCTCGCCTTCTCCTCGGTGTTTCAAACTCTCCCACACGGGTCTCCTTCACCTCCCTCTCTGCCTCGGAACACTCCTTATCCTCCGCCTCGGTTCCTCGACCTCCCCCATTTAGAAACCGACATCCCTCACATGCAAATACTCTGGTCAAATCATACTATTTGGCCCCTCTGGCATCTCTATTGGTTCTATACTTTTATTACCTTTTCCCCTACCTAATTTAACTTTTAGCACATCTTTAGGTATGGTATCTTACTCCTCAACGCAACCCCTCCCAAGCCACTAAACCATAAATTGCTGTGACACCGGTTCAACGGGATTCTGGTGCTCCTCCCACGCTACGGTACCTCTAACTCTCGTTTCATGACCCTCCTCATGCGGGGCCCCCGCCTACGGAGTGAAAAGAAAAACTCGCGGGGGGCATCCAAAAGGTCAGCCACCGCTCTGATCCTCTCCCCCTCCACCCACCAAGCCTTGCCGCACAGCACGCGGTGCGACGGTCGCTCCCCATGCTGTGCGTTGCCGTGTCAAGCCAGCAAATTCGAGGTTGCGTTCTGAATCGTCGACCAGAAACCTTTGTTTCTCTGCCCCATAACCAAGAACCAAGACCCTTTTCCTTCGACCCTGCCTTTATATGGGTGTCCGCGGCCATTATTCTCACCATTGTCCTCACCTCACGCATTACGCACCTCTTTCGGGGTGTGTAGTCGCGGTGAACGAATCAATACGCCTCGTCCATCCTTGTTTTTCGTCTCCAGCGGTTACACTCGAGGATCACTCCGTACCATTGACATCCCTCCCTAATGTTGAGATGTACGAATGTTGCTCCTCTTCGCACTATCATCATCACATGACACCAGGTACATCCCCTCTGGTATCCTCCCGCCTTTTTCTGCTCACGGTCTCCCCCCTTCGGTGCCATTCTTGAGCTCTGTGTTTTCTTTCCTCTGTTTTACTTGCTCTTTGCCATCTCCCACGATGACCCATTTACGTGCCTTTCCACCATGAACGATGATCTCGGTAGCTTTGTAGCCTCTTACACCGGTTTCCACCACCTTCCCCTCTCTTCACTGTTCCCGTCTCATCGAGCTCTGATGTCACATCTGCTTACAGTGCTGAGTCTTCTTCATTCTCTTATCTCTTTGATGTTGTTCCTGACACTCTCAAATCACTCATTCTGGTGGATGCCTGCCTGGTGGCTGGAAGGTAAATATTCCAAGCCTGTGCCTAATGCTTCAGAGCCATCTTCTGCCATACCCTTGTTCTTGCAATGGTGCATTGCTTCCACCAATAACAGGAGTGAGTGCGATACAGCTCGCGTGTCTGTAGATGACGCTCTCTCCCATCACATCCTCCATACGCAAGGTTATTGAATTCTGTTACTTATTATTGTCTTACAACTTAATAGCGTCTCTTTGTGTTGCATAATCCCTATCTGTTTAGACAATATTTACGGGCGGGAAGCTTACAATCAGAATTTAGATTTATTTCATTCAACCACATCCCTAGAAGTCACAATCACTACAGTAGATGGGATATAAAAACCATGTTCCTAGTATCATTTATCACATAACACAATATCATCCAAATACATACGCTATATATATACTGTATGTTTTCAAGTCCATATACTTTGAAACATATGACATGCCCATAGCATGTTACAAAAACCACTACTACAAAAGGGGGAACCACCCGCCTATATCACAACTAGGACACCACCTTCATCTAGTCACTCTCGGAGGATCCCAAACCAACGGCTACTGCTCTTGCGACTTATAGATGCTGCTGATACGCTGTTGTCGCCATGTGTTGCATGATCCCTGGTCTTCAGGGAGCCCAATGCTATACTGCCAGTGTCTAAATTCCCCATCCATGTAACTGCAGTCCAGCAGTCCTCATCCTGTGGAGAGTCCTCTCCAGTCATTCATCTCTTATTCATCACCTTATAGTCCCTTGCTGTGCTTTTCTTTGCTACGGTCATCCCATATGTCAAGCCAGGATTTTCACCGGGCCATATCTTTGCATCCCAAAAACTATACGAGATTGACCTGCAGATACTGGTACGAACTATAAAAAGGAACACGCCATGAACAATTTGCTTGTCCACTTACATCGGGTCCCCATGCTACAATGGGTGGCGGCGGCGGTAGGATCCTACTATAACTCATCCCACTATAAGGATAGTAGTCTATGGATAACGACATACACGGTACAATAGGCAATACGATGGCTGCCCCTCGGCCGCCCTCCTCTCTCTGCTAAAGTCGTCTGAGTGCATCGGGGCTCTCTTGGACGGGTCGACAGCCCCCAGCCTCGAGGTGCAGCGGTCGAGATCTTCTCCAAGAAAGAGCACGCGTGTTACCCTGCACTAATCATGGTTGTTTCAAGTCATAGCGACAGCCCACATGGTTGTGGCTATAACATCATCTGAGCCCTTATAGTAGGTCCCACCAACACACTTTCTACAATCATCATCGCCGCGGTGATGTGACAGACACTTTGTTATTAGTCAGCGCTGTGCGTGGCCCGGTCTCCAACCTCTCTAGATACAGTAAATGCGGGTCCCTTTGACTCGGTTCTCGGTTGACAATGTCGCTCGACAAACTCCCTCAATGTTACGCCCCCACGGTGTTCCCCAGCACCATGTTCCCCGCCATCCCCAACGGAGGGAGTCCCGGTCGGCCACAATCTTGGTGTCGACTCGATCATGCCTGCACTATAAACACCTCATGATGCGGATCCCAATAGCGATGATAAAGACTGTGAGGGCTTACCGGCCCTCATCAAAGGATTCTTTAAAAATTTCAAAACCCCAAAATCTGTTGGTGCAGCGGACTGCCACCAGTCGCCCGGTTTCTATACGCAGTGCTGAATCTCTCTCTCCATTTGATCCTGTAACGTATATGCCAAAAACACCATCTTTTTCAATCTCTGAGTCATCAAAACTGGATTAACTCACACCCAAAATTGAATCTGGCCCAAGCAACAGCTTCCCTCCCTCTCCTCCAGAATTGTGCCCAGGCAGAAACACCGGAGCTGGGTCACACCCCAGACTCGACCTGCATCCCAGGGTCACGGTTGTACCCCAAAAGTGCCGGCCGTGAGCGGCTAGAGACAATTGTTTAAAGATTTGGGGCCTAATTTGAACTTTGAATCAATAAACAAAAGTAGGATTAGACCTCTTACACCCAGCGACGAATCACGATTCTAACGGTCGGTTTATCCGCTACGATCCTTATGAGATTTGAGGCCTTCTCTCTCTCCCATTCACCACGCTACAAGAAAATGAGCAATTTTAGAGAAAAAAGCACGCAATGAAGAAAACCAATGTTTCTTTCCCCTTGAACAGCAGCCCCTGGCAATGGCCGGATTTGACAAACTGTCTCTACACGTTGAAGCTCTCTGCCAGGCACTCAGCTAGGTATTTTTGATTTTCCTGTATTTTGATACTTCATAGGTTTATTTGTCCATGAAGGACCTTTTCATCTCTCCTCAAAACTGAATTTCTTCACTTGTGCTGTACAGGCTACTTTGTATCACTGTATGTGTCTGGTGTTGGTTTTTATTGTGAATACCTTATTGTCTGTTTTTTATGAGTTCTAATGGACCTTTAATACTGTATTGCACCATCGAGTCGCCTTGTTTAGAGCATCCAATTTGAGTCATCATCGGTCCCAGGTCTATCTTAACGTCCCCTTTGTGTCATGATCTCACGTCCTTCATTGGTCCCCCTCTCTGCGCCCCTCTGAGTCCCATGTTCTCTCTTGATATTGTGTCATTCGCTGTAGCCATTCATGCCTCTGTATATAGAAGTCATCATATGCTCGGTATCCCTCATTTTCATCCATCATTAGTGCAGTGTTCGTGCTGGCTCCACCCCTTTTCTGTTGAGCCTCACTTGGGGTTCCTTAGCTTCCTCACCTATGGTAGACCTAATTACAATGACTGTGACTCATTTAATCCAGAATTGGGTCAAGGCACTATACTGTAAGTTCCAGACTCTTTCCATTTGATGTCATCTATACACTTGATGGTTGAGTGATCTGAACGACAGCAATTATTGGTGATAATTACACAGGTGTGTGTGAAATGTTTCAACCACCACATGGGGTGGCTGTAGGTAGCCCCCACACATGCAGAGATGACTTCTTCATTCCGACCCTTGATGGGTTTTCACTCTCATTTGATGATATCGGCCTGGGTAACTTGGAACCCTCTAGTTTGCCGTGTTGATTGATTTCGTGGTATACATGTGTAGGGGGAATTTGGGTGTATTAGTATCTCATGTACTACCATATTATTGTATAAGTCCTGACACTTATTTCAGACATCGCATGTATGTGAGTTCATCATTATTGTTTACGGCTCATGTTTGAAGCCCATGGTTTTACTATTGCGTCATGTGGTTTTACGGGTGCCTTATTCTTGTCGTACTATTGTCTCGGCGGGCATAGGTATACCTCCTACCTTTTCACATTGGTACCACATCCTTCTTACTTAACGAGACTTGTGTGCACCTGTAAATGTAAATATATGCCCCTGGGGTCTGATCCTCCCTTCCACTTTATATTACCTTACATTCACTCTCTTTCATTTCTATCTTGCTATCACGTAAGTGAGTTCTTACAACGTACTTCGGTCATACGATTTTCTCCTAACACTCGTACGTTGAGGCAATGTTTACCATTTTTTGGTCATCCCAACCCATTATCGTTAGATGAACCCAAATACATGTAAGACAGTGATTTTGCCCAAAATCAAAATCGCTTTCTTGTTTGTTTTTACATTTCTTTGGTCATATTTAACAAACAGAGTAATCATTAAATGAATATTATTTATTATTTCCTAAGAATAAGTTATTTAATTAATTATTTAAATACCATTCATAAGATTAATTGGCTAAATCATCTTTAAATAATTAAATAAACCATTATTTATTTAATTATATTCCTCATTCCTTAAATAATAAATAAATCATTTATTTATTTGTTATTTATAAATAAAGGAATTGACCCAAGTCAAAACTACTTTCCCTCCAACAATGTAAACAAATATTCCTAAAGGGTGATTCTAGAATGTGATTAATAATATTTTATTCATGCAAGGTTAAGAACATAAATATTTTGTTATAAATAAAGGGTTTTCCCCATTCATTAATCACCTCTATTACACATTGAATCACACTAGATCTGCTCTTGTTATAATTTCATTTGTTTGCATTTTGAACTCCCATTGAGTTCCATCTTTGTTCAGGGTTTTCCCACATTAACCAAAGAGAGGACTTTTAGATACGAAACAGGGCTTGGGACTATCACGAGGAGAAGCTGAAAACACCTTTCTTGTTTTCCTCTCGGGTACCCATTCTTTAATATAATATAAGATTATTTTTATACATTTTCTTGTCTGTATTAATTGGATGCATGGAACCACTTTACATTTTATCTGCTTAATATCTTTTATGCTTAGATCTAATTTTATCTGACAAACTTAAAGATATTTTGCAGCCATATGATGTTAGGGCTACTTGATATGCATATCTAAAGTGATCTTTGACAGAATATACTAACACAGTTCATCTCTCCCAAGGCCATTCTTGCTCTTAATTTGTCTTGTTGTGTTTTGTTCCATCTCTTGCTGAGCATGATAAATGCGGGGGAGGTGGCGGTTCAAATATTTGGGCTACATTTAGTTTTAATTTCTTTATCACTTTTCATTCTACTTGAGCAATCTAAATATTAAAATTACAACATTGTATATCTATTTTTAATAACTCCAAAATAGGAAAAATCTACAACAATGAGAATATCTTAAGATATTCCCAAAGTTGGAGCTTCATCGATACATGAACACAATAATGGATGTTCGATAATGAATAGACTCATGTGATGTGTTTAAAACACATAGCCATCAATTCAACTAACGTAACAACTTGCTTTCTTCTATGATCCAAAGTTGTGGAAAAGCTGAAAAATAAGCCCCAAAAACGTTATTCCTAAGCTATTTATTTGCTTAATAACGAGAGAGGAAAATAATGGTGGGATCCCTTATATTATTCCATATGGGACTTACATACCAGATAGGAGAAACGATAAATCACTCTAGCTAAGTTAAGAAACATATCTCCCGGTCCAGAATGTAGCTCAAAAGGCCAAACCCCATGACTTAGCGATAACAGAATTTATAAACATACAAATCATGATTTTATGATGGTTTATGATGTAATATGAGTGAAATATCTATTACATGGAGTGTATTTATCAAATGTGGATAAAAATGGAGGAATAACTAACACATATAAAATGACAAACAGGGATTTCTATGAAGTACAGTGAAAAATGTGGATCTCTGAGATATGGATCAAATAGTAACATTTCAACTGAAAGAAACTGTACCTTGTTCTCTGGAAATGAAAAATACATGGATGAGAAAATCCTCTTACATGAGTTTCAGAGAAGATGGCCCTTTAAAACGAGAAACAATCTCAATATTGAGGGATTGATGCTCACCCTTTTAACAAAAGCTGACCCAATGCGGCAAGATGATGGAGCTTGGTGAGACGAAGTCGCCTTCACTAAGCGGGCGCGATGACAGAATGCAGGCGCAAAGTCTGTTTTAGACTATGTGTCTGTTTTTAGACATACGGAGCATGATTTGGGAAGTTGCTGTCTTGGAGCTTCTTGACAGAGTATCGTCATGTCGGTAAAAACAGATGAGACCTCTATTTTTAGGACTTGACGAAGTCTATTTTAGGCGTATCTCCTAAAAATAGGGAAGTCAAATATTATTTACCACTTAATAATATTTTGGACTCTAAAGCTGAGTTTACTCTCTTGGCGCACTTCGGTTCGAGCTCACGAGGTGGCTCATGCACGCTGACGCAAGGAATCACGATGGTTCCTAGGGGTTTGGTGGACATCTTGCATGGTTGGCTTGGTTAGGACTTCGATGGCGAAGAAAGTTTTGGTGGAGTTGATACGGGACTGAGTGGTGGAGTTATGTTCGATTTAACTGGTTGAACTAGTTGAGATTAGTTTAACTAGCTAATGAACTAGATAATGGGTGGAGTGAAATTAAATATTATTTGGTATTTCACTAAATATTAGCTCACTAGTCAACTCAAGAACACATCATTTCACTACGGTGCATGAACGATTCGGTGGGGGCCAGTGGGAAGTGAGATGAGTTGAGATAGCTATCGGTTGTGACATCGGTTGTGCATGAGATTTGCACCACACTTGGAGGCAATTGCCAATGATGATTGGTAATATAGACGAGGATATTCGAACCTTGATTATCTCATTATACAGTAATTTGTGCAATAGGCCCAGGCAATTAGTCAGATGTATTGAACTGACTTGTTCAAAACCAAGCTAGTTTGTGTGCTTAACTTCATGAGACGATGCGAGTACTTGTGAGGGTATTATAAGTTTGTTACGAGGTTTTCTCCATTATAATATATACAAAATAGTTGCGGGGTTTTTGTTCTAAGCTTTCCCCATACATCTTGTGTTAATGTGTATGATGATTTGATGTCTGCAACTTCTTTTGTTCCGCATATGACGATGATACGAACGGAAGAGATTGTGGCATATGAATTTGAATTGATATGTGATCGGGGATAATACTCGGTGGGAATATCAGTAAGGATTATTCAGCATTATTTTCTACATGGTATCGGAGCGAGATTGAACGGTCGAAGTCTATCTGCGTGATTGGACTTATTTGCTCGAGCCAGATATCGCATGCGGGCGTCGCCTCCGAGTATCCATCCTTTCTTTCGTAAAGGTGATAGATCCGGTCGACTGCCCTTTGCGTCGATCTCTCCGATTTGGAAATAATTTGTTTCTCAAGTGTAGCTCGGCCGATAGAGCTTTGGAGTTTGGAATTCGAATTTTACGGCGGTTTTGTCGTCTTGGTGACGTGAGTTGAGAAATGTCTTTCAACGGTTTGCGTACCGAATATGCTCTTTGAAGGCAGCTTCGTTACTATGTTGCATGGAAGGATCGCATGGAAGCAGTGTTGGAAGACATTGGACTGAAGGAGTTCGTGGAGCTGCGGATGTGTCCCAAAAGCCCATCGATGCGCTCACGAGTCGATGCATGCAGAAGATCGGTAAATGTCGACGATCCGTTGGAGCGTCACGAGGATGTGTATCCAGCCTTTGCATGGTAAAGGCTTCTCCATATTTACTGTGGAAAGCTTTGGCGGATCTATTCCGGAGCAGAGCGACCAGCGGACGTCAGCGCTCAAAGACAAGCCTCGAGAACATCAAGATGGAGAAAGGCGTGATGAAGACGCCGTGATACTTCTCCTACGAAGTTCACCCACGCATGATGAAACGTGGTGAGGTGTGGGTGTGGCCGATCGAATGAGGACATAGGTCGAACTCGAGCTCTCCTTGGTGCTTCCGAAAGCAGCATCCGGTACTCATCAAGATAGTGTCGATGGTCGGGAAGAAGTCAAGTCGGGGTGGGGAGCGCCTTTTGGGCGGATCTCATGCGAGGAGGAGATACGAGAGGGCTACCGGATGGATCTTCATCAAAGCCGATGAAGAAAATCGCGCTTTGGTTGTCGAAAGCTAAAGAAAGGGGAAGGGTAAGAAAACCTCTCATTCGGAGCTGCAAAGAGCAAAGAAGCAAAGAGATATGGCGAAAGTGAAATGTTTCTGGCTGCCACATGATCACGGACATTATGCTACCAATTGTCCAAAGAAGAAGAAGAAACAAAGCAAGCGGGAAAAGATCTCACAGACAAGGTGCTTTGGCTTCACAGCTCGGAGACTTGACTTTTCACCGATCGCATGCTTGCTTCAAGTGTGATGGGATCGGTGTGGTTCCTTGGACGAGCGGTGCGTCATTTCATATGACGGGAGATCGGGAGTTTGTTCTCAGTATCCGGAGGACAGGGCTCTGCAGGCGTGCACATCGAGAGATGGGCGATGACGGTAGACACGGCAAGCGATCGTGCACCGGCACCGTATCCTTTCGGAGGAGTCGTGCAACCCCTTTGGTGTTTAGTGTCATGCATGTACTGGATTGAAGAAGAGACTCGATCACCTTGGCGACGTCGGAGGATATACGTATGATGTGGTCGGCGCGAAAGTCACAGCAAAGACGCCCTGCTTGTGATGAGGCCCGGTACGGAAGGTAGGGGTTCGATCGAGAACCTTTATCGATTTGCCATGTAGATGACACGCGTGCTACTAATGGCATGCGAGTGCGGGAGATGTGGTGAGTCGTGGATGATGAGGGCGAGCCATGGCACGGAGACTGGGCCACCTTCACCATGGAGCTTTCTGAAGATTCTGCAGCGGCATTTCTCTCGAGCTTCCTGCATGGGCACCTCTTGCGCGCCGCAGTCGGTGCAGGTGTGCTTTAGGGAAGTACATGTGAAAAGCCACCTTTCACGAGAAGGATAAAGCCTGCGCACGACGATGTGTGTAGTTCTCACGACGTACGTGCAGGTGGTCCTTTCTCGCTGTCTTCGTCGGTAAAGCACAAGTGTCACGATGATCTTTGTTGATGATTTCTCTTCCCTAGTGCTGGATCTTCTTCATGCGAGAAGAAGAGCGATACATTTCGCGAAGTTCTCGTGAGTTTAAAGTCACCGGGTCGAGAAGGAGTGGAAGAAGGTGATTGCTCTTAGGAGCGACAATGGTCGTCAGAATTCTGTCTCAGCTGGCTACGAGTTCCCACGGTAGTCGCAGTATGTGGATTTCGAGAGAGGCCTCATCGCGACCCCCATAACCGCGAGCGGAGATGGGTGGGCCCGACGGAAGAAGCAGATACCGATCGACGGCATGGGTGCCGCACGGGCGATGTTGCATGATCGCCTCACCCCCTTCACTTGCGCGCGAGGCATGCAATACCGCCGAGATGTGTGTGCGGGCCGTTGTCCTCACGAGGTTCTGGCAGCGAGCACACCGGAGGAGAGCTTATTTCCGGCAAGGGTCTGGACATTTCCCATTTGCGATTTTCGTTCTCCCGTCTCACATGCATGTGACGAAGGATGCAAGAAGGAAAGGCACCGGATCCAACCGGCCGAGGGTTGGAATATTTCGTGGCGCACCGATACGCGCTCACAACTATCTAGAGTGTGTTGTCGTGTATGGGCGCGCGAAGACTGGTGTGTGACGGGATAGCGGCAGCTCAGAGGAGAAATCGCCCGGCGAACAGGTACGCTGGAGAGGGAGCTACACTCCTGCATGCGGATGAGGAGCACGTGGTTCCTAGGAGGAGCTTTCCGGATGTGGATCACAGCAAGAGGAGGTTCGAGGTGGAAGAAGCCACCGTGCGCCGACCGCATCGCGAGGGCGCATCACTGTCGTCGGCGAGCGGCGGCTCGACGCGAGAAAGGTTGTAGGGATCCACTAATGGCTGCACACAGGCAGAGATGGCGCGGATCGGTACATCGGATACATGGCTCTCGCGGGTCATGCTGTTGTGACAGCAGCCATCACTCTTGAGGAAAGGCGTGGAGGAACCCGCATGGGTTGATGCCATGATCGAAGAACATGATTCGATCGTGGAAGCAGGGGGTCATGAATTCTCTTGCGAGCCCAGAAGGAAATCGGTGGTGGGTTCGCGATGGATCTACAAAGTGAAGCGGGCGGGCCCAGCAGGAGTGTGGAGAAGTACAAGCGAGATTTGTCGCCGGCGGCCTATCACGGATCGAGGGGTTCGATTATGTGGGGAGACACACTATCGCGGGGGTACTCTCTCTGGATGGTCATTGATTTCTCAGCGCAGGATGGGATGGCACTCCCATCGGATGGATGCTGAGCTGGGCTCTCAGCAGGGTGTTCGAGAAAGTCAGCACGCAAAACGACACGAAGGTTTGGGGTCTTGAGCGGAAGGTGGAGCCGCGTGCCGACTGAGGAAACACTATGCCGGGCACAAACGGCTTTGTTCTTGGTACTCACTGAGCAGCTATTCACGGGCTTGGTTCTCCAAAGTGGGGGGATCTGTTTTATTTGTTGATTGATGTGGAGGGCGATCATTGCTGTGTGTGGGCAGTCTGATTTGCAGCAGATGAGCAGTTGATGCTTTCATGTGGAGGGATCTTGAGAGTTCCGAATGAAAGACTTGACATCACCAATGCTACTGGGATTAGAGTTTGGCAGTAGGTGGAGGTGTTGTTTCTCGAGAGCAAGTAGGAAATTCAGAGGTTCATGTCGCATGGCTGACTGTTTGACACTCACCTCTTTACGTGGTTAGGAGGAAGAAGATGCCATGGCGGGTAGTGGATGCCTGTATCGGCAGTTGGTAGAGATCACAACTTATGTCCCAGTCCAATACCATTGTCTGCTATCTTTGTTCTTTGACTTTAACGAAAATGGTTAAGAGCTACAAACTCTTTTGGAAGGCGACATGTGTTTCGTGCTCTTGGTAACCGCCTGGGATGTGGGTCTGGTGATAGGAGAATGGAGCGAAGCTTACGCTTCAAGTGCGATTGGGCGGGGAGCCCAACGGACACGAGAAGCACATGCAGAGGGAGTTTTTCGACGATGGGTCGACGGTTCCTCGTACGGCGGGGAACGGTCCGTGGCACTCGGACAGCGGGCGAGTACCGCGCGCCACGCTTGTGCATGCGAGGCTATTTGGATGAGAAGGATCCTGGTCGGAGTTTGTTCGGGTTGCATTTGGAGCCTACGGTGATCTTGTGATAACCGGTGCATCGTGCGCTCGGCTAATCCCGAGTTTGTTTCATGATAGGTCCAAACACATCGACATCGGTACCATCGCATGAGATTGTGTTCGGCGGAGGATCGTGATGCTTTCGTATGTTCCGCGAGGATCGGGATGCGAAACATCACTGCCAGAAGGCGCTCGCGGGGCAAGTTCGTCACGGAGAGCGGAGGATGAGGGGTTGCAGATAATCCATATCTTGCGAAGGGAGTGTTGAAAGATGCGGCAAGATGATGGAGCTTGGTGAAATGAAGTCGCCTTCACTAAGTGGGCGCAGAGCAGGTGCAGGCGCCAAAAGTCTATATATAGACTACGTGTCTATTTTTAGACATACGGAGCATGGTCGGAGTTTCGATACTTGGAGATTCTTGGGTATTGGATCGACTTGTCGGTAAAAACAGATGAGACCTATTTTTTAGGACCACAGACGAAGTCTATTTTAGGCGATCTATCCTAAAAATAGGGAAGTCAAATATTGTCACCACTTAATAATATTTTGAGCTCTAAGCACTGTCAGTTTACTCGTCTTGGCGCACTTCGGTTTTCGAGTCATGGAGGTGGCTCATGCATGCGACACAAGGAATCACGCTGGTTCCTAGGGTTTGGTGGCATCTTGCATGGTTGGCTTGAGTTAGGACTTCGGTGGCAGAAGTTTTGGTGGAGTTGACGGGACAGTTGGTGGAGTTGTGTTCTGTTTATCTTTGGTTGAACTAGTTGAGATTAGTTTAACTAGCTAATGAGCTAGATAATGGGTGGAGTGAAATTAAATATTATTTAATTTCACTGATGTGCTACGACTATTCAACTCGAACACATCGATTCCTCGGTGCATTGATTCGGTGGAGACCGATGAAAGAGGTAGATGAAAAGGGTTGGGGAATAGCTATAGTTAATAGTGACATCTGATTGTGCATGAGATTTGCACCACACTTGGAGGCAATTTCCAATGATGATTGTGCGTAATACAAAGAAATTCGAACCTTGGATCTCTCATTAGACGACCTTGATTGTGATAGAGGCATGCAATTAGTGGATGTGTTTTGAACCTTGTTGTTCAAAACCAAGCTAGTTTGTGTAACTTCATAAGAGACGATCTCCCGAGTACTTATGAGGAGTATTGTCTTTGAGTTTGTTACATGTTTTCTCCATTATAATATACCTGATAGGCATGGGGTTTTCAGCTATAGCTTTCCCCATACATCTTTGTATTCAATATAACATGATGATTGCCAAATGCAGTAAAAACATTTTGTTACGCATGTGATGATACGGTGGAAGAGATTATGTGTTGCATATGAATTCAAATTGATGTGTGATCGGGGATAATCTCGGTGGATAATTAATCATTATTCAACAAATTTCTACAAAATGCAAGAAATGACGCGATTACGCAAGGGCACGTTGTAGATTTGGGAGTAGTTTGTTCGAAGTGCCAAGATGTGAAATCTTGCTCTCGGAATTCTTCTTCGTCTCTCAAAGGAAAGACCATACTCTCCTCTAAAAACAATCATTTGATGGTGTTCGGGTACAGTCACAGTGACACCACGCAATACAACGTTATATTCTTGCGAAATAATGTTGTAGCTAAAAGGGGATGTTTGGCTTCAAGCACGGATGTGAGGAAAATCGGTACACTCCTTCAGAGGCCTCTCGGAGAGAGGATTCCTAAATAGGAAATCCTTGTCTTCATTTTCCTTCATAATCTCGACTAAATAGTTATGACAAAAATAGTCTTCTGAATAAAAATCAAATCATAAGCATCCTTGTTTCATGGTACCTTGCCCTCTTTAAACATATATGTGACACCTCTTCCTTCATTTACCTCATTAGGTTTCCCTCTCCAAGGAATCTTATCCCTTGCCTTGTGTTGTCTTATGCTGGATGATCTCCTCCTCTCAACCTGCCTTCATTGACTTGGTCAAACTTGACTGTGTCTCCATGCATTTATCCTTGTTCACACACATGGGAGTGTGAAATCCGAGTGCTATAATGATCCCCTTTCACACCAAGGGTTTTTATGCTGATTTTAGTTAAGTATGGGTCTCCTCCCCATTTATTCATCCTGACAAGTGTAAAATAAAATTAATATTATCTTAGTTACTTGCTAGTGAGAATATTACACTATTACACTCCCTTGCATACCATCATGTGGCTACGAATGTAGTTTCACATGCACATTGGTCGTCTTGTTGTTTGAAAGTCCTTTTCATGGTTATACTGGTACAAAGTTCTACAACATTCTGTTGTTCTTATCGTCGGTATGTTCCTGTTCGTTTTAATCTTCTTCTCGATGTCTCAATTAGTCAATTCTTTATGAAATACACATGTCTCTTAATGAAAAATTTGGGGATGACTTGGTTCATAATGTTATTAGTGGCAGTATGGGGGTTGGGGACTCTTGTTGTTGATATTGTTAGTAGAATCAAGAAAAATATGATCGACATGTGAATTTACGGGTTGTTTTTCGAGGTTTGCTTTATTTTGTTGGGGATTGCATGGGAGTAACTATTCGAGTTTATGAGTGTCATTTATTGCTTGGTCTCTTGTATTGTTGTTTTGTGATAATAGTGATAGGAAAATATAGCTAATAGTGAAGGTTGGAATGTTCGCAAGGCAACTGTTTTGAACTTTCATAGCTAAGAAAGAGGTAATGCTCTCGGGCGGTACGAGAGGGATGTTACGCTCCCAACGATAAGGATATTATTCTAAACTATACATTTCTTTCAATACCATTTGTCTCCTTCTATAGGTCTTCCTAGCATATCTCCCCTGGCAGTGTGCACGTCGGGGGAGAACCCCAATGCGGATGCGGGTAGGCAGTCGATTTGAGAGAACAGACTGGTAAATAGTTAGAACGGCACTCTGGCAAGGGAAGGAAAGGATATAGATAAGGGTAAACCGAGGCCATGCGGACGGAGAGGGAAATATGGGAAGGAAATCATGGAGACCCTCTTTTAGGCATATGGAGAAGGGACACACAGCCATGTCAAATCTTTGATTGCAGGTGGGAACAAGATCTAAAAAACAAGGTAGAAGAAGACATCCTTGAGGATGAGATGGATCTAATTTTAGCGGTCAAGGGAATACCGGAGGGAGGCCCATCATTTTTAGCGGTCTATTAATATTTACCCAGACTAGGAAGTGTTTACTAGCTAAAGCAATTGTTATGGTTCAAAAGGTCGCAGAATCAAGAAGGTTGCCTCCATTTTAGCGAGAAATTCGCAAGGACATCCAAGAGATTCACCTCTAGTAACACCATAGAATGTCACATGGACGGAGGGCGAATAAAATGGCGACACAGAACTTAGATAGGAGGTTTAAAATGCATGGGTCAAGTGTCAAGGACCAAATACTGTCGAATCATCGATGATTGAGTTTTAGTGGAACTTGTTTTTGTTGATATGCACACACATCGGATAGCGTTTGCCTTTATGTGTAATAGAGGTTAAAATAGACAATAGACCTATTAAGGTGGCTAGGGGTGAGTTAAGTTTTTCAATTTTGGTTGGCCTATAACTACTGTGAATGGCCAACGTGAACCACAAATTTCCTATAGACAAGTTGAGATCATCACGTATATATGTTAATATAACCCATTTGTTTAGATGAATGAATGAATAACAGACAACAATAGTTTACAAAAGCATATAGATACAATCAGAAAGTAAATACACACTTATGATACCATGCACGCAACCGCATTTAATCAAGGTTTTACTTTGTAATTGCGGAAATAATTACAAGCCAAAACATGCTTCAACGCGGTCAAATGCCTTGAATAGCTTATGATTATAAAACAATACAACATGTCATGAAAAACCATGAGCGTTTTAATTGAAAATTGTCTCTCCAGAATTTCGTCTTCGTTTTAACTTTTTTCTTTGGCTTCATCCGCTTCTTTTTCCTCTTGCTTCGATTTCAGATGTATAAAAATGATTAGTCTCGAACCGATGCCTGAATCTCTTATATCTGCTTGTGCGTCTTTTGATATTGGTGGTTCCCCATATAGAAAGTTTTTGCCAAGTAGGCGCTTATGTTTTTCTCCCTTCTTTTTTCAATTCTTCAGCAGCTGCTGCTGCTTTTCCTTTATCATCATCTTGTCGAATCGCCTCTAGATGTCTCGGTCTTTGATTGTGTTGTACAGCCTTCTAGTTGTTCCTGAATCGATCTTGTTGTCTTGCGGAACACGACCTGTCGTCTTTTGACTGTGCAGATTGAACTAGTTTTCCACTGTGAATGACATCCTGTTTTTGTTGGTCGGAGATGTGACGCAAGGCAGAGATACGCAACGTTTGATCCATAAATGGTGTTGTTAACGGAGGGAGCATCGGGATGAGAGGACGAAAAGGAAATTCGATATCCGACATATGGGATTACGAATGCTATGCATACATACATCTGAAATGCACTGTCTGATTTCTTTCGGTGTATTAAATAACCAATAATTTTTCACAGTTCCACCAAATACCAGTATTAATTTACTATTTAAGACTTTTGTGATCCTTTAATTTAGATAATCATTTTTTCGATTAATCCATTATTCTGATTGATTAACTAACTGATTCAAATAATGTGGTTAAAATCATTAGTAGTTATCATTTTGTTATTCCCACTTAGTGTTGTGGTTTTGTTGGTTATCACTTCTAATTCTGCTGGTAGCAAGTGTCCGGTTTTTCCTCTGTTTGCATACCAGGAGCTGACGTTTGATAGTTTTTCTTTTTCTCTGTTAGCACCAGAATATGTTCACAATGGTTTTCTTTCCTCTGTTGCACACAGGTTGTTGTTCCAATGCTTTTCTTCCCTCTGTGCAGAACTGTTACTGGGTTTTGTTTCGTATCGAGTACCATGGAACTGTTCTACCATGGTGTCGTGGTGTAGTTGCAAAGGGTTGGCATCGCAATGTTTTCTTTTTCTCAACGCAGGTTTTTCAGTTTTAATGTTGAAATACAATGAAAGTTCTCTCGACTTTCAGCTGCCGGTGCCGTGGTGATTGATTTACTCCAATCCTTCTCTTCACTGGTCTCCAGTTCAGAATCCGGGCGGCATATGATTTTTTATCGCCAGTTTGCCGTGATTATGGTGATAATCTTCAGTTCGCTCCAGGCGGCGCCATGATTTTTATCATGGTTGCCATGAATTATGGTGATAATCTTCGGTTCAACTCCGGGCGACGCCATGCAACGTATGTTTTCTTGGACCTCCTTGACATGGGAGCATATGGTTCCACTTCCCTGACAAGGATTAGTTTATATTCATCTCCAGCTACTTCTTTCCATCCTATGGTAGTGATAATCTTCGGTTCAACTCCGGGCGACGCCATGCAGCTTATGTTTTCTTGGTTATCCCCTTGACAGAACTATATGGTTCACTTCCTGACGAGATTAGTTTATATTCCATCTCCAGCTACTTCTTTCCATCCTATGCATGTGAGTCGTTTAAGGAACCGGTATGACAACTTACATGCAATGTTCTGGATTTAGCAAATCTTGATGGTTATCGCTCAGCTCTGTTGTTACTTATGAAAACCAACATACTGTGCAGATAGGTTCTACCGACAGATAGTTTTTTGGGCTAGATGTGTATTTCCATTGCAAATAACATGCTGTGTAAGGATGAGTTCTGAAGCAGATGAAATTATGAGTACATTCTGTGATATCAAATCACTCACTGGTTTTGCATATGTTCTCATCTGCACCCTTTTGAGACATTTTGAATTTAAGCCAATCACTTGCTGGTTGCCCTACACCACACACCCATTAGCAAGTTTTTCTAATCCTCTGGAACCTATAGATACAGTGGAACAATTTTGAAATCTCTCTAGTATCTTTTCTTTTAGTGTTGTGTTTTACAGTTACTGCTTTCCATGATAAATTCCACATTAATTTTTCTGGTTCATGTCTGACTGCTAAGGTACCTCTGCTACTGGTTTCATACATTTCTTTCATTCTCTGTATTTGAATATGCCTTTTCTCTTCTAACTATCTCCAGTTTTTTTTGACACCAAAAATTTTCTTATTTGTGGAAAATGTTACACTGCAGTGTTTTTATGTATTTTATTTTAGTAAAAAGATACAGGTATTCATATTCCTAAAGGCCTTCTGGATGATGGTATTCTCTCTAGTAATTGATTAATTGTGGGATGAATATGCTTACTTGCTTGACCTTTTCCTATTTTTTTAATTAGAGATATTGTATACGTACATATGTATGAATAGCAATCATAAATACTATCTGTCGTGACATTTTGTACCAGTCTCTGCAGCTATAAAATTTCTACCTGCTCTCTTTAGTTCTGTCTGTTTTCTCTTCCTTAGTTTTAACTCATTTGAAAATTAGATACATCATATTAAGAACTTTCAATTAATCCACAACTTTTTTCATCATCAGTTCTATGTCAATGCTTTCTTTTCCATTTCATTTGCTGCCTGTTAACAGACATAAAACCCTTCAATTCTCCTTCTGCATCTCAGGACCTCTTTCTGGTACCCTGTGGTAATTTCCCTCCAACAATAAAAGAAAAATCGATCACTGGCATTACTTTGGTATCTCTATTCTGTTGTGTACAGCCAAATATAATAAAAAAAAGATGGAAAACCCACATCCTATTCAGATTCTATTTCTTGCTCGGGTTCCTTCTCTTTTTGGAGCGGGAGCAGCTTCTGTTTAATATGGGACCAACAAACTGCAACTGCATCGATCTTTCAAGTATTCTTTAATAACTAGTTTAGCGGAAAGAATAATATCTTTTCCAGTTGCAAAACAATAATATAACAGGTATCATTCGGATCGTCAAGTTTACATATTGACCATATTGACCAATCTGGCATCTGATCAATCTGGTTTTAAATGACTTCCTGATTTATGTATTGATCTGTTTCAGCTTCTGTAATAGTCTCTTTCATTAATAGAATTCCAGAGTTTTCTTCTGGAAAAAGACAATATTACCTGCAACTAAAAACATTTTGCAAAGTTCAAAATTTTGGTTTTCTCTTAAAAATTATATTTTGTGATTTAGTTTTAATTTTAGTACTGATTTGTTATTCTTGAAGAAGTAGTTTCAATTGCCAGATGGATTTTTTATATTAATTGTTGAGCTAAGGCTATTTATACAGCTTAGTATAAATAAATGTGTAAGTTTGTTAGTCTATTTGCCTAAATAAAAATAAATAAAAATTATATTTTAAATAAAAATAATATAACGTAATTAAAAAATGACTATTTTGCAAAGTAATTAGAAGTAAAAAAAATTGTGAATAAAATAAAATAAAAATAAAAAACTATGCTCTAAATAAAAAAATAATGCTTGCTATAAGTTTAAAAAATGAATATTTTGTAAAAGTAATAAGAAGTAAAAAAAAATAATAGTCAGATGTTTAAAATCTTATACTTTCAAAAATATTTATTATTTAAAGAAAAACAACTATTTGAAAATCTAAATTAATAATTTATACAGTATCAATTTCATTATCTATATATGAAATTTTATTTGATTATCTATATTCTATTTAGCATTTAAAAATACAATTTAAACAATGAAAAATAACGCATTATATTTGCATTCAAAAAAAATTGTAAGATGGGTCTATGTTGGGACTTGACTCGAAATATAGACTCTCAGTCCATGCCTTTAAAACAAAATGAAAATAAAAAAAATTATATTAAACTAGAAAACAATGTTGATTACAATTAAAAAAATGAATATGTTGTAAATTAATTAAATAAAAAATTGTATAAGCAGAAACATTTAAACTTACTATTTGAAGATTTATGTTAACTAATTTATGTCAATACTATGTGAAAAATTATGTTAGAAAATTTGTATTTAAGTCCTATATATATTATATTAGCATTCAGAAAAACAATTTAAGCAGTAGAAAAAAATAACACATTGTATTTTTTCAAAAGTTTTCACATAAAGAAAATTTAGTCTCTCTTAGAAACAATTAGATGGGTATAAGATGAATCTATATTTGTCATATACGCAAGATGGATCTATATTTGTTTTACAACTCGGTATGAGAGGGATGTGTAAAGGGATGTATGAGTACGTTACCTTAAATAAAATTAAAAATTATGTTTTAAATTTAAATCTTACTATTTGAAGATTTATGTTGAACTAATTTATGTCGATATGAAAAAAATTATGTAAAATTTATGACTTCAGTCTATACACCATTATATTTAACATTCAAAAAAAAATAATTTTAACTGATGAAAAGATAACACATTGTATTTTGCACTCTCAAAAGTTTGCACAAAAATTTGATCTCTGGTAGCTCAAATTAGATGGGTATGGAATGTATCTATGTTTAGATGTTATTTTTTCAAGATGGATCTATATGGTTTACAACTTAGTATGAGAGGGGTGTAGGATTTGTCCATCTACTGTGTTCCCCTTAAAAATAAAAATAAAATTTATGTTTTAAATAAAAATAATATTTATAACTTTATAAAATGAATGAAGTAAAAAAATGTGTTCGATTAACAGAAAATTTCAGCTTTTACTGGTTGCATTAAGCACTTAGACTACGGTGGGGCCCATGATTTTATTTTGGATCCATGTCTATTTTGATTGTCACTAACTAACGTTTACCACATATGGAATTTGCATTAAGAATACAAAATTGTGTTTCGATAACATGATATAGAATTGGCATTAAGATATAGGTAAGATATAAGGTTTTTGCAGAATTACATAAGATGGCTTTGTAAATGTGGGGATTGAAATTGGAAAAATTGGAGAAAGGCCAACATTCGAGGGTCTAAATCAATATGCTACCGTTTTTCAGTTCTTACGTTATAATTCCCTCATCTATAGATTCAGTGGGTTTTTTCATTGTAAATTTGAATCATAGAAATACAACTTAAGTTGGTTTTTTTATAAATTAATGGGTCAACATTGATATTCACACTCATCCTAGTATAGAATTTATGATGGAAATTTTTGAATCTCAAGGCTACAAATGTGTCCAAATGATTTGGATTTGAATATAATATTATGTTACACCATCCAAAACATCAGAATGCTTAGGTTGAACTTTGTGCCAATTAATAGACGACATTGATGGCTGCATAATCCCATAATTATAGAATTTATGATGGAAATTTTTTTAGACCTCGAGGCTACGGAAATGTTTATGTGGAGGCCTGTGATGGATAAATAAATCTCTTGTCACATTGACTTGTGTGGGGACATGGTATATCTCTGTTTTAACGACGTTATATTTAAAATTTATATTTAATAATTAAATACTTTTAAAATGTGTTTATTACTTTAAAATGATGTGATTCTTATTAGTAAACATTTATAATAATTGTAAAACAAAATATTGTCATTAAACCCTAATCAAACCTTTACTAAGAATAAAACATTACAATATTTTAGAAATTTACATAGTCTAGTTAAATAATTTTAATGTTTATATTTTAATCAAGTCATTATTATCTTATTTTTTAAAAAATTATATTTAAATTTTATGTTTAATAATTATTTTTACTAAAATAATATTATTACTAAACAATAAAATGTGATTCTTATTAGTAAAACATTATATAATAATTACTAAAACAAAATGGTCTAAATAAAACCAAACACTAATCAAAATAACTATAAGAATGAACATTAAGTTAAAAAAACACATTTACTATAAAATGTCGTGGCTTTATTTATACATAGCATTATACAAGCCTTATTTACAATTGGTTTAATTGGGAAAAAAGTTTACCCATCATATAATTCTACAACAACATGAGCCATGGATAAAAGAAATTGTTTGATTTAAAAATCACGAGAGAACTACTCACCGTCAATTATAATGGTGATTCGATCACAGCGGATTGTGAGAAAAAGATTGTCCATTTGTTACAGAAAGTTCAGCGAGGCCATGGAGAACGGAAAACAGTGTTGTCTCGAATTGCCATGGCCTTGTTGTTTAACACAAAGCAGAGCTTACAGATACAACACACATCGTGCGTAGATTTAATGTAACTATTACATAGCTTGTGAAAAATCTCCACGGAAAATGTTTTTCCACCTATGTGCGCTTGTAATAGCCTTTTCAAGATCGAAACAAAATATAATAGTTAGAGCCATTAAAACGGAGAGAAAGAGCACATATTCTTGATACAGCACTTTACAAAATTTAAGCTTGAGTTAGTTAATTAGCTAGTTTAGGGCAAATGAAGGAGAGTGGATCTAATGGCCTAAAACATTTCAATCGTCTAACATTTGATCCAATGGCCTGAAAGAGGAACAAAGTGGCACTTAGGAAAGTTATTTTCAAATAAAGATTTCTTACGATATGAATATGGACATTAAACTCTAATAATCTATTTTCAATGTTGCCTTTAGCTTGTTCTGCATAAGTAATCGAATTCAATTAGCTAGTGGATTTCTAGTTAGAGGAAGTTGGTGAGGTTTTGTTTATCCTTAATTAAGATGGACATTAAACTCTGATATTCTCCAATGTTGACTTGAAACACTTAATAAAGTGATAAATTCAATTCTCTAAGTGGTTTCAGTAGAGGAAGTTGGTGAGGCATATAGGTAATTATAATTGTAATAGAGTTCGAAGTGCGGTGGTGTATGAATTGGTACAATTGTAAATAGCTTAACTCGGTTAAGTGAGTTAAAATCGGTTATTGCTAGTTGTATAAAGATATGACAATCTAAAGTGAATTAAATATTAATTAATTCACAATCGGTGATCTACGCACAAATGAGGATGTACTATTATTACTTGCATGCATGTGTGAGATCCTATTGAGAACCCAGTTTAATTTTCTCGGTGGGGGATGACTATAGTTGTAGGATTAGCTGGGTTGCACACGTACAGCGAACACCCATTGGAGTGCCCATGATACTTGCACGGTCAAGGCGGGCATGAATTCCTATCTTTTATGGATCTATTTATGAGATTGCCTGATAAGCGGGTGTACGGAGGCTAAGAATTGGCTATGTGTTGGTTAGTTTTGCATATGGCCAGGTGGGAAAGCTAATTAGCTAAGTATTGGAGGGTTCTTGTAGGAAGATTTTTGTATGTAATTGTTTCATGATCCATGCTTAATATACAATGAATATAGTGAGTTTTAGTTGTAATATTTTCTTCTGAAAGTATCTGTGTTGTGGATTGATTTGACTCTTATGTTCTGTGTGATTAGCGATTTTGTTTTTTAATTCCGCAATTTGTAGAAGTGATTAGGTATTTAACTTTATTACATTCTTAGATTGGGTGAATTCAAGATATACATGCATGTTGTATAATCTCTAAATGGTATTAGAGCTGAAAAATTGCGAAGTAAAGTAGAGATGAGTTTGTGTTGGATAAAATTCAAATTTGCAGAAAAGAATTTCTTAGTGCTGGTAAATTCCAAGATCAAAATGGCTTTCTTGAAAGCTTTGAGGTTGATTATGCACTCAAGAGCGACTCAAACTATATTTCTGGAAAGGAAAGATAGAGCGGTATAAAAAGCAGTGGCTTGAAAAGACTAATGACAATGATGTTCCTAAGCGGGTGTGGAAGCATCTGCTGGAAATCTTGATGCATGGCAAAAAGTGGAAAAAGGAGAGGATGATCCTATTCGGGGAGTATAGGATACATTTACTCTCAGCCTCCATGCAAACTTTTCTATGCAATGTGGAAGGCTTTGACGGATCTATTCCAAAACGATGATGATCATAGGAAATTGGCTAAGAATATGTTTAGGAAGATCGAGATGGAAAAAGAGCGACAATTTATTCCAAAATATCTAACAAATTTTGTCCAATGTCGGGATGAATTGGGGAGTGTTGGAATAACGATTGTTGATGATGACTTGTTGACTTGGATCTCCTAGGACTTCCCGAGGATTGGAATGGTTATCTAGACTCATCGATGGAAGGAAAATTTACCATATTGGGAACAGCGTAATTAGGGATTTGGGTGCGGAGGTTTAGAAAGGAACACTAGAGATGGATCTTCATCTAAGAATGAGGATGAAGAGGACACTATTTGGCCCCAAAGGCGAGGAAGGGGGAAGGGGAAGAAATTCCATTCTAAATCCGAGTCCAAGAATGAAATAAACGGAGGACATGTCCAAGGTGAAGTATTTTCAGCAACAGCATAAACATTGCTACTGCCGTGGCATCACAAAGAGAAAAATGCAATATTGGAGGATACTGGGTGGTGTGGGCCTTGCCTATGGTTGAAACTTCACTTCTCATTGATCGCATGCATGATGTCCGGTGCATTACAGGGGTCATGTTGGTATTTGGATAGTGGTGCTTCCTTTCACATAGCGAGGGTAAAGAACTTTTCGTGACTTAAGGAAATCGAGATGCATATTGAAATGGATGATGACGGACGGTACAATGCCATGATTGGTGCCATTACCTTCCAGAGGGTTAGGTAAACAATTTCAAATTAAATATTTGATGCTTATAGGTGAAAAAAAATTTGGTCTTGGGTACGAAGAAAAAATTTGGTCTCGGTCGCAATGTTGGAGGATAGAGGCTATCACAACTTATTTTTTGAAAATGATGGAAAAGCTTTACTGGAACGCAGAAACAATAGCACGAGCGAGAGGTTGGGATTGAGATTAAAGGTCTCTTGGTGGAGGTGGTTGAATGGTTGCAGTGGCGGTAAGCCAAGGTAAGGTGGTGGTGGCCGTGGGGATGGGGGCGAGTTGTGGCACCGAGCGATTGGGCCATCTTCCTCACTGGAGCCTTGGGGGTCTGTCTGACATATTTCTGCGGTATTCCCAGGTTTACACACGGTGGGCCATATGCAGGGATGTACTATGGGAAAATATCCTGCGGCCACTTTCTGAGAAGGAAAAAGCAGGAGCTTTGGGGATATTTGAGAGAGTTTACCTGCAGGTAGGTAACCTTGGTCCTTTCTTGGTTTATTTATTAACAAAACATAATGCCTGTGTAATATTTGTTGACAAACATTTGTCGTAAGTGTTGGATCTTCTTCATGCAAAGGGAATATCAAACATTCTCAGACTGCTGTGATTTGGCTTTGAGTGAAAGGTGAGAAATGACGAAGGCTCTTACGAAGCACAATAATGGTGGAGAATACATCTCTAATAGATTCAATATGCTACAAAAGAAGGAATTCGAAGAGAAATCTGTGGCGCCTCGTAACCAGCGGAATGGGGTCATGTAGAGGAAGAACAAGGCTATTATTGGTGCATCTGTGAGTGATGTTTGCATATTCCGAGCCCTCTTGATGAATCTATGGGTGTAAGTATGCAATATTACATGTGAAAAATCGTTGTCCTCATAAGTACTTGGCATGGGTACACACAGAAAAGGCTGAAATTTGATGTTTCACTTTGAATTTTGGATCATCTGTTTATGTGCATGTGACCTAAGATGCAGGAAAAGCGAACCCTTTAACAAGCGAGTTCTGGGATTTTGTGGGTACATTTAAAACACCACTGGTATGTTTCATGCCAAATAACGATAGGAGTACTATTGTGCCGACGGGACTCTGAGAAATTTGATGAGAAGAAAATCCATGCGGTTGTCCACAGAGGCTGGACATGAAGAGAAATTTTGGTTCCCAAGGATGAGTCTTGCGAATGTCAATAGGAGGTTCATGATGGAGAAGGCACTCACTATAGAGCCATCCATCAAAAATGGCGAAGGCGCACCATAGAAATATGATTGAGACTTGATCTTGCAAAGATGAAGACCCTAGTTGCATTGCAGGCAAAGAAAATATCCTAGCAGGTTCTGGATATGGATCTTGTGAAAACCATGTTGATAAACCATCTTCCCCAGGAACGGGTGCGACGATCGACTTTGGTTGATGCGATGAGTGGAGGAGTATGACTCTGCATTTGTCGAAAACGATTGCATGGGAGACAGTCCCAAAACTAATTGACAAATGGAGTGGTTGGATCAAGATTGATCTACAAAAGGTGAAAAACTATTCCATTAGGTGTGAATAAATGGGAAGCGGATTTGGCCGGGGATTCTCACGGATGGGGGATAATTGTGATGATGTGCGCATTTTGGGGGTATATTCCCATAAGATCACACTGCATAAGCTAATGGGATGGCATTCACTCAGATGGATATGAAAAGGGTATCATTTATCAATGGGATCATTGAAGAAGAGGTATTTTATGAAAGCATTTGAATATTTCTAAATCTTCTTGGTAGATACATATTCAATAGCCAAACTCAAAAAAGAAACATATACTAATTACAGAAAAGGCACCTAGGCCAACATGCCTCACAAATGAACAACACTATTTCACCCGAAGATGCAAACTATGAAAATTAAACAGATGGCTATACATATTATTGCAGTTGAAGACCCAAAAACTATTGATCATTTGTGTGACTTACTGTTGGTGATGCAGTTTTGATTGAGATGATGATTATGATACCATGCAAGGAGGATCTTGCGAGGGGGTTCAAAATAAAGGATATGGGACTCCTTCATTATTTCCTTGGATTCGAAATATGAGAGGGATGGTGGAAATTTTGTCTCAAAGCCGGTAACAAGGAAGTGCGGTACAGGTTTCACATGAGAGAGGTAAAACCCATGGATTACTCCTCTTCCAAAATTGGGAAGGATGCTACTATCCTTAGGTAGATAATGGGTTCAACAGTATTTGGTAGACACGAGACCAAACATTTTGCTACAGTTCACTCCATTTGAATCAAGATAATAATTAATCTTGACTCTTTTGAAGGTGGGGAAGCATGTGGCAAGACACGAAGGGCAGCACATCGAGCCCGGTCTATGGTACATACGGACGACGGAGGATTGAAACGAGCTTCACGAGCCAAAGTGGGTGGACGTCCCGCCAAGTGAAGAAACATCGGGAGAGGATCAACATGGATCCATCGTCGGTTCCTGGTATATTAAAAGAGCAACGATTTGTGATTCGGTGTGACGAATACATGGGCTTGATCGGCGCATGTGAAGGCTGTGGATGAGAAAAGATCTTGGTTGGCTTGTTTGGTTCTCGAATGGATCAAATGAATGATTCATTGTGATAAAGAGTTTCATTAAACTCTCGTTAATCACGTGTTTCAAATTCTGACATATGGATATAGTACATGCTCCAGGGTGTGTGTGGAAGAAGGATAATGTTACTTCGGTACATTCCAGAAGATTGGGGTGCAAATATTCCTAAAAAAGGGAACCACCAAAGAAAATTTTAATATTATAGAATGAGATTAGGGTGAAGGATAATCTCTTTCTTGTTGAGAGAGAGTGTTGAAAGTTAAAAATAAATTTCCTTTTATGTGATTGATTTAAGCACCCAAACAAGGTGGGGCCCAAATGCTATTTTTGGGTGCATGTCTATTTAAGGTCCCTTAATTAAGATGGACATTTCAGTATGTAATATCTCCTATTTGACTTGAAACAATTAGCTGAAAGTGAAAAATTTCGATTATAGCTAGTGGATTTCAAGTTAGAGGTGGTTAGTGAGAAATGACAGTAGTTAATTGCTGTGAGTTAGAAGTGCGGTGGTGCATGAGTTAGTACAAGTTGTATATAGTTTAACTTGATTGATGAATTAAAGCTTCAGTTGTATAATTGTAACTAAGATACTTTAGTGAGAGATCTAATGGATAGTAATAATTAATTCACAATCACGATCTCACATACAACCTAAGGATTTACTATTATTAGTCACATACACATGTCAAATCAAGTAGAACCAGTTGAAGTTCTAGGTGAAAGGGAAGTTGAATATTAGTTGTGGGATTATTAGAGTTTTGAGAGCAAACACCCACATTGGAATGTTCATGATACTGCAGTCAGAAGGAAATAATTCCTATCTTTAGGGATCTATTCCATCATGATTGTGGCTCTTCAAGATGTCTGGAGGTTAGTGGCTATAATTGATTTTCTTATTGATGTGAGACAATTAGCGAGTCTTTTGGAGGGCTCTTGTGACAATATTTTTACTTATTAATTGTTTCATGATCCATGCTTAATATAATGAAGATAGTGGGGTTTTGTTATAACTTTCAAAGGAAATTCTCCCTCTTGGTTTGAATTGATTCTTGTGTATTCGTATGGTTTGAGGTGTGTTTAATTCCACAAAATATTTGTGAAGCGATTAGGTATTTAACTTTAGTACATTATTAGATCGAAGGAATCGGAAATATACACTTATTATTTATAATTTTTACAAAAGTATGGGTAAGATGTTTTGATATTATATTTTTTCAAAAATATTTGAACAAGATAGTTAGTAATATTTGAAAATCTATGTTAACTAATTTATGTCGATATCAACTTCATATATAACTATATACGGATAAAATATTTTAATAAAAATTAATATTGACATGTAATTAAAATATATTAATAATAAAAAAACCATTTTAATTTATTGATAAAATTTCTTGATATATGATACTAAAATATTTTAATATAAACTAAGTATGTATTTATATATGTATTTTTTATGTATATATCATTAAAAAAAATAAGTTTTATTGTCAAAAAGTTTATTTGATCATATATATACTCTACTAGCATTAAAAATACAATTTAAACAATGAAAAATAACACTGGTATATGCTTTAAAAAATTTGCACTTGAAAATTTAAATCCTGAAGTATCAACTTATTAGGTATGGTAGTCTGTAGGAAGAACATGGTTGTTGGATTTATGAAACGGTCTCATATTAACTATCTTATTAATTACATGATCTACATATTCTTTTAAGTACATATAGAAGGGGTATATATTATATGTATATATATATATTGTAATAAGATGTAGCTGTTTTATCAATTTTCACTATGTATATCTTGGTTCGAAAATTGTGATAATATTTTTTATTTATTTATTTTTTTAAATGCTGATCATAGTGTAATGTTACCCGAATGGTTTGGTAGATCTTGGATGTGAGCTAAAATCACAACTTAATATGCTTTGATTTCTTGTTGGTTCATTTTTATGTGTTTTGGGATTTTTTTGTGCTTTCGTTGGTTCATTTTTAAGGGATTTATGATAACATGAATATTATTGTGTTTTGTTAAATATCTGTTTTTCTAATTCACAATAGAGGTAATTTTCTTTCATTACAGTAGAATTTGATATAAATAGAGATAATATAAGACTTGAATTAAGTCTTAATTATACATAATTTAAAATTTTTCTAAATAATTTTTTATTTAAGTATTGGGAGTTTTTGCGATTTGTTATATTTCTGCAGATATCATTTTTTTCGGATTTATAAACTGGTCATTCATGTGAACATTTCTGAACTCGCTGTGCTTGAATAATTTCTCATGCTTTTGAATAAATGCACTTAGCACTCATTACATCAGTGATGATCATAGGGGTGAAGAGTCGTGATTGGAAATAGTGAAATAGATCCTGTTATTAATCATCAATTTCGGGAGACTTGCACCCGATGCTAGGACTTGGGGAGGGATTTGGGTGCTTGGGGCCGGAAAATACGGGATGGATGACCGAAGTCACAGTTACCAAGTGCCAAGCCCTAAAAGTGACGATTGACACTATGTGAATAATTTCTCTAGTTTCAATCCCTCTTCGTCCTTGCAGAGCATCTTTGGAGTACGATGAGTGCTTACGGACTGACCAATCATGAAAATTAGTCGATTACTACTACCTCTCATGGAAATGGTCATAGATGAATGACTTATGAAATCCCAAAAAATGATATCTAATAAATGTTATTATCAGTTTGTAAATATAAATCAAACCCAAATATTTGGAAGAAAATATTAATTATATTCATTTAGGGGAAAACAGCAGAATATTTCTTTTGTTTGTCAAGTTGTGCCGTGATCCTCTAGGCTTGAACTTTTGGGCAAAAATTGCGTGGCCCTAGGGCATCATCACATCAAAGTCACTGGGGATCACACTCGGCTGGGCCTTTCCATCTTATCACCCGGTTGGAGTTTATCCATGTCTCCTCCCCTAGCAGAGCATAACCACCCCCCACGGGGTTTGATCACGGGTCGCCCAGCAACGTGAGGAGCCCATCCTCAGCGGATTTGTGCTAGCGGGACTTTTGACGGCAAATAATAAAATACTACCAACCATTTATAAATACACAAATAAATATAAGAAAAATAATTTTGTTATTTATTTTCAAAAGAAAGTTGTAACATAATTGAGGGGTTAATCAATATTCAAGATAGTTTCATTTAATTTTATTGATAAATATGGATTGATTGATTATGGAATCATCCTCCTTCATACCTATTATTTTAATTATTTAATTTTAATTATTTTTGGATATATTACTTGAAGGAATTACTAAAAAAAAAATTAATTTTAAAATTAAAAAATCAAATTCCACCTTTGAATTAAATGTTATATTATTAAAGAATTTTTTTTAATAAAAATGAAAATTATTTATATATCGAAATAAACTTTGAACTAAAAAAGCATTGGAGTATTTTGTAGCCTTTGTTCAAATATGAGAGGTGGTTCATACTTTTTGAATTTCGATAATTAAATAGCGGGAACACTAGCTATGCAACCTTGTTATATATACGATTATTACTTAAATTGTGACTCAAAAAAATTTATATATTCAACTAATTTCCATAGTCTCCATATCTTTAATTTCGGTGCATTCACTCATACACACCCATTTTAAGTTATAATTAATAATAAAAATCATTCTGAAGATAATTTTAAATTTAAAACTAAGTGAAGTAATAAATTTAGTAATATAACTCAGCAAGGTATTTCCCAACTTTCATAACATGAGCCATGTACCTACCACTATAGTGAAAAATGACTACCATATTGAGGCCTATACTCATGTGGAACTACTTTCAACAACATTTCAAAAGGTCCAAAACCTAGCCCTAATCATGAGTTTGGGCATGCGAGAAACCCTAGCCTTAATTCTACATGGCTATATGGACATGTTAAACAGGTTGTTAAGAAGGGAAGAGTTTCCGTTCTAGTTGTGTTTGTGATTTCATGTAGTTGAGTGAGAAAAGGAGTGGGGATATTTGCTAATATAATAGAGAAAGACTGAGGATTCTATAACATCTTATAAGCCAAATTGTATATGATGACTCCATAATGAGTTCATCTTTCTTTGTATTTGCATTTGTATCTAAGAAGGAAAGAGCAAGTTATAGGATTTCCCAAGTTCTCGATGGATTTATCCTATTAGGAGGGTACATATTGTGTTCAATGTGTGGATGGGATTTAAGTGTTATTGTTTTAACTCCTTCGATTTCATACTAAGAATATTTTAGTGATTTGAGAATTTGCACTTGTAATATTTGTTGTGATGGGTTGCTTCCAATGAAATATCCACAATAGTTTACAAATCATTTGAGTGCAATTACTAAAAATAAATATAGTTTGAAAGTATGGATGAAAGAAAAAATTAAGATAATTATGCATCTTATTACTACTATCTTCTGATAGGAATTGTTTGAAATAAGAAAAGGAGCGCAAGTTTTAGCCAAGTTGGAGGATAAATTACATTGGTGAAATGCTTGCAACCATGACCATTACCTTCCCACTACAAATAGAAACCAAAATCCCTTGTATACATTTGCTTAATTCTAATCCATTACAAGAACAATGATGTGCTCTCCTTGACATCTCATCATTAACCCTAACATGAATGGCTCCCAATCTAGTATATATGCATCCATCTCATTCATTTCCTATCAATACTAGACATGAGACTCATCCTCATGAATCTAATACCATTTTTGAAATCAAGTAGATTTATTTGGTTTAATATATTTCTTTTTATAGGAATTCATCCCTTTTTATGGGTTCATTGAGCAACAAGAATTTAAACATGTACTATATCTTGGTTGGAGAAACATCGAAAAATTCACACAAAAGTTTTCACAAGTGTTTGAATCCATCACATGGACATTGGAGTACCCATTGCTGCATTTTCATACAACATCTGTGGTAACTGGCTTGAATTGGCTCCCAATCTAGTAGGAACACATGCATCTTGATCCATTCATCAATTGTAGACACTTGGGGGCCATCCTCATGAGAATTTGATACCATATACAATGTTATTTTTTTGGTTTAATACATTGTTTTTTTATAGGAGTGTCCCTTTTACCTCATGACAACTTTCATGGGTTCATTTTGCAAAAGCATCTAAACATAAATACTATATCTTGGATGGAAGAAGTAAAAATACAACGAGCAGAGAAACAACTAGAGTTTAATCTTATAATTGTTAGTATTTTATTTGTATTCATGGTATTGTCAACACAAATAATAATTTAAATCTTACAGTCTGTTCTTCTTATAAAAAAAGTGTGGATATATAAGTAAGTGAAAATAGATATAGACACACACAAAAAAATTAACAACATTATTTTGGACAATTGTCCCTAGAAAAGCCTACGAAGAGAAAACGATGTAGCATATGAGGTTTGTTAATGAGAAAAATAGAGAATTACAAAGTGCTTCTCTGGCTTGCTTTCAAAATAATTATATTGAAATATACAGGAAAAATGTTTTTCCTAAACAACCAGATCTAAGCTCTCTAGAAAACTTTTTTTCCCTAGAAATTAGCTCTAACTATTTGAATACATTGCAAAACTGAAAAATTTTTTCTTCCCTGAAAATGCCTAGGAAAATTTTCTTATCTTCCTCCTCTGAATCAGCATTTTATCCCAGGAAATGAATACAGGGCTATGTTAGTTGATGTCAGCAAAGCATCCATTGGGTCGGCTGTTGCCTTTGTCAGAATGGCCTCTCTGAATGATTCAGCATCTTTTCTATCCATTGCATTTTCACAAACCTCCAGAGGTTTCTTAGAAAATTATCACTAAACACGAACTCTATATTGTCTTCCTTGTTAACTTCTTATATTAATAAGATATTTGTCTTCGGGTATTCATTTGGCGAATGATTTTCGATCTAATTGATGCCTCTCTCTCCAAAGCTATCTTTTATATTGTAATATACTTTGAAACTAACAGCAAGATCTAATCAGGTAAAACTGTGACTTAGATCACTTTGACTCTCTCCAGATTATTTAAAAGGAAAATCAAATTACATGTTTTAATTAACACAATTAAAAAACTTCCATAGGTTAGACTTAGAAATAATAAAATTGTGAAATTAATTTAGTGGGTGTTTTATGAATATTTTATCTTTCATAAGAGTGTTTCTGGGGTTTTGTTTGAGTTCATGCTCCTTATACTCTTAAAAATCATAGGTGAACCCCTCTGTTTATTTTAAAATCTAACCTCCCTCTTGTAGGGAAGGTGTCTCCTGCCTTGTCTGTTCTCTAGTGAGTGACTTGTTCTCTCCTCTGTGTATTTAAATATCGGAATATCAACCCGCGGTCTGCTGGAGGACATGTTGTAGCCAAACTTATCCACATTTCCAGAGTCCACACTGGCAAACCTCACTGCTTCATCTTCTGTTGGGAGTCTGATTCCATGTCCTTGCAGCTTCCATGACTTCTGGGGTTGTCATTTTCCTGCTCGCCTTTCAATAAGATCTCCGTTGTTGATGCCTTTGTGATTTTGCTACCCTGCCTACGCGTTGCTGTATCCAACTGTTGTAGTGATCTCTCAAAACCTGAAAGATTGGTTTCCACGGCACTCTCTCGGTTTTGGCTCCCCTCTGAGTCTTGATTTTATTCAGCCAGTATAAATAATCTCTCTGCCTTCTACTGGCTTGTGTCCCAACACTTTCCTTCTGTTAGTTACTTTCTGTCATATGACTAGTTCTGTGAGTTTAAACTGAGCATCGTATGACTAGTTTTGAATCACCTGCTTCCTCTCTTAGCAGTATCTAACAGTGCTCACCCATACTCTATATTTGTCTCAAATATGAAGCTTCTTCTTATAAACACCTCAATCTTCCTGCGCACTACGCAAGGATATATGAAAAAGGTATTGATCCACGTGGGGAATGCACAAAAATTGGATCGATCTGGCTCAATAAAACACTGCCAGCTGAATGCCGAGCCTCTGCTGGCTGCTCTCCATCGGATCCTACCCAATATGAGATATTGGAGTATGTACTCATCCCCATCCCAGGGATAATTAAACATCACGAAACTCATCCTCCAACTAGCGTACAAGTGATCAATCTCGGTCGAGGATGCAATGGCCTTCCCACTTATGTCCTTATTCCTTTTCGGGACAATGGGAGACATAGTTCCCAATCTCAACACGTAAACACTTAACCTTCGAAAAGTCATCATATTCTCTCTTTATAAGCTTATGCTGATTGAGACTTTTCTTCACTTTTCCTTTCTGCCAAGGGCTATTTTCTCCTCCTCCTTCTCTACCTTGGGTCCATTTTTGTTACGCTAGTGGGACCATCGGTAAGCTGAACCCTCTCGGCGCTCATCACAGGAAGTCACTCCATATACTCTCCCAACGAAGTGTGTCTCGTCCATAAATTACTCAAACAAATGTACATCATTCCTTAGTAACTCGTTTAGTTTTGTGCACACCAACTCACTATCTAATGGTTTCTCTCCAATTATTGCAATTTCATCTCTGCTCTGTTGAATTCTAGTGCGAAAGGATGTAACGTTCTTAACTTTGCTACATCTTAGTTGTACTCATATTCTCCTTGAGAATAATTTTTTCGATTCTCGGACGAATCCTGGTACAACTTCATGATGACATACCACATATCCTTTGTTGTTGTCTTATCTACGAATGTAAGATGATATGATCCCAAACTCTATCTAAATTCATGCTCTTGGATTTTTACATTTCCGCTGCGAAGATTTTGATTGTTGTGGAATTTTCAACTCCAACTATTACGTGCGTCACATATTCCTTCAAGTTGTGATCATACTAGAAGGAATTGTCATACTCGTTTTCCAGTACACCAAATTTGAAGGCCCCATCTAGTCATCCCGAACTTGGAGACCTTTTGTGGCCATCTTTGAGAAAACTCAACAAATGGAGAAATATATGTCAGATCTCAACTTTCTCCTTCCTCGAAAAATTAAATTTATATGCCCCTACTACTCGCACTTCTCACTTTGCAACTATATCTCCGCCATCGGCTCTCAGATCCTCAACTTGCCAACTCGCACTTTGAAGCCTGCATAGTATTTCCCTAGGATTTTTGAACTTACCTCGGGAAACGCTCGGTATTGTCACTATCAACAAGCTAAACAGTGAAGTTTCTCTTCTCTGCTACTGTCCGATGTTGTCACACAATATGCGAGCTTTTTAACACACACAGAATCGCAAATATAACTCGAACTAGCAATCGAAAATTGAATGGTTCATGAGGCACTGATACTTGATAAGGTTTTACAAATGGGAGTAGCAATCTGATCGTGGGCTTGATTGTGGGAAAAAAAACATTCACATTTAAGTGCAGCTGAGTTAGAGTTAGAGTTCTCAGGATGGGTGACCCCTCGGAAGTTCCTGAGATTACCGGGTGCAAGACTGCAGTAATGATTGACGGCGATGTGATTCATTTCTACCTAGCTTTCAATCCCACTTTTTTCACCCTTGTGAGCATCACCCAGGTGAAATGGGTGCTAAAGTGGACTATTCAAAAATCACAGAAAGTGGCCAGGCCACGACTACCTTCTCATGGAAATGGTCGCAGATGAATGACTTACTTAACGCAGCTTGAATCCTAAAAATATGATATCTAGCAATCAAATTGTCCGTAATTGGTATCCTTGCGACTGGAAATCATGACCTCCTTTCCTCCCATCGGAAAATTAGAGAAAGCTTTGAGAATTTTACTTTGGAAAATTTCCTTTTCTGTGTGCTTTTATCTTCCTTCCTTGCCTTGATTTGTCTGCAAAGAAAACCTTTGTTACAAATATTGTGATGCTGAGATATGCTATGCAAAATCACTCGATATGCTCACCAAAATCACTCATATCCTGGAAATCCTCTCGCTCTACTTTGCCATCGCTTTGCAAGGAAATTTCGAGACTTTCCTACACCCTGGATTCTGAAATCAAATCTCTCTCTTAATTCGCACTACTTGGATGGCCTATGCAAATATGAAAACAGTGCTTCAAATCTCCCTTTGAGAAATCGACACAATTTCAATTCCTTTCGCCTATAGCCTCCAGTCCAATCATTTTTTCTCGACACCATGTGAAAATTCCTTGAATGCCACAACAAGAGGTTTAATCTTCTAACCGTTAGTAGTTGATTTATCTTCTATTTATTATTAATGACGAATAACGATTAAATCATTGGATGCATTCTTCACCATACGTTGTGTAAATATAGAACACAAAACCGAGAAATAGACTCACACACACGAGCAATTTTGCACAAATGCTTATTTTTACAAATTTATCCATGGAAAAGCCGTGAAGGGAAAACCGAGTGCGATAGATGAGGGTTTTGTTATTATGTAACAAAAAATAAAGAATTACACATCGCATAGCGTGTCCCGAATGAGCTATGCACACTGATCTCAACTAGAAATATGTTGGGAAAATCATTTTCCTTCACAACAAATCGATCTATCCCTCTTTTAGCAAACTCTTCCCGGAGAGAATTTCTATTCAGGTCCTATGCGGAAATGTGCACGCATGCTCCACATGTCTCGTCCCGGAAACTCTTTGCGAGAAATTCGTCCCGCGTTCTTATACCTCTAGAATCAATTCACTCCACCTCCTAGGAACATGTCCGGCTCGCAATTGAATCAATGCTCTCAGCAACTCGCATTAGGAATCTAGTTAACTCATGACACTATAGAATATGGTCTCCTTACTACTGGATCATTCGACTTCCCATCATATCTCGGGACCACCTGGAAAACCCCTTGAGGATTTGTTTGAAAATCATGTCCTACAAACCTACTGCTACCATCTCTTCCCTAGCTTCAAGCTCCGTGCCCTTGCAAAATGCTACAACACGTGGTTGAACCGGCGTAAATCATTTTCAATCTAGGGGATGCCTCTCTTCCAAACCCCCAAATTCTATCCTCGTAATAGAAACCAACGATGAAGATCTAATCCCAATCAATGGCCCAGATCAATTTGAACCATCGTTAGAAAGTCTCTAGATCAAGAATTCGAATTACCTTAATTAATTAAATTTAATTAAGTAATTTCCCAAGTTAGACTTAGGGAATAGATTAAACTATGGAAAATCCATTTAATTTGATACTCTCGTGTCCTCGCGACTCTCTTAAACATTATAGAGGTTAGAACACATGTGCGCTACTACACCTAAATTAAGAGAGAGAGCAAACAACAAAGCATCTAAACATGAATATTATATTACTTGGTTGGAAAAATCAACAAAAAAAGAGATATCTTTATTCAATGTCTTATACTTTTTATCACTGCGTACTTTCATGAAAGCACTACTGGTTTTTTTCATGTAGGATCAAATACCACCATGGCATTGTGGGTTTTAACCTTGTACAAATTTAGTGCTTGCGAGCGAATTCCTTAAAAACAAAAATATATGCAAACATTGTCTCTCTTTGGAACCAAAAAGCTAGGAAAATCCGGACTAATTTTCTCATTATATTTCTTTCAATGTTACAACACATTATACACATTTGAAGCATTCATAAACCCCCAATCTATTAACCATGGATTAGAAACATAACCCTATTTTCTTTCGATCGGATCTACAAAACCATAGGCCAAACTACCATGCATACAAAAGGTTACGCTATGTTTCGAGGTGTTGCTCGAAAAGCGCTCGCAAACTGGCCACGAATATCACCCCCTTGTAATCCCCTAAACAAAGGGCAGTTGTCTCCCCCATGACCTCAGTGAGCACACCGCACAAACACATTGTGAGTAGGGCTGGTCGGTACGATCGAATCCAACACATACCCAATCTCGGGAAAGTGAGGCTCGTAATGTAGTGATGAGTTCTAAATGATATGTTCCAAGTGCGGTAAATAGATTAGTCTCATGACGCTCTTTCACTGTTGGCTATGTGTGTGTGTATGGGTGTTTCCAACTATTTTTCTATTCATATAAACTTTGAAGATGTGCGTGTTCTCAGTGTTTCAATGTATGCAACGTATTTTGAGGAATATTTCTTCATGAAGGTTACTACGAGGATGAATTTTTGGTGCCAAAAAGTGAGGAGCACCACAATATCTTAATGATGTGTGCTTATGATCATATTTGGAAATCGACGTGCACTCTAGCCTTACCATATTGGTGTGTGTCATGGAACAAAAGCCGACTAACACAAGGAGGAATATTTTTACAAACACACATGAGCAACCAGCGAAAAGTGATGTAAAGCTGCAGCTTCCGGGTACTCTGTGCGTAGTCTTACTTATCTATCCTAAATCTTGAATATTTCCATGACTAATGCTCCTTGCATGCTGCTCTGGTGATACCGAGGATTTAAAGGTCAAACCTGAAATCCAAAGAATTTACCTTGCAGAGGTCACCTGCCACTTTCGTCATGTTTGTGATCAATCGCTGGGTAATATTCGATTGCGTACTTGCATGTAAGGGGTATTGTAATGGTGCAGGATCCATTTCGATTAGCCATCTCGCATAAATTTGGATTAGGCCATATATTGAATATCGTGGGAAAGAGATATGTGGAAAGTGATGAACAATAAGGCAACCATTGGACATTACGAAGAATTGCACATGAATCACTGCTCTCGTATGGCATTAGGGGAATTTTGAGGTCTCAAAATGGGCCTCCTAAGATGTACAATCAAAATAAACTGCATAAGAACCAATGGATTCAAGATGATGATGTCAACCATGGGGGATGATTCACTCATTTTTTAAGTAAAAGGGTAAAAATATTAAAAAATAATAAAATAAATACAAAACTCCGCTTTTACAACTCGTATTTTCAACTTATCTCCCAAAGTTCTGCTTCAAATTTTGAGTGTGAGTACCTCTTTGGATGCAAAATTTAATTCCTCATCCAGAGGATTACCCTTTACTCTGCACAGTTTCAGATGGAGACTTGCTATCGCGAAAAATGAAAAAACGTGATTGCGATCACGTTTTTCATCGTATTTCATATTTTTCATGTAGTGGTCCATCAAAAATATATGAGCATGGGTAATCATTGGATGAGGAATTAAAGTTCTCGTCCAATGAGCATCTCACCTGAAATTTGAGTAAATAATTTGGGAGATATGTTGAAAATAAGAGTTGAAAAAAGATAAGTTTTTTTCTTTTTCCCCTCTAAAATTTGATGATGCAAATCAAAACTTATTTTACTATTTGCACTATTATTTTATAAAATCTATAGGAGGCCCTTTTGAGACCTCAAAATTCCTAATGATTTTGATAATGTAATGTCTAATAAAATGCATGAAACATCGGAGCACTTGTGCCAGTACGCAACAATAACTAAGGTTGAAGTCAAGGACTCGGTAGTACTAAACATTTGGCTTCCTTCGTAGAGGTCTTTGAATGAATTACTCATAGATGAAGATGAACAAACTGAGCACTCATTAGAGATGATATGACGCCGAAGGTCCGCACATGTTTGAGGACTAACTCTCAAAGATCCTTTCACATTTGAGCAGCTCCATACAACTTCTCGAGGTGACATTGAAGAAAATGTTTCGACATACAAATATTATCGAAAGTGAGCTTTGGATCCCATCGAGCCACTCGCAATTGTGATATTCTCACCTATAATATCCTAAAAGGTGATTATATCTACAATAAGGAGAGCTCCAAGATCATATCGACTCACCAAGATGGTCTCCACTAAGACCTAGTAAAAACCAATGGACATTGCTTCACATTGTTCATGGTCACATTGGATATAAAGATTCCCTTCAAAATAACCTCCTCTCGCATGTATGTGTTTACATTGATAGTTTGCTTTTGTGTTAAGCACGTGAATATCTTCTACATGAACATTTGTGATCCCTCCGACATATCTCACTAGCCAATGCAAAGTCTCCGTACTTTATGGGTTTGACTAACCATGTGGCGAATAGTAATGTTGAAACTAGGATGGACAAAAGAAAAAATCATACCTCATCCCAACAACTCTATATATAAATTGAATCATCATCCATGTTGATGTAACAATCTTGTATATAAATATATCATCTATGTTACTGTAAACAAAATTGGAGCAACTTACTCTCGAAGTGGAACAAGACGGTAAAACAAATGTTATGTATAAGAAGTGGAACAAGATGGGAAAACAACGTTTCTCTTTCGACCATTTTTGTTTCTTAGTTGACAAAGCGCTTTCTCCATAAATGAATGGTTTCTTGAAACAATTTTATGAGAAATGTGATGCTTAAGAAACACAGCATATTTGTAAGTATGGTTGGAACAAATTGCGGTATCCTCCTTTCGCATCTATAAGGGAAAACAATAATGTTTAAACGATGTAAAAACTAGTGTAATAGAAAACTATCGCTACAGGAAAAATATAAACAAACAAAATGAAAAATATGAAGCTCTGACAGGGATCATGGTTGATGAGAGCCAACCTCCATAGAAGAGAAATGTTGTATGAGTGAGAAAGGGAAATGGTGATACATTATTAAAGCGACGAGAAGTTGAAGCTCTGAGTTACGTAGGCCAGAACAAATGCATGTCGAGCCAAAATGCAAATTAAGGGGAAAGTGAGGCAGAAATGCCTTTTTCCCATCAGTGAAAACCCTACGTGAAGGAGTGTCATTTATTTCTTGAGGGTAAAGTTTGGACTGCCTGTCGAGTTTTATTTTCTGGGCTTTCCATATGAAGCCATGTGATGAGCCCTATAAGTGGAAGCAATCGTGCTCGACAGTGTGACCCTAACATGGACCCACAGCCACAGGTTGAGCCACCTCAAGAATGTTATGCTTAGCTACTGAGCGTATGTCATAAATCCTCAGCAAAGGGCACATAATGTCTTTTCCAAAAGGAGTGTCTAGTACCATATGTTATAAAGCTATGTTTTGTCATGTATACTGTACTTTTAAGGTAATTTAAGACATAGTTCATAATTCAATAAAGGAACACACACAAAGCACCTTTATGATGCCTATAGTAAAGAAACACTTAGTATAAATACGTAGAGATCCATGTGTCACTAGGTGAGGGCATCTCACTGCCACTATGAATTGTAAATCCTGAGTAAGTGTAGATTCAGATCATATGGTTGGAGTGGAGATGAACACATATAAAGTTGGAGGAAAATGGATACATATAGAGTGGATTTAGAAATATACTACACAGGTTGCAGGCATAAGTATTAAAGGGAGAAAGTAATGCAAAAGTGAAACTCCGTGCCAAATGTAAGGCGATTATTAATGTTTTAATATCAATGTAAGACTATTTAAGGGTCATTTTATTCCATAAAATTATATGCATCACTAGTGAAAAGTAACCCATAATGCAATAGATTTTTCTAAGGTGTGTTTTGAGGTACATTCTTTTTAGGTGTGAATTTTTGTTTCTCTTTTAGTGAGTTTGAGATATACTTATAAGATTACAGGACAATTGAAATAGCTGTGAAATGTGTATGTCTTACAACGATTTATCTATTTTCTAGCATCACCTAATTGGCTGCATTTTTGCTAGCCTCGCTTTCAATGTAATAGCAAAAAGAAACATTATACCCTCTTTACTTCACTAATCCAATATGGCTAAATAGCGAGTCATCATGATTTCATAGTTTTCTGCTTGTCTCTCTCTCCTTGTTTCTTGAATGCGAAAACCTCCAAACACCTGCTTTCTCGTCCCATCGTAGTCCTATTTCTCGTTTCTTAGCTGTGCAGGATATCATTACAACAATAATTTCATCTTATCATGTTTCCTTTAGTGAAAAACAAGTGAATCTACTCGTGATTCAATTTTTGTATGATCGACGTAGACATGTTTAGGAGGGATTTGAAACAAAAGAGTGGACGATGTTTTTGCTTTTGGGCGCATTGATATCTATGCTCACGATGAGTGATTGGGCCAATGAAGGTGGAGATCCTTTCTTTCTATTCGATGTTTATGGGTGAGATTGTGATCTTGGACCGACCACCTTATTTTTCCACCTCATAGATTTTGTGAAAGAGCCAACACATCCATGGGTTACATTCTCATCGATGGTTTTCACCTCACTCAACATGGCGTAAGTTCGAAAAGTGATGATGAAAAATCCAAATGCCGTGGAGCTTCTTTGGTGAGAGTGGAGATTCCATTTAGACTTTTGCATCTGTCTCGAGAGAAAGATATGAATTTTGTGGAGGCTGCCTGCACAGTCACTTCCCAAAACCGTGCTCTCAGTATGTGACTTGTTATCACACTATTTCACATTCAAATCCCATATCCATATTAGGAATTTTACCAAAAGACATGTCACCGAGTCTTACATAATGTAACATTTTGGCATATAGACTGCAGTTGAGGGCACTAGCTACAAATATACTAGACTCAAGTCCAACCTCGACAAAGTTGAGCATGGAATTCCTCACCTTGTTTAGGAGCTACGAAGCCAACACAAGCCTTCAACACACCGACATATGTGAACAGTCAACCGGTTTGGCATCATGCCTTCAAATTGAATTTTCATAGAAGAGCTCCAAGCCTCCTCACCTGTACCCCGCGCGGGAATACCTACCCTATCATAATAGCCAAAGTCAACATATTTCACTTTGGTATTTTGTTAAAAACAAATTCTCGACTAGATTCCCACACTTTTGCATATGCCTCGAAATCATTGTTGTCCGGGATAGCACATCCATTGTCAAACATTTTGTCAAATACTTTTGATTCCACACTTTGCAAATGTATTAGCAAGTTTTATTTGGTAACATACATGTTTGAGATTCAACAGATGATGAGCTTGGTGAAAAGGGTTGCCTTCACTAAGTGGGCTCGCAGCTATAGAGCGCCAAGTCTATTTTTAGGCTTATGTCTATTTTTAGACATGATGATCATATTTTCGAAAAAGTTTGCGGGATGTTATTTGTGGATGGTTGATCGAAGTTGGAAAAACAGTATGAAAATTATATTTTTGAGAATATAGGGCGAAAGTCTATTTACATAGATACGTACGATGTAAAAATAGATGCATGTTGATTATTATTAGCCCTTGACATTGTCAGACTCTAAACAACAACAACTTATTACTTTTTGAGTACTTCGGTTTCAAAGGTGAAAAATGTAGCATGATGAGGCCAAACGTAAAGGAAATTACACTATTCCTAGTTTCACGGGAGCTAATGCATGGAGGACTTAGTTAGAACTCCGTCGTGGCAGAGTTATGACACGATGGAAGAAGTAGTTATGAGTTGTATTCGGCTTTTAGCTGGCTAGACTCGCTGAGCTAGTTGTATACTAGTCTAAAGAAATGATTGACAGTGATGAGTGAAAGTGGAGTGCAAGTCGATGAATTAGTTAATGGTCTACACAAATAATAACTGCATTAATCACCTAAAAAATACAGCAGCGATCACAATGGTGCCGCGAAACGCTTTCGGTGCGAGTGGAGAGATAGGTGAAAGGGCAAGATAGAACTATCGTCGCTGTGACTATAGTGATGCATTGATTGCATCACACACTCGAGTGGAGATGCCAATGAGGATTGCGCGTCAAGGATGGAGTAATTCGAAATTCATTTCAGAGCCATTCTTTCGGTAGAGATTGTCGAGGTGGACTGCGAGGCTAACGTATGCAGTGATTGGTGCATGGATTTGCAAGATTGGTCCTGATTAGTGTATGACGATTTGTGACTTGTCATCGAGGGTCGTGGTGGGAATTTGTATGTTTGTATGAGATTTTCATATGATCTCCATGTTACATAATATATAGTTTGGGTTTTTCAACTTCGAGGCTTTCCGCAGTTAAAAAGCCGTGTATATGTGCGATTGAGATATTTTTGTTTTATGCTTTCACGTGTGTGTGCAATTAATTTTTCCGTAAAAGATTATACAAGTGGAATAGATTCAAAGTATCTTTGCATAAAGTTAAATAGTGTGAAGATCAGAATGGATATTGGAACATGCTGATGTAGGTGCCTGTAATTTCTACATGGTGTCGATGCATCGTTCGATTGAATATTGCAATTGTGAAGTGAGTTTGTGCTTTGGTGGACTTGATTCTTGAATTTTCTACAAAAAAGATTCTTCGGGTATGCAAAAATCGAGTATACATTGAAATGCCTCTTTCAACGGGGTGAGGATTGGAGTATGCCCTTGAGTGGGAGCTCGAATTACATAGCTCCGGAAGGACAAAGTATGGAGGTGGTGTTTGGAGGATACGCTCGAAAGGAGTTCATTGATAGTGATCGTGTTCCTAAGGGCCGGGATCTCAGCGTCTTTCGCATTACTTGATGCATGGAAAAAGAAGACCGCGAGACAAGGAGGATTCTGGCTGGAAGGTGTGAAGGGACCATGTGTGTCCAGCACCACTGTGAAAGCCACTCCATTCTGTACGTGGAAAGACTTCCGTGACGTACTTGTTCCAAAGCAAAAAGTGACCGGAAGGGAACGTTGCCGCCTAAAGACAAGCTCAAAAAAGTAAAAAATGGAGAAAGGAGAGAATATTTCCATAATACCTCGCGAAAGTTTGCTCCACCGTAGGATGAGCCGGGAAGTGTGGGGTTACTATGATGATGAAGAAGAATTGGTGAGCTTGGGCTCTCCTTGGGCTTCCGAAGAGTTGGCATAGCCTACGGCTACTCTGTCGATGGAGCGGGAGAAGCACGCAGTGGATGGGAAGCTGACTTTGGTGGGATCTTGTGTAGGAGGAGACATGGGTGGGGTACTGGGATGGATCTTACATCGAAAGAATGAAGATGAAGAGAGTGTGCTTTGGCTGCAGTAAAGCCAAAAGGAAAGGAAGTAAATCTCTTCTTAAAAATCTGTTGCTAAAGGCAAGAAGCATGATTTGTCCAAAGTGAAGTGTTTTTCACTGTCACGAGCATGGACATTGTCTGCCACTAATCGTCCACAGAACAGATGAAAGACAAGCAAGTTTTTCTAGATTTGCAATCTGGAGAGGCCTTAGCCTCGGCACCTGAGCTGAGATTTTTTCCTGTGATCACATGCTTGGTTTTCAGGCTGCATGGGATCGGTGTGGTATCTTGAGAGTGGTGCGTCTTTCCATGCGAGCGGGAGATAAAGAGTTGTTTAGTGACTTGGAGGAGAAGGGGCCTCCAGCGATGCACATAGAGACGGGTGATGATGGCTTCAAGAGGCGCGCGCGCATTGGGACCATTACCTTTGAGAGGGAGTCCAGTAATCCATTCTTGTTGAATAGCAGAATGCGCTGCGGCATGTTCCAGGTGTCCCGAAGAAGAGCTGGGTCTCAGATCACCAATCGTCGGAAAGACGAGGAGTTTGCTGATCTTGTTTTCGATGAGGGAAAAGACCTCCATTCGACATAAAACAAGCCGATCAAACCAAGAATACAGGGGTTCGAAAATTAAGAATCTCTACAAGCTGAGAGTAGTTGGTTCTGTTCCATAAATGGTGAAACGGAGAAGAAAGTGGTGAGAGCCAGGCCAAGGTGAGTGTAGCCACAGGAGATTGAACATCACCTGGCAACAGTATTTGCGAAGAAAATTTCTCTTGGACTTCCCAAGGTACTCTTGGGTGAGATCTATTACAGAATATACAATGGAGTAGTTTGTGAAAGTACAGTAGCCTCCTATGTCGATAGGTTTCATCTTTCAAACGATTGTCTTGATGGAAGCGTGGAATATGTTCAAACACTTCTTATCTTGAGCAAAGGTGTTCCATGTTCTTGAAAAACCATCAAAAAATTTATATGTGAAAGAGTATGCCTAAAAAAGAGAAAGATCAAAGGTAGTAAAAGATAAAATTGGTCGAAGAGATGAAGAAATGAACATGTACAAAAATAGACCAAAGGAAAGTGTGCAAATCAAACAAAATTTCTCTACTTTCATCTTTATATGACAGTAAAGTCATTGTATGCTGACTTGTCAGAAAACTTTTGCGCAGTTTATGAATAGAGTCAAGCCATGTTTAAACTTGGCTCAGTCTGTATTTCAATTTCAATAGTTGTAGAATAGAGAATAAGTATACGACCATGCAGGTTTAATCTTGGCGGATAAGTAGGTAGAGTGGAGTGAATAAAAGGTGCTCAGCAGGTTTTGTCGGGCCACATGGATGTAATAAGGGTAGAAATAGATAGATTTCACCATGTAAAAAGAAAAAGAAAGATTGATATCGTTTGCAAGTCTAAATGCACCCTAATAAAAAGAAGATAAAGATGGTAGTGTAAGAAGTAGATAGGGTAGTGTAGATGGTGTTGCAAAGGTTTGTATACGATGAATGGTGGTGCTAAAGTGTTGGTTTGATCTTTTACCTTTCATCACAAGTACTGAAGCGAAAAATGCACCTTTGGAAGAACCACAGTGACAAAAAGTCAGATTCTGTTAACTTCCCTCATCACCTTTTCCCCTGAAAGGTCTTTACTAATTTTCACCACAAAGTGCTAAGGTATTTGGAGAGTCAAGGGGCTCAAGGCAATTTCCTTGACTTTCGCGGGAGGGACCGGACCCTCGGCCTAATGATCAAAAAGACTGTACTTGAAGATCATTCATACGACATTGTACTTCTTCCACCTTTAACCTTTTCACTAAAGTAAAATCCTATTTTACTTAGGAAAATCGTCCTATATTTCCACAATAAACATCAAAAGATTAAACTTGTTACTTCTAAGTCTAAGTGTTGAAGTCGATATAATGTGGCAATTTACGTCCCAAGTCTATCGCTTTCTTAGATATACGAGATGTTTTGATTTTCCTTGTCCTTTTCCATATTAACATTTAATTCTACTATATTAAATCCCTAGTGAAATCCCTTTCCTATGATATCTCAACTCCACTTTTTGCAAATATCCCCAACCATTTTATTATAATGTTTACCAAAGTATATATTTTTGATAGTAACCACTTCCTGCAAGCCTTTGGTTTAAACTACTTAACAGCCTTTATATACATAGAACTACTTCCCTATGATGGAATTATTCTATGTTAATTCATTCATCACTACTAAACTCTTATAAGTATGTTTAATACCAAAACATATTAATAAACTTTGCAAAAGTCTGTACCCATAGTAATTAATCCCCGTGGCATTCCACAATAAAACTCGTTGCGTCATTTCATGTAATATTAATACAGTTAATTAATCATTTGGACTAGTGTAACCATTTCCGCCTAATAAATTTTCCAGGGGTGATTACGTTACGCGCTAGCCTTTTAAACCAAAACCGAATACCTGCAATCGCACAAGTTCCCTCCTTTCGGCCAGTTGGATCAGTAGTTGGTTGATCACGCGGTGATCGTTAATCCCAGCCTTGCATCACCTGACCTCTTAACGACGGGGACGGGCGGGTTTTAGTCAGCATTCCACGTGACGAGCGTCATGACGAGTCTGTTGCTGCCTCTCGCATCTTTTCACCCTAATCCTACAGCGGTCACCGGGCTGTAACACCACTTACGCATACGCGCCGGCCCCTTCCCTACGTCTGTGGCTCTGATGGCATCAATAGCCTCGAAAAAATCAAAAACACTTTAACACTGACAGCATTTTTCGTGTTTTTCGGTTGTTTTTAGTTTTACGAAAGCGACGAGCTCATGCAATTTTCAATTTCTTTCAAAATATAATTTATCGAAATTTCGCTGTGCTTGGTGTTGAAGAACGTCCCCACCATTATGTTACTGTTCGAAACCGATTTCCATCTAAAAAACGGTATTTATCATTTCATGCTTGGTATGATAGAAACATTCCTTGATTTTCTCTTTGAAAAAGTGGATTAAAAATAATATTTGAGTCCTCCTGAAGATTTTAAACTTTTATTAAGTACCCAAAAACACGCAAATTGTTCCAATTTCCTCTTTTGTCCGGAATAAATGGTCTGCAAGAAAAATAAACCTGTTTCGATCCCAAAAGACCAAAATAGAAATTTTGCAACCTGGCTCTCCGCCATTGAATGCTCTCTTGAGATTTCGGACTATTTACCTACGATAGATGAAGATTTTAATAGAATATATGTATTTGATGAAAAGTCCAGGTTTGAAACATAGCTATGGGGAAGCGAACACTCAAAGGCAAGTCTTATAAAGTTGTTGAATCGTCTCCCAAAGGGTATTTTTATTCCTGGTCCACATTTTCCACGAAATGTTCTGTCTCTGTCCTTTAGGCTTATGATCCCACTTTAAAGCTGTGTTAGCTCTACATTAAAATGTTCTTGTTCCCCTATCACACTAAATTATCAATGCTATGTTACCGCACGAGCCGAACGGTCTTTTACTATGAAGGGTTCGTTAGAAAAACCGGACAATTAACCCCGAGAGAAATTAAAAGCAATGTGTCGGTATTTCATGTTACACCGACACGGTAAAGGACTCCCCTAGTTTTACTTTTTCAATACATTGGAAGGCTTATTACAGTCATATCTGTGCATTTTAGGATTCAATACCGATGGTATGTAGATGAGATAACTACGGCTTTGCTATCCATCTTTACCCACAGGCGACCTCACGAGATTAAGTATGATTATGCTTCCTTCATTGCGTAAAAATCCATGATCATTTTTTAAGGCTAGATGCGAAAAGGTTTGTTACTCTCGTTCTCTATCATCTGTAGATTTTTATCGATCAGACGAATTCCCTTTCCTGACCAGAAACTTCAAATTTTCAAGGTAATCCCCGGAGTCTTGTCATTTTTGATCCCCATCAGTATGTATTTCTTTGATTCTCCCTACTCCTATTCAGGAATTTATTGATCGGTTTGTATCTGCTACAACTTTGTTAATGGAGTTTCTCCCCCCGAACTTAACGTCTTGAAAATTAGAAAGACCTTGCAATTGTCTAAGAGTTATAAAATTGGAGATTGGTACTTGTGCCAAAACCATACGATCATCGGGATTTATGGATGTGAATTACGTCCATTCAAGTTACTCGAGATATGTACCAATCGATTTTGCTTTAGAATACTTTGGTGAACAAACTCTAACTGGAATGTGATCATTTAAATGCAAAAAAATATGAGTTAAGGATCAAAAGCCAGTTAGGTGCTATTTAATTCTGAGGAAAATGAGGAAAGCACGAACTTTTATTGAGAAAATTCCAGAGACATCTTTTCAGATTTGGGTCCCTTGACCATACAGTTTTCATTTGTGAAAAAAGGTTAAAAAATAAGTCATCTCCTTATGTACATCACAAGTGCAACATGCAGCATGACAGGTATACAAATCAAGATGAATGGGTTAAAGGAACACTTGTTGAAGAGGAAAGTGGGTAAGAAAATTGAATAAACTTATGAAAGATGTTGAGAAGAATTTTGACCTAGAAACATATGATCAAATGCGGTACCTACGTTGGCACATCGGCTGACACTCTACGACCAAGCATTACGGGGAGATAGTCCATCGATGGCCGGCGGAGACCCGAGGGTAAAGGAAAAAGAACCTATAGTTCGGGTCATTGAAACCTTGGTGGCGGAAAAAACCACCGAGTTTAAACACCGAAACCATTTCGGGATTCTCCCCACACGACAAAACAAGTCCAAGTTCCGGAAGATGCAAACTCGCACGAATGTGGAAATAGGGAAAAAGAGCTAACTCCGGATACACACACAAGGCCCCACAAGTTTATCGACTCGCGCTGAATCTAATCCACCTCGGATATAGAAATTATAGATGAAGTATTTGATGATGGTGGAAGATAGTGGTGCTTGGTGCAATGATGAAGCAAACATAAGCAGAAAAGGGATACAAAAGCAATTAGCTTTGAGGTATCTTCTTTCGGTGTGAACGGATGCGGGAACATTAAAAGAACCTTCATTGATATCAAAACAAAGAATGATCCATTGAAAAGGAAGGTATACGATCGATGTGAAGATGGCTCCTCATAATGAAAATAAAAGTGATGTACGCTGATCTTTCACGAAGGTAAATGCTAATGAGCCACTTTAAAGCAAGGTGCCAAAGCCAACTTGACAGTTACATCGGAACAAATTTTGAAGTTTTAGCAAAAGATATCCATCTAAGATCGAAGATGAAACCATGACAAACGGAGGAAATGGTTTATTCTCACCCAAACAAAACCATGGCAGCTTTAGCATGGGTTGTAGACCATGCTACGCACAGGTGAAGATTGAGGGCCTCCTCACAGGCCAGGGACAATAGGATAAAGTCTCTGAAAAGAGATCATCATTGGTTTGGGTCACAATCCCAAAGACATTAAAGGTATTGAGGCATTGGTAAGAAAGTTGACCTGGGCTGGAAAACGGTAGAAACTACCCATTCGAGGCACCCTCGTTCAGGAGAATTTATAAAGGAAATTCACGGGAAGAAATGATGGAGTTGTCAGATTTGACAGAGCGACTAAATGAAACGAGAAAAGCGAGATGAAAGAGTATCGAGATGAAAGGTTAAAGAGTATCTGGTAAGGAAAAGAGAAAGAGTATTCGATAAGTCAAAGAAATACGCAAGGACATCCTGAGATTCTATTTTTAAGCACTTATCTTCCAGCACGTCCATGAAGAAAGAACATCTCATCGGGCGTTCACATTAACTATTTAGAGACCATGTGTCTCTTGTTGTTTGTAAATATGCTAAAGTGACTGGTTATTTGGCACAGGATAACATCAGGTGTGGATTATTTTATTGTATAAATAAACCCTCAAGGAAAGTGTTAATTGGATTCTATTCTGCCTACTTCACTTTGCTGTGAGATTTTCGGGCAAAGACTTTTGGAGAAATTTACTTGTGGCTTCTTTGGATGACGATTTAGCTTAAGACATTGCCGAAGTTCATGTGTGGACTACGATTTCAGCAGTGTTTCTACCTTTTTGTGCATTCTGTTAGTTTTTAATACCATCATATTCATTTACGAATAATTTACATAAAATATTGAAGGCAATTTGCTTAATTGTACTGTTTTCAAATGTAATTGTTCTTGATGTTTTCTTCTAAATTAGCTATAAGCATGAATTCTTAAATGCTCTTGCTTTGCTAATTTAAACATTGTTGATTACTATAATAAAGAATTATTCATTACTCTTTGTTTGTAGTCATCTCACTTCTTTCTTTTGAACATGGTGAAAGATTCTTAGCTGCCTTTCATCCCTTTCAAAATCATCCCATCCACTTTAAATTTTAAGGATTGTTCTCTGTCTGGCTATCTTGCACTGTAAAGCCATCTTGTGCGTAGAATAGAAATCGAGTAAAGCCATCCTTTGACTCCATGGCCCAATGGTTGAAAACTTTCAACCTTGCCCTTAGTTTGAGGATTCCACCATTTACAAACAAACTCTTGGATCTATAACTAGCCTAAAACCTTCTAAAACAAAGATAAATCATAAAGAGAGCCCTCTGCGGATGCGGTTAGCTAGATTACGCATCGAAGGTTGGTTTTGTGGTTACCTCGGTACACTTTCCTTTTCCACAACTTCAAGGAAAACTACAGGTGATAACATAGTGGCGACCATCACAGGGATGCAGAATCATTTTACTTGATACTATTGATTTCGATTTATAAGCTATAGACGGTACGAAGATCGACCAAGTAGCCTTTGAAATTCTTTTTGCTACAAAATACAAAAGTAAATAATGATGTTTCGGTCTATCTTAATTTAACACTATTTGAATCTTAGTTTCAAATTTTCGATCGAGTCTGGTTTAAACAGATCTTTGAGGAAATCTTAATCACATATCATTATTTCTTAAAGAATTTGTGAAAGTTATATTTTATTTTTTCAATTAAAACCCAAAATCCAAAAACACATGTTAAAAGAAAAGCTGGCAGAAGGTTAGACACCATGAGTCAAAATACACGATACAGTCACCTGTGTTTGAAAATCAAGTACGGTCTAGAAGTTCTTCGAAGACAAGGAAGTCGAAAGTTCGAAGAGGAAGTCGAGGAAAGTACGGTGGTTCTAGACCGCTCTCTAGATGCGCTCTTGTCCTGTGAAAAGTATTCTCCGTATTCGACATTCCTTTGATGCACGATTTGAAACATCTTTGTTGTGGCAATTTCATAGAGGCTGAATTATCTGAATTAATTCCGGATGCCTGACCTTTGAAGATTTGCAATACGATTTGTTTCCACATCATCTTGTGATGCATAACTCCATTCAGTACGAGCAAACCCTTTGAAGAAAGCCAAAAGAATTGCGACGATAAGCTGACATCTCTGGCTGGGGTCACTTTCAAACACACAATGAGCCCTCCATCTCCTCCTGGTAGACCTCCATCTCCTCCGGTGGAACCACCTTCTCTGCTCTACTAGACCGGCTGCCTCTGTCAACTTCACTTTATCCTGGCTGACTGTCCCGATATGCCCCTTTACGGTTACCCGACCAACCCACTCTGACTTTACCACAAGACTACCAAAAGTAAGATCACACCTTTGACGGATCGAGGGAACCTACACGGCTACGTGACACAAAAGGTAATGAATTGCTTTAAGTTTTTATGAGATTGATACGATAATATCATTGTGAGAATTTTTGTACGAGTCTTTCTTGAAGTTCAGGCATGGTTTGGGGCTCACTGAGCAGTGTTACTGATCTGAGAAGCTTTGTATGGGGCATTTTGAACGGATGGGAGAAAAGAAAGGATCCTCGGATCTTTGGAAATTTGAAAAATTAAGAAGAAGGCCAAATAAGCAGTACAGATTATATCATAAGATTCAATGAATGTATAATGCGGTTCCTCATTCAGGCCCCCACCTAATAACGTATTTGGTCAAATTTCCGGATGGTTTTGACTCGTCGCAAGCTTATTCCTTAGAGAAAGAGCTCCCACAAAACACTGAGGAAAATGCAAAAACGCAAGTGAGTGTAAATAAATGCGATAGAAAACGAACGAGCTGAAATGAGAGAGAGAAGAATGCCTATGAATGAAGAACCTTCGGCTTTTGAAAAGAAAATTTGGATGTAATCATTAAAGGTATGGAAAGATTAGGTGACGGAAGTGGAAACCATTGAAGGAAAGTCTTCTGCGATAACGAGAATGTTTGCAAGGAACCCAAACTTTAGGAGGAATGTTTGAACCAAAATATTGGAAAGAATGTCACCGATCAAAACAGCTAGACCACCTTTCCAAGAAAACTTTGTTGAAGGTTCAACCTCGGAAAAACCTACGAGAAGATGTAGAAATAAACAATGTTGAGGACAAAGATGAACCGAAGTCTTCTGTCCGGAGATGATCGAGAGAATCATATCCTTCAGAAACATTGAGAAACTCATTAAGGGTGAGACACTAGTTTCAAAGAAGGCTGCTAAACTTTGACAATCTCAGTTTCATAAACGGTACAACTTGAAAGTAGACGGATTGGTCTTTTTGGAAGAAAAATAAAGCAGAAAACCTGTAAATGTCAGAAAATTAAACCAAAACATTTCACTGTACAAAATATTCCCCTTGTACAAAACATTCCCCAAATACAAATTTGCCTAGGATAACTCCCATTTTTTCAAATCCAATAAGCATTGAAGATGTCGACAACCAACTGTCAACAAACAACAATCCAATACATCTATCATGAGGCTGTCAGAAGAAACGGTAGAAGTTAGTCTGCAAACATCTTAAAACAAAACTTCATTCAAGAAAGAAAAACATTGGGATTGTGGCAGAGAAAACCCAAGCTTCTGCAAAACACTAGAAGTAAGCAGAAAAACCCTTTAATCTAGAGGTGAATTAGGCAAACTCAAGATAGTTGTTCCTTTATCGAGTTGGCTAAACATGATGTCTATAAGTCAGTTTCCAAATCTTTAAGCAACAATGCTGATTGGATGATTAGGTAAACATTTCTTGATGATCAACCCAAACTTCTTTTTTGGCCACAGGAGGTTAATGGCAAACCAGAAAGTGGAGGGACTCCTCCATTATAAAGCTTTGAATGTTCACGACAAGATACTCCATAATGCAATGTGATTCCAGAGACATCTACAATTTGATGCCAAAAGCCGATAATGGAAAGATTGAATCTAGATATTACTAGGCAGTACAAAGATTTGTTTTCATTTGATTCCGGTCGGTAAAATGTTTAGGTTTAATTAAAGATACGTAATGTCACTTTGGTCCAATACCTGCTAAAGTGTTTTAATATTTATGATAGTTCTTGATATTCCACCTAAATATGGTATGTGATCTGGGGTGCTAAACTTGGAAGATCTGGCTAAATTAGACATGTCTTATGCAACTATTTGATATTTGATGCCATTTCTAAAGATTATATAGAGAAACTTTGATGGAAATTACTTAGTGAGTAGCCATGAGAAGCACGAAAACTTCTGTTTATTACGTACATTACGACATGGATTCTTTTATTTTATACAATGCTGATGGATCTTCTCTTGCAAAACTGGCTCTGAAAATAAATCATAAACAAAACCAACATTAAAATTGATGAAATCTCTGAAAACAAAGAAACACCGGATGACTTGAAAATACTGAAAAAACTAGCAATAGCTCTGCAATAGGAAAATACGTTAAAACAATTGATGAAGATTATGAACATGAAATTCTGTGGCATTTTGGTTGGTCGCTCGATGCCATGATGAGGGCGGTACAGGATTTGGTTACACGATGTGGAGAACAATTATGCGAGAGGGTCATGTATAGGTTAAATTTCAAATGCACTAACAACATGGCAGAGTAGAAAACTCTTTTTATTAGGGCTTAAACATGTCGAAAGTTGGGAGGCATTGGTGTCAATCATAGGTGACTGCGAACTAATCATCCAACTTGATTAAAGGAAGAGAATGTGCAAGAAAGGACATGAGGCGGAAACAATGCCAGAAACCAGGTTGTAGAAATTCTCAACACATTCTACAAGCCCAACTTGCCAGAAATTCGGGGAAACAAAACTTGCATGCTCACAGTTTAGCAATGTTTGCTAGTACATACTAGTTGCCTTTTGATCCTATTCTTGATTTGGTGGGAATGAGCACGAGCCCTGCCAATACCCGAGACAATCTTTTGAATTGGCAGTATTTGCGAATAACAATCTCAAATCAATAATTTTTTGACATGAGAATGAGTTTTCTAAGCGTAATACATAGATGAAGACATAGCTGATGAATTTGATCAAGGAAAAAAAAGACAAAAATGAGAGATTTCAAGAGAAAATACAGATTCATATGCTACATCCAACCACATTCATTTGAAAAGACATGCAAAATTTGAAACAATGGAATTTTATGAGATCATAGATAAAACGAGAAATCATCGATTTAAAAGATAATCAATTACCCAGTTAACACCTTTGGAAGATGCAATAGAGCTCAAATGATAAACTATTCCATTAGGACCTAAAATGGAACCTGACCAAAATAGTATGGAGAGAATACAACAGAACACGGAACATCCTAAAATTGTTGATTGTCAAATCCCTCCCAAAGAAAAGAAAAAAAAGGTGAAATATATTTAAGCTATTAAAAGAAGATTGGGATGTTTTTGCACAGTTGTGAGCTATAATCTTGTGACCATTCATCATTCAACATACTGTCTCACCTTTGAACGGTTTGAGAAACCTTTTAAACAAAAGCTTGGGAGAATTAATCTTGTTTTATTACCTCGAATTGAAAAGGAAATCAAAAGAATGTTTGAGCGAGGATTATAGCTCTGTCAGTTTTGGGAGTGGGTTTCTAACCTGATACCAACGAGAAAAAGACGGAGAAATTCGTGTGTGTCGACTTAAGAAATTTGAATAAAGTTTAAAAAGTATTATCTCTCAAAGAAAATGTGATGCATTGAAGGTAGTAGGATCTTGAAAGAATATGTTACGGATGGATTTTAGGAACTGTGAATACGGTTCATCCCCCGATGATGGAATCAAAACGACGTTACCACACCATGAGGTACGTTTAAATATGTCAAAATGCCATTTGGAAGCAAGAATGCGGGAGCTACATTTCAAAGAGCAATGGACATTTTCTTTCTAAAGATACATGATTTACGTTATTACTTAGATGGTTGTTGTTTTCTAAAACGGATCAAGAACATTTAAATCACCTAAGGCAAGTATTTATAAAGTGCAGAAAAATATGATTTATTTAAACTAAGAAGTCATTGTTTGGTTTGGAAGAAGGAAAGCTTTTAGAAATGTATTCTAAAGATGGCATTAGGATTGATCCGGAAAGAATTCAAGCAATTTTGCAAATACCCCGAAACATAAAGATGCAATGGCTTCTACAGGAAAAATCAACTTCTTGAGAAGATTTATTTCTAGTCTAGCGAGTTACTTAATTCTTGACTAACATGTTGAGGAAAAGATTTCAAAGCATTGGCTGAATTTGTAGAAGCCAAACAATCATTCGAGAAATTAAATGGCTTTAACAGGACCGGTTAACTGATCTAAATTTGATAGAGACTTTATTATTTTTTCATTTGCTTAGACATACATTGTTTTACTTCAAAGATGACCAAGGGTGCTTGAAATAATAGCTTTTAGTAAAAATAACTTGAGGGATGCATCTCTAAAATACAATATTATGGAAAAACGAGGCTTTGCATTTGGTAAAAGCAATCAAAGATTTCAGAGTTTACATATTATATTCTCATGTGATAGCATATACACTAAATACGGTAGTTAAAGATATTTTGACTCAAGATGGCAGTAGAAGGTAAACGAGGTAAGTGGATAGCTACCATTTTTGGAATATGATATGAGTTAAACCAACCAAGCGTGACGAGGTTTAACTGCCTGTAATGAAATGATGAAGCCTTAGACATCGATAGGCGGATATTGAAAGCAGGAGATGGCAGGCTCTCGGATACGGTCATTTCTTAGATTCACCTTGTTATCTTGATATAATTCATGTTTTATTAAACATAGCTCCTCCGGGGTTGTCCGGAGACCAACAGAATTTTTTAAAAATGACATCTTTGAAATATTGTATTTTAGACGGCACTTTATTTGGAAAAATCATCGCGGTGTTGAATTGTCTCTTAAGATGAAGGCGGTAAGTGTATCGTTGTACGGGGGATTGTGGAGGACATCTCTCAGAAATCTCTGGAACCAGAATCTTAAGGGGTACAGCTTTTGCGTGACATTATTTTCGATGTAAGGAAATTTGTAACAAGTTGTCACAAATGTCATATATTTGAGGGTAAAAGAAAGTTGTTACCTACGCCTTTAAAAACCGGTTCCTGGAAAGACCCTTTCAACAATGGGGATTATATTTTATTGGAGAAATTCACCCCCTTCTTCGGGGCAACATAAATTCTGGATTTCTTCTTCTGAGAATGTTCCACCAAATGGATTGAAGCCATCATATGAACGATCCAATAGTTACGTAATCATAGGGTTTAGAAACCAACATACTCAAGATTTGGATGTCCGAGAAAATTCCTAACGAATGATGATAGCATTTAAAATCAAAGAAAATGATTAGTTTACGTAATATCATATTACTTTAGGCCATTCAACGAGGCTATTACCCGGGTAATGGACTAATGAGAATCTCAACAAATTTGTAATTAATATCATTAAGAAATTCTTGGAGGAAAATAGAAGCAGCATAAGAAATGCATTACGATACATTATGAGCGAACGAGACTTACAACGAGAAATCATTGGGACTAGTCCATATGAGTTAGTTTATGGTACGGAAGCAAGATTCCCATCATCTTGGAATCTAAGATTGAGTACCAGGAGGCTCGAAGTTGAGCCAAATGACATTCAAAGAAGAATTAATCAAACAATCCACCTGCCCAATAATAGCAGAGAAGGTATACCCAAAGATCACAAGTCTTACGGGAAAAGCTTCAAAGAAAATGTTTGATAAAGGAGTAGCGAGAGGATTTTCGGTTAGGGGACAAGGTTTTAAGATAAAGTTCTAGAAGAAAGAAAAGGAAAACATGGAAAGTTTGATTTCTTGTGGAAGAAGGGGGGGGGGGGGCTATATCATTGTACTTGCCGGGGAAACAACACTTACTTTTGAAGGACTTGGACAATTAGAAGTTGAAGAAGGACCGGTCAATGGTCGAAAATCTTAAGCATTATTTTGATCCAATTGCAGAATGTTTTAATGTTTCTAACTTGTACATAATATATTGTTTTCTTGTTTTATTTTTGTTAATGGAAGTTTAGTTTGGATGGTGACTTCTTGGAATTAAGCTTGAAGTGAAGGCCCTGATTAGCTTCCTCCATATGTAAAATAGCTACCCGAAGGAGGAAAGATTTCTGTACTTTCGGTTTGAAGACATTTGGGAAGACATCTGGCCTGCTGTTCTTCGCTTTCCACAGGAAAATCCATCCCAAGTGGAGCCAGGTATTAGCCTCCTATATCAATAGGTTTCATCTTTCATGGTTGTCTTGATGGAGGTGTGGAATATATTCGAACCTTCTTATTTGAGCGAAGTGTTCTCCTTCTTTAAAACAAAAAAAAAAAATCAAAAAATTTAAAAAATGTAAGAGGAGTGCTAAAAAAGAAAGATCGAAAGGGTAAAAGAATAAAAGTAATTAAAAAAAAGAGAAGAAATGAACTAGGCAAAATAACAGAACCAGAGAGAATTAATATAGTCAAAGTGCCACTACTTTTTTACTCTGTTATAATAATCAATTGTGTGCAACTTGTTTACACAATTTATGAATAAGTCAAAGCTGTTTAAGCCAATACAGTCATATTTCAATTTCATATTTTCTAGATTAGAAGAATAAATATCTGCTTAAACGGTTTAATCTTGGCTTGGATAAGCGACTAGGTAGAATGAATAAAAGGTGCTCGGTTTAATGCGAGCCTGGTTAATAAGGTAGAAATAGATAGATTCATCATGTAAAAAAGAAAAAGATTGATCGGGGTTTTGCAGTCTAAATGTACCCTAATAAAGAAAGAGAAAGATGGTAGTGTTAAGTAGATAGGTAGGTAGATGGTCTTTAGCAAAGTGTTGTACGATGTGAATGGTCTTTGTAAAGTGTTGGTTAATCATTTGCCTTTCATCACAAGTACTAAAGCGAAATACTGTGAAGTAATAGCAAAGTCAGAATTAATTAACTTCCCTTATGTTTTTTCAAAGTCTTTCAGTTTCCCCCGAAAATTACTAAGGTGATTGGAGATCAAGGGCTAGAGAGCATTTCCTTGACACGGAGGGGCGGGACCTGAGCCTAATGATCAAAAGACCTGGCACTTAGATATTCTGTCAATGCCTCTTCCATCTTTCGCCTTTTCATAAGTAAAATCCTATTTTACTTAGGAAAGTGATGCAAAATTCCATAAAAATTCCTGGTAGCTTGTATTCTAGTTTAAGTGTTGAAGACAAAATATTTTTAATTTACTTCTGAAATTATCACTGTAGATATGGGATATTTTGAACCACTGTGTCCTTTTACCATATTAACGTTTAATTCTATATATTAAATCCTAATTAAAATCCCTTTTCCTAGTAACTCCTTTTTTATAAATATCCTGAAACCATTTATTATAATGTTTCACCAAAAGTATATATTCGCACATTGAAAATAAACACCCCGCGCTTTATGACACTTTAGTTTTCATATAAACATATACATGAATTTCCTTTACGATGAATGTTCTCATTAATTGTTCTGTATCTAATACTATAAGTACATATGTTTAATGCCAAAACATATTAATAAACTTTGCGAAAAGTCCTGCCATAGTGGTCGAGTCACCGTGGCAACAGCGACTACTAATAAACTAAATCGCAATCCATTTCATAACTAACAGGGTTAATTAATCATTTGGACTAATTAACAACCATTTCCGCCTATTAACTTTTCGGGAGTGGATTACGATTACGCATTAAAACCTTTTTAAACACGAACGGGCCACCTTTGAAATCGCACAAGTTCCCCTCCCTTTCGGTAGTTGGATCGTCTGGTTGCGTTGATCAACGGTGATCGTTAATCCGTAACCCATCCCTTGCCGACGTATTGTGACGGGGGATGGGCGGTTTTGAAAAGTCGGCATTCCACGTGGCCGCGTCTGCGTGGGGTCCGCTGCCTAACATCTTTTGCCTATAAATCATGGCAGTGCGGGCTCCCTTGCACCCCACCACTCTGGCAGCCCCCGCCCTCACCGTCACGTACGTCGATGACGTCATCGCCTCGAAAAAAAACAAAAACCCTTGTAACTTGTAAATAAGCCATTTTTGTTCGGTTTGTTTGCGTTAAAACGGCAAGGAGCTCATTTGCAATTTTCAAATTTCACTTGCAAATACACCAATTGCACTACGAGAAATTCCACATTGCTTAGAAGTATTCGAAGAAACGTCCCACCATTGCTCATTACACCATTGAAACCCGATTTCCATCTAAAAATAGGTATTTATCATTTTCGCGCCCCATTTGTAAGTCGAGCTTAGTTTCCTTTGATTTTTCTCTCACAGAAAAAATGGTTAAAAATCATGTTTGAGTCCTCCTAAAGAAGATTTTAAACATAATTACTTCAAACTTTGCAAATTGTTCCAATTTCCTCTTTTATCATATATCCGTCCGGTATAAAAAACTAAAAAGCCTCCATTTTGAATCCAAGGCAAATGGAGGCCAGCTAAACTTTAAATATCACTCCATTGAATGCTCCTCCAAGGTTGGACTATTTACCTCTCTGATAGATGAAGATTTGAATAATCTCAAATGCTCCTTTTGATGAAAGTCCCCGTTTGTTCACATCGTGATGAACTCAAGGGCAAGATCTTCCTGGGATTGTGGAGTCAATCTCCCAAAGGTATTTTATTCTACGGTCCATTTTCACGAAATCATTCATTCTTTGTCATGCAAACTATGATCCCACTTTAAAGAAGGCCCCATGTTAACTCTGAATCAAAGTGTCCCCAACTTCTATCACACCTCGGTCATCAATGCTATGTTACACTTTAGCAGACTTCCAGAATACTAAGATGTTTCTTATCCATGGAAGGGTTGATGAGAAAAACAGACAATTAACCACAAGAGAAATTAAAAGCAATGTGTACGATGCTTCATGTTACACGAGCATCGGCCAAAGGGACTCCCTATGGTTTTACTTTTTCAATACATTGGGAAGGCTTGTGCTTGAATGTAATATCTTGTTTTAGGATTCAATACCTAGGTGGTATAAAATTTAGGATAACTGCGAGCACATCACAATCTTTACCCACAAGGGCGACCCTCCGCGAATTAAGTATGATTATGCTTCCTTCATTGCAGCTTAAATCCATGATCAATTTTTAAGGCTGAATGCGAAAAAGGTTTAAGTACTCCTCGTTATCTATCATCTCATGATTTTTTGTGGGAGTCGAACGATTCCCTTTCCCTGTTGGAAACTTGATGCTAAGGTAATCCCCGAGTCCCCATCATTTTGGTCCCCATCATTCCCATCCTTTCTCACAGTTCTCCCTACTCCTATTCGAGAATTCATTGATCGGTTTGTTGCCATCTTAACACAACTTTGTAACGATTTCTCCCCCGAACGTACCAAAATTGAAGACACACAAATTGTCAAGAGTTTACATAAATTGGAGATTGGTACTTGTGCAAAACCACTCCAGATGTTCAGGTTTATGGATGTGAATTACGTCCATTCACGGTACCCGAGATATGTACCAATGAGAATTTTTTCTTTGGAATACTTTAGACGAGATGAATAACTCGAATGCTTGATCATTTTCTGCAATGTAAAAGCACGATTAGGATCAGCTTCGATTAGGTCCTTTCATTTGCAATTCTAGGGAAGGAAATTTGAGAGAAAGCAAAACTTTTATTAGAGAGAAAATTGAATGACATCACTGGTTGGTCCCTTTCTGAGCCCCTTTGGTTTCATTTGTGAAAAAAGGTTAAAAATAAGTCTCCTTATGTACATCACGAAATTTACGACACACGACGATATACAAATCAGAATGAATAGGTTAAGGAACACCATTGAAGGAAAGTGGGTAGCAGAATTGAATAAACTTAGAAAAGATGTTGAGAAAATTTTGACCTAGAAAACATAGAATTACGATGGGGTACCCTACGTTGGCACATCTCTGACCTTCACTCCGGCAAGCATTAGGGAAGATAGTCCATCGGTCGCAGCGAGAACCCAAGGGTAAGGAAAAAAACCTGTGGTTCGGAGATGGTGAGAAACCTTGGTCATGGCGGAAGAAAAACCACGAGTTCCAATGCCGAACCATTTCGAACTTCTCCCTGACAAAACAAATCCAAGTTCAGAGATACAAACTCCCCGAATGTGGAAATAGGGAAAAAAGGGCTAGCTCCGGATACCACACCATCAAAAAGGGCCCCACGAGTTTATCGAGCTAAAAAACACAAGTCTAATCCACCTCCAGAGATATAAAGTAGATGGTATTTGGTAGTGGGCGGGAAGATGATCGACCCAAGCAAGGTACGACAAGTGAAACAAACATAAGCCGAAGGGATGCAAAAGCAATTAAGCAACGAAGTATCTTCTTTCGAGACCGCAAGAACGGAATGCGGAGACATTAAAGAGACCTTCATTGATATCAAAACAAAGACCAGTCCATTGAAAAGGAAGGTATACGATGGTATATAAAGATGGCTCCTCATAATCGTGAAAGGCCACAGTCTCGCATTTGATCTTTCACAAGGTAAAGAGTAATGAGCACTAGAAGCAAAGGTGCCATGCTTAATGACGAATTTGTCGAACAAATTTTGAAGTTTTAGCGAAAAGATATCCATCCCCTGGATCGAGATGAGACTTCATAGGAAAAGCAGAGGAAATGGTTTATTCTACTCTCACCAACAAAACCATATACAGCGACTTTACTTGTTGCAAGATTCCTTGAATAATACTCACACAGTTGAAGATTGGAGGGGCCTCCTCACGGAGCCAAGGACAATGGATAAAGTCTGTAGAAGAAGTCATCCATTGGATTTTGGGTCACAATCCCAAGAATACTTAAAAGGTATTGAGCATTGGTAAAAAAGAAAGGGATGATATAGGCACTCGGAAAACGGGCTGAAACTACATTCCGAGGCACCCTCGAGACACGGGGAAGTTACAAGAAATTCACGGGGGAAGAAATGATGGAGTTGCTCTTGAATTTGTCGGAGACGACTAAATGAAACGAGAAAAAGAAGATGAAAAGGTATCGAGATGAAAGGTTAAAGAGTATCGAAGTGAGAAGAAGAGTATTCGATAAGTGAAAAGAGAAAAGTATGAAAAGATGACAGTTCCTATTTTAAGCACTTATCTTTGTACGTCCATGAAGAAAGGAACGACACCTTGACCAATTTACCCATTATTCTGTTACGAGACCATGTCTCTTGTTGTTTGTAAATAGCACAAAGTCGGCTGGATTATTGGCTAGGATAACGCAAAATTGATAGGTTATTTTGTGTATAAATAAACCCTCAAAGAGAGTGTTGAGGTGGATTCTATTACTGTTTGTAACATTGAGATTTTCGGAATAAAATCATTTTTGGAGAGATTTACTAGTGAGCTTCTTTTGGATGACGATTTGAAGCTTCGGGACTTTTTGCGAGATTCATGTGTTGGGGACTGAGTTCAATAAGTCTTTCTACTCTTTGTCTTAAATTTTATATCGGTTTATAATACTCATTATGTCCATTTAAGAATAATTTACATAAAGTTGAATGAAATTTACTTAATTGTGCTACGATTTCATATGTGATTGTTCTTAATGTTTTCCTCTAAATTGGTTATAAGCATGAATTCTTAAATGCTCTTGCTTTGCTAATTTAAACATTGTTGATTACTATAATAAAGAATTCTTCATTACTCTTTGTTTGTAGTCATCTCACTTCTTTCTTTTGAACATGGTGAAAGATTCTTAGCTGCCTTTCATCCCTTCAAAATCATCCCATCCACTTTAAATTTTAAGGATTGTTCTCTGTCTAGCTATCTTGCATGTAAAGCCATCTTGTGCGTAGAATAGAAATCGAGTAAAGCCATCCTTTGACTCCATAGCCCAATGGATCTGAAAACTTTTCAACCTTGCCCTTAGTTTGAGGATTCCACCATTTACAAACAAACTCTTGGATCTATAACTAGCCTAAAACCTTCTGAGAACAAAAGATAAATCATAAAGAGAGCCCTCTGCGGATGCAGTTAGCTAGATTACGCATCGAAGGTTGGTTTGTGGTTACCTCGGGTATACTTTCCTTTTCACACAACTTCAAGGAAAACACAGGTGATAACAAAGACCACCTTTCATGAAGAAGGCAATGCCTAAGCGATCCTGGAGATAATTCACACAGACGTGTGTGGACCATTCTTGGTTGCTTCAACATCAAAACACATGTATTATGTGATATTGGTTGATGACTATTCTCGTAGATGTTGAATCTTCTTCATGTAGAAGAAGAGTGAAACATTCTCAAAGTTCTATGAGTTCAAGGCATTGGTGGAGAAGGAGTCGGGGAAGCAAGTGAAAGCTCTGCGGAGCGATAATGGTGGTGAATACATCTTGGGAGAATTCAAAGACTTCTATAGCAAAGAAGGAATTCAAAGAGAAGTCATAGCGCCTCATAACCCACAGAAGAATTGGGTCGCGGAGAGAAAGAACAGAACGACCGTGGGTGCTGCACGAGCGATGTTGCATGAACAGGGCCTACTGATGCACTTGTGGGCAGAAGCATGCAACACTGTGGTTTATGTGCAAAAACATTGTCCTCATAGAGTACTTGGCATGAGTACACCCAAAGAAGATTTTACTGGTAAGAAGCCTGATATTTCTCATTTGAATATTTTTGGCTCACCTGTTTACATTCATGTGACGAAGGATGCTAGGAAGAAGCTGGAGCTAACTACAGAAGTTGGGATATTTGTGGGGTACACAGAAACACCCCATAATTATCATGTGTATTTTCCAAATAGTTGGATGATTGTTGTGAGACAGGATATAAAATTCAATGAGGAGAAAGCCATGAATTTGTTGCTTTAGAGGGAGCTACACTTGCATGTGGAGGAGGAACTTCTTGTTCCCAAAGATGAGCCTCTGGATGTGGATCAACCATAGGAGGAGATTCATGGAGTGGAGGGTCACTGCGCAGAAAAACCAAACATCGAACAAGGCGGAAAACGCATACCACGAGCGAAGACAAAAGCTTGATGTTCAGCTCCACTGAGTGTGAAGAATACTACATCACAGCGCATGCGGAGAAGCAATCACCTGGCAGTGCGGATACATATGTAAGTGTGGTGTGACAGAGCCATTTGGACTAACAAGGGGTACGGAGCAACTTGATGAAGCCCATGGTGGATAGTGCTATTGACTCCACATTGTGAGACCAAACGATTGCTTGACGGAGGTTGTTCCAGGCACGAGTCAGAGAAAAATCGGTACACAGCAGGATGAAATGATCCCGGTGAAATAAAGAGTTGTTGATGGGAGTGTCTGAAAGTATGGTGGCTCATGCCTTTGGGGCTTCTCACTGCTTTGGGGATTGACTATGAGAAGACCTTTGCACCTGTCGCAAGGTACTCTTCCTTACGGACGATCCTTGCTCTCTCAGCGCAGATGGGGTGGCACATTCATCAGATGGATGTGAAGACTGCGTTCCTCAATGGAGTTATTGAGGAAGAGGTGTATATAGAGCAGCCTGAAGGTTTTGAGATCTTCATTGTTGAAGTTGCAGCGTAGCCTTAGCTCAAAGAGTTCTTTACGGGGCTGCATGAGAACCTGGCCGCTTGTTTTCCGGATCGACAACTATTTCATTGGACTTGGCTTCACCAAGAGTGAGTGGATAAGAAGACACCAATACCTGGGTCCTTGGTGGAGGGTAAGCTTTTAATCATTGTACTGTTTTGATTTACTTAATAGCAAGGTGATGAGAAATTGATACACTCATGCAAGGCAGATCTTGCAAAGGAGTTTGAGATGAAGGATTTGGGCCTCCTTCATTATTTCCTTGGATTGGAAATATGGCAGCAGGAAGGTGAACTGTTTGTGTCTCAAGGCAAGTACGCCCGAAAGATACTAGAGAAGTTTCACATGCAAGGCTACAAGCCTATTAACACTCCTCTTCTAGGAAATTGGAAGAAAGAGGATGCTACATTGGCAAAGGTAGTGGATGCCACTGTTTATCAATAGTTGGTGGGTTCGCTCATGTATTTAGTAAATACAAGACTAGACATATGCTATGTGGTGAACCAACTTTCACAAGAAATGGTTAAGCCTACCAAGCTCTTTTGGAAGGCAGACAAGCATGTCCTGAGATATCTCAGGGGCACATATGAGTATGGTTTATGGTACAGACAGATGGATAGAGTGAATTTGGATGGCTTCACGGATGCAGATTGGGTAGGAAGCCCAATAGACATAAAGAGCACATCAGGAGGGATTTTCAGTATCGTATCTATGACATTTTCTTGGTACAGCAGGAAACAAAAATCCATGGCACTCAGTTCAGCAGAAGCAGAATACATGGCAGCAAGTTTAGTTGCATGTGAGGCTATCTAGATGAGGAATATTCTAGTTGGTTTGTTCAGTTCAAATTTAGATCCCACGGTGATTCCTTGTGATAATCAGAGTTGCATTAAAATTTCGGTTAATCCTATGTTTCATGATAAATCTAAACATATTGATATCCAGTATCATCGTAACAGAGATTGTGTGCAGCAGAAGATCATGTTGCTTCAGTACATTCCTACGAAGGATTAGGACACAGATATTCTGACGAAGGCGCTCACCAGGAGTAAATTCGAATACCATAGAAGCAGGATCGGGTTGAAGGATAATCCCTATCTTGTTGACAGGGAGTCTTGAGATTCAACAAGATGATGAGCTTAGTGAAAAGGGTCGCCTTCACTAAGTGGTCCCGCAGGATATTTTTGGCGCAAGTCTATTTTTAGACATGATGATCATATTTTAGAAGTTGCAGGATGCTATTTGTGGATGGTTGATCAAGTTGGAAAAATAGATGAAATTTTATTTTTAGAATATTAGGTGAAGTCTATTTATAGATCGTCAATATAAAAATAGATGCATGTCGGTTAGATATTTCACCACTCTATCCTACTTCAGAAGACTACTGTAGTTTCCGATTGCAACCCTAGACTTACATTTTTTCACGTTAATTACTAGGGGTCAAGTACTCGAAGTGGATAGTTATCCTCCAAGAATTTGATTTATAATTCATTAAATCCAAGTCTAATAAATCTTTAGTCTTCCTTGAACTGATTTGTGACCTTCAAAAGAAATTTTACTGAAGGATTCGGGCCTGGAAATGTGTTAAATACATGGAATCGAAGTGACCCAGATACTTCACATTGCTGGTGTAGAGGTGTATAGGGTGGCTTGGTTGTAGGCCTAAATCTCTTTACTCTAAGATGTTTAGGCTCAATTTTCCCAACTTCACAACCTCATGAATGTCACACTTTCCAACAATAATTTGACCGGACCCTTGCCAAACAAAATCGTTGATATTCCAGACTCTCAGATTTCTATGTTTATCTAATCATTTATTCAATGGCACCATTCCACCAGACTCCCAGAAATTCAAGGAGCTCGAGGTTTTGAATGTCTACAACTATGCTTTAGCGTAGTCTAAAAACCCCACAAATTAACTTGGAAATTAATGAAAATTCCAACAAGATTATGACAAAATTCGGCAAAAAATTTGGAAAATTTGGGTTACAGCTATCAAACTTCAGGATTTTTGGTGCTCTAGGGGTTTTTGATGGTGCTGAATCCATTTCCACCATAAAAAAAATGATTCAAATGCTCCAACATATCATTCTGATTTTTTGAATTTTTTTTACCAAATTTTGGCAACAAATCTATCTTCTAGACGAGTTTGTGGCATTCATAGACAACACCCTATGATTTTTTAGGGCCATTTCCAATGGAGAAAATTGGGATATCATAATAGTCCTTGTAGTTAAACTTGGTTGCACCCGTAATCATTTTTTCTGAATAGGGAGTTCCAAGGCATCATCAATATGGCCACTTAAACCATAAGTAGTAATCATGGAACCCCATGAGATAATATCTCATTCAATTATTTGGTTAAAAAATTCAAATACAACCTACAAGTTCTAGGGAAATTTCTATGAAACATTGAAATCTATAGACAAGTTCATCTATGTACCATGTCTCTAGCCCATGTAGTTCTAGTGTTGTAAACCTAGGTTAATACCACTTATAACATTGTTCTCGCAACTAATGCAATAATAATAAATAATAAATAATACATATACATAACAAGATAAAATAACATGCAAGAAGCCATCAAAATCCATAAAACATGTCTCAGATACTTATTTGTGAAAATTTTTTGATCGATTGCAAGTCTTAGAAGTATTACCTAGTTGTAGATCACACTACTCCAACTCTTTCAGTAGTCGGTCACTCACGAGCTAGGGTCATGACTCCACTTTGGAAATTACTTAATTTTGATACACATATAGTTTCCAATTCAACAAGGCTAAGGTACCAAATCCCAACAACCTCCAACTAACAAACTCATATCCCCTATTAGCCCTACACTCAAGTAGTGCACCCCCTTCTCTGTACTTGCAGTCCTTCATGTTGTGCCACTATGTCCAGGGTGTCTAACTTGGGATGGCTAGTGATTTCTCAGAGTCCTGCAACTTCTGAGAGTTCTTGTTTCCCTCTGGGATTTCTAGATACCCTCCAAGCCCTCTCATAGGCACATGGACACCTATCCCTGCTTGTCCTATCCAACTGAATAGGGGGAACACAATTTAATATGTATGGGCATCCTTATTTTATAACAATATATTATATAATATTATAATATATCTTAATATAAACCCATTTTAACTTTTCATTCGTGGAGTCCTAGGCCCCCCCATGCTCTTTTCATCCACAGGGTTCCAGCTGTCGTGTATTTTTAACACATGTGCACTTTGCATGATATAAACTCGTTGACCCAAATACACAATAACCTTGGCCATAAATAATGTTAGTACACTAGCCCACTGGCCTAACATATTTATACACACAAAGATATACACACCTTAATAGAATTCGACTCACTAGCCTAATTAAATTTTCATGGCTCACCAACTTAAATATCATATGAACATATACCATTAAAATTTGGGGATAAAATTGAGGGTATTACATCCATGATGTAATTCATTAGAAACATCCCCCAAACACTTCATTGTTGCTAGATACCTAGTTTTTTCTAGCTTAAAACCATAATTTTTTGCATCTTGTAGAAATGCAATGATCAATAGTGTTGAGTAACTCCTTAATTACTTAGTTGTTCATATTTTCATCTATAATATTATGGTTTCTCTTGTCATCCTTTTCACTAACACGGAATGTAAGGGGACACACAGTTAAGGTACATATATTCCTTCACAAAATATTTACATATATCTCCCTTTTGTACATTTGGGTAGTCACAAAAGACCATCTCTTATCTATAATTGCACTCAACGTAGAATGCATATGGTTATACCGATTGTGACTTCATGCTAAAAATGTCCACATGCATAAGGTCATAAAATACACCAACATTCTAGATGATTTTTTTTTGTTAAATCTAGAATTTTCATTTATGTTGAAATATTACACCATTTAATACATCTTACCAAAACCTTACTGACCTCACTCTTACTAGATTTATTGGTCAGTAGGTAATTTCCAAAAGTGATTACACCCCACCCAAAATGTTTGGTTGTCCATAAATGCAAAGGAACATATAACCAAAAAACCAACATGATCAATGCACAACCAAGAGCCATTATGAAACTAAGGAAGTTATAGGAGAAAGATTCTCCAATCGTGAACTAGGTAATGGTGGAGGATACAACTCACAGTGAACATGTTTCTCCATGTGGGCCAATATGCCTTCAAAGCAGTCTAATTTTCCTGTAAGCACCATTGTCTCCTTTGTAAACTAACTAATGTGCCTTGCATGTGCCACTGGTTTCCTTGGAGGTCATTCATGAATGAGATGATATTGTTCTAGTTATCATGCTTGTCTTCGTTGAGTCATTCTAGAAGAATATTGAGATTCATAAGCTAGCAGCCAATTTTTTCCTAACTAGGAGCAGCCTCGTTAAGGAAAGGTGAGTTGGTAGGGTTGGGATCTACAACCTCCCCTTGACCAGTGTCCTCTAGAAGATGTTGACTTGGTTTCCCTCTCTCACCTAACCCCCACCTTACTTTGTCGCGCTGACGTGCCATCCTAGACTTCACCAAGGGTCAAAAGGAGCTAGATACAGGGAGGCTACAGGGGATCCAAAGGAATAAAACCTTCTCCTGTCACTAGAATACCAAACCACTCTATAACAACAACAATGAACCTAGCCTAACAATGAAATACAATAGGGCGAGGTCCCAAAAGAAATTGGATATTTGTATACCCACGGACATAAGAGATAAAAAATAGAATCCCCAAGATGACAACCAAGGAGGAGAGGTTTCCATAAAACCATGTTGAAGAAAAAGGTACCAATGAGATGTTTCCTAGTGTAGTTTCCTTTTTACCTAGGAAAACACTTTAAAACACCTTTTTAGCATGTGACTTTATGAGTTATATTAATTTCACGATAAAGTCACTTTATAAATTACTTTAAGTACTATGAACTTTCTAATATTAAAGCCACTTTATGTTTTAAGTTGAATTTATGTAGAGAAAAAGTAGAAGGTACAAAAATAAAGTTATAAAGTTACTAGGAGTCATTAATGAGGGGAACCACATGAAAAGGGAGTCAAGTGAGGGAATGATATCCACCATTGATTTAGAGGTTTGAGATGTAATCTCAACCTTTGGTGAAAAACAGTTAAGGGTTCCTATCTAATGAGAGGTAAAGAAGGAGAAAATGGTAGAAGTTATTCATTCTTCATGTACATTTGAAGAAGTGAAGGAAAGAGAGCTAGAGAGGAGCATGAGTTTGGAGGAGGAGAATTTTTTCCAAGGTAGTTGATCTACAACAAGAGAAATAGTTCAAACCTTAAACAGTGTTTGCAAGCACAAAAGCCTAGACCATTCTCACTCATTATCAATAAAATTTTTGAGGGTTGGAGAAGAGGGTATGTGCAGTTTTCAAAGAGGTTTTGAATGTTATAAATGCAGTCTATCAGGCCCACAATTTCTAACAATAAATTCAGTCTAATATCAAGTTACTAGGTAGATATTCAAACTGAAATTCAAGGGAGACCAAATAGTTTAGTTGAATATAATTTGAGAGAAAATTCTGGGTTGAATAGCCTGAATTTCGAGGAACAAGATCAATTTAGTAGCACGATATTCGAGGGAGACAACAACTAGTTGTGGCACAAATTTTTGAAGCAATACATTCTGGTAGAGGCACATATTTATAGATTGTCAGTGGATAGATAATGGCTCGAATATCTGGGAGAGATAAGTATAGAAGTTGTAATTTATAGTTGTGTGAATTTCCTAAGAAAGAGAAAATAAAAATATCCTTATATTAGTTTTCTCATTGTGGGTTTTTCCAAGGTCAAGTTATGTTGATTTTCTAGGGCACCTGGTAGAATTAATTTTTTCTTCACTTGCTAACTACTTTAGTGATCAATTGAAGCATTAGTTTAACATAGCATTAAATTCAATATCATTTAGAAAGTTATACAAAAGAAAAAATTCAAGTAATAAACATGAAAGAGTAGTAAAGTAACCATGAAACAAAGAGATAAGAGACATATAAATTAGGCACACTTCTAGGGAAAAATCCATAAGGTGAAAATCCACAAGGGGAAAACCCATAAAATTTCTTACTTATGAGAGAGAGAGAGAGAGAGAGAGAGAGAGAGAGAGAGAGAGAGAGAGAGATTTGCTTGATTCATCTATACATCATAAATAACAATAACAAGATAATAACCAAACCAATAACCAAAATTATGATGAAGTGTGTTACAAGTCATTTTGTCACATCTACTCAAATGGCCTGGAAGTCATCGACAAACCTTTAGATTATAACCTCTTGTTGGGACGAACGTGGATTTATGCCATGGCAACTATAGTCTCAACCTATTTTAGGAATATTTCTTTCCCTCACTAGTGGAGCATTGTGGCCATAGATCAACTTGCCTTTTTTTTCCATTGATTCCCAAACCATTAGGAGTATTCCACTTGTAGGTGAATCCCCACATCCTTATCAACATGTTGGGATATGCTTACTTGAAGATTCATCTTTAATGGGAATTTTTACGCTCCCTCCTGACATTCCCAATCAGGTTGCCCCTATTAATATGATTTTGTCTTCTACTATTCCATATGATCCCTAGATAGTACATGAAAACTCTAACATTGACTCATTTGGATACCGTATACCACTCAATCCTATTGAGCTAGAGTATGAGGCTATTTACTCAACCTATTTGGAAAATATTGATATTGATGCCTTAGTAAATTCGGTTGACCATTTCCAAGATTTAGGTTCACATTCTGATCCTTTTGACAACATATTTTCCACTGACAAGAGCATCATGGAGATCATGATGTCATACAGAACCCCATGGGACGATAATCATCATTGATCCTCGTTTCCTGAAATTATTGAAAACAACCTTGAAGACTATTTTCCACCCAACATTACTGAGTCATTTTTGGGTTCTATCTCTGTTCATGAGGTGAATTGAAAATATATCTTGGAAAATATTGAGGAGACCATACCCCTCGATATTTCTATCAAACATGGAGTAGTTGAAAATGTCCACATTGGCACATCTTTTTCCCCCAATGAGAATAAGAGTTATTATAACATTTTTCAAGAATTTTGTGAATTTTTTACTTGGACATCCAAAGAGATGCCAGGAATAGATCCAAACATTATGGTGCACGAGATTAAAACTATATGGATGCTAAATATATTCGACAACATTTAAGTTCGGCTCACCTGAAGAAAGAGGTTTTCGTAAAAGCAGAAGTTTAAAAAATTTTGTGTGTTGGTTTTATCTATCTTGTTCCTTTAATAAAATGGGTTTCATATTTTTTTCCCATTATGAAGAAACATGGTATGATCAAAGTGTGCATTGATTATAGGGATATTAATGAATCATGTCCCAAGGACAACTAGCCAACCCCTTTTATTGATCAAATAATTGAAGATTGTGCCATAAGCTAAAAATTTTCATTTATGGATAAATTCTCTGGTTATGGTTAGATCAAAATTCCATCAGAAAACCATAATACTTCTTTTATTTGTTCGTGGGGTATGTTTTCCTACTGCAAACTTCATTTTGGTCTGAAGAATGCTGGCGCAACTTTCCAAAGGGAAATGAATTATGATTTCCATGATATTAAGAATATGGTGTAACCTGATTTGGATGATTTTCTTGCCCATTCTAAATATCGTAAATATCATCAAATTCATCTCAGAGTGATATTCCTACATTGCCGACAATATAACGTAAGGATAAATCCACACAAATGTGTGTTTTTTGTCCAATCTGGTCAACTTATAGGATTCATAGCGTCTAAGAGTGGGATCCAAATCAATCCTATGAAATTCCAAGTAATCATTGATTTTCCTGCTCCCTCTTCACTTGTTCAGTTACAAGGCCTTCAAGGGAAGGCTAACTTTATATGAAGCTTCATTCCTAACCACGTAGAACTTACAAAACAAAATATTTTGATGCTTTGAAATATGTGTTTGCTCGAGCATATTTTCTCTATCCCCCTAACTATAAACGAGACTACTTCCTCTATTTAGCTGTGGAAGTTACCACAATCGTGATGGTTCTAGTACAATAAGATGATATAGGAGACGAACATCCCATATATTACTTGAGACAAAACTTGACCGAGACTGAAGCCAAGTATTCACACATTGAAAAGTTAGCTTTGGTAGCTATGCAATATGTTTAGAGATTTCACCACTCTATCCTACTTCAGAAGACTACTGTAGTTTCCGATTGCTACCCTAGACTTACATTTTTTCACGTTAATTACTAGGGGTCAAGTACTCGAAGTGGGTAGTTATCCTCCAAGAGTTTGATTTAGAATTCATTAAATCCAAGTCTAATAAATCTTTAGTCTTCCTTGAAATGATTTGTGACCTTCCCTCCTCAGAATCAAAATCAACATCTGATGATTTTATTCTAGATGAAACATTATTTTTGATAGAATCTTCTAATCCCTGGCATGGAGATATCATCATTTATCTCAAAACCCAAACTCTATGGCTTCATACTACTCATTCTGATCAACGTCGAATCCACTACAAGGCTTGCCAATACAACATAATTGGTGACACTCTTTAATTCCATGGTGTTGATTCGATCTTTTGATGTTGTCTTAGTCACTATGAGGCCAAGAAAACCTTGAATGGTTGTCATTTTGAAGCATGCACATGATACATGTCTGGTTATGTGACCACCCAAAATATTTTACATGTTGTTTAATTCTGGATAACCATGTTTTTTGATTGTATTATAGTAGTTTAGAAATGTCACACATGCTAGATTTATAATAGGAAAGCTCGTGCTCGACCTGCTCCTATGCATCTAGTTATTTTTGTTGGACCTTTTTCCAAATGGGGCATTGACTTCATGACTTGTAGCCCTCATTCAGCGAGGGGGAATGGCTACATTATCGTTGTTGTAGAGAACTTTACCAAATGGGCTGAAGTGATGCCTACATTTGAAAACAACGGAAAAATTGATGCATTGTCCCTTTTCAACCATGTTATTTCCATATTTGGTGTCCCCCAATCCGTCATTACAAACCATGGAATTTTTTTTTGAAATTACATGATGTTTGAACTCACTGCCAAGTTGGGCCTTCAACATCATATCTCAACTCCCTATTACACACAAGCTAACATGAAAGTAGAAGCCATTAATAATATTGTGAAAATGATGCTCCTACAGAAGGTCCGATTCATAAGAAAAATTAGCCAACCATTATTTTTTTTCTTTATGGGCATACCGAACATTTTTCCAAACAACGAATGGATTCGCACCCTTTCAGTTGGTGTATGGTCTAGAAGCAGTTCTCACAATCAAATGTGATATTCCATCCTTAAAACTAGCCATTGAGCTTCTTCTTGCAAATTTTTCATAAGAAAAATGTTTTTTCACCTAGCTCGCCTAGATGAGACCTGATGCGACGTCACAATGGCCAATGAGGCTCACAAAAAATGTGTCAAAACAAAATTTGACCAAAATGTTAAATCTCGTGCCTTCTCAAAAGGTGAACTAGTCCTTTATACGACCAGGGAGCTGAAAAATTAGGAGCTTGGATTCACACCATTATGGTTAGGTCCATATACAGTCAAGTGTGTACTAGTAAAAGGGGCCAGTGAACTAGTTAATTTTGAAGGAATTCTCTTGAAGAAATCCCAAAATGGATTGTACTTGAAAAACTATTATGCTTAGAATTATTCTGCATAGTGAGTGTGTATGTATTGTATAGGTTTTTTAGTGTGTTATAGTGTGGTTTTCTAGAGTTTTTTACCACCTCTTCTCATATTGAATTTTATTTGATTTTCAAATGTCGGCGTTCCTTCAGTGATATGTTGGTTATGTTGATGACATTAGTCGTAGTACTCAAAACCTTTCTTTCACGGCATGGGAAATCAATGATCCTGATATCAAGTTAGTGATTCTACATGGGATTTGTATCGATTTCTCGACTAATAGCATCGTTGAGTATAGCACAATGATCAAATTTTTATCTGATGTTATTTCCTATGGAATTTTCCATTTAGTTGTGAGAATTGATTCAAACTTTTCGGTCAACATTTGAATAACATCTATTCAGTTAGAAGTCGAACTTTATTATGCATGTTTTTAAGGGTACACTTCTCAGAGTGACATTTTGATTATATCCAATATCAAAATGTTCCTAGGAGTCTTAATTCATTAATATATGTGTCAGCCAATTATGTATTGGATAGAGATTTGCAGCATATGTAAATACGCAAACCATAATCATAATCCTTCATGTACCTTGATGTTAAAGGCATTGGTTGTTGAACTCCTTTATCATGATCCCACTAGAAAATTCACCCATCACTCAAAGAAAATCTTGACTCAACATGGTAAGCTTCTTCTATCTTATTTCAATGCATTTAGTGTGATATTGATTACAAAGACCCCAATATAGGAAAATATTTTGATAATATGTAGGTATTTGTTGTAGCGTGATTTATTTTTCATATTAGAGACCATCTAGGGCCTATTTGTTGATGTATTTTTATTTCATATATGAATTGCATTCGATGCTATTTTGGTTATGTACACCATTATGTGCTATATAGATGAGAATTTTTGCTTATTTGTGTGTAAACGGTTTGGATTTATATGAATGCACATGAATATATATGTTTTTCTTTAGATTTTTAATAGTTTATGTGTTTTTTGTTGACTGACTGGTTTGTTGGTCTAGTTCATTTACTGGTTTCGATATGGTTCTGACCAGTTCCTCGTTCGGGGGTATTCCCAGTTTAATGGTCGGTCTGGTCCTGATAAAATTTCTTAAAATATTAAACCAAAAATAAAATGAATAAGTTTAAAATATAAATACAATAAAATATAATTAAAATATATGATGATCATATTATTAAAGAAATTTTTAAATTATTTATTACGTTGGAAACATAATCCTTGGGATTATGTGCACTTGGTACATTCATTTAAGTGGAAGCGAAAATCCTCAATTAAAGGCCAACAATCATGAGAAGTCCAAGATGAAACCAAGGGTCACAAATAATGTATTAATATGTGTACCATTTGAATAATAAATGTTTGTGAGTTCAACATAGTTGGAGAGCCACCTTCCCCAACCACTAGTTGTGTGGTCTTCCTGAAATTGGGCACTCTGCCATTCAATCAAGCGTGCTAGATTGAAAAAATGAAATTGAACCTGCAACTAGGGATATGTAAGGAATCCATACCTTTTTATGCATCTATCAATGTAGAGGCCACTTGAAATATCAATGCTTTGATCTCACCCCTTGTGGGAATTGTGGAAAACATACTCATCATTCAGACATATGTGCTAGATCAAGTAATGAAAAGTCTTGGAGTAGAGACATCTTCATCTTCTCTCCTTGTATCTGACAATGAGGGAATTAATGGTCAGCTGTTAGTTTGGAGGATATATCACGTTAGCTTGAGCCACAACCTAAACCAAAGCCTAGATCCAAAGTTGGAGTTGTGGCAAGAGATCGACTCATGTCCCATGAGCACAATTTGATTGGTGGGTAGCCTTAAACCACCACCAATAGAAAACTTTAGCTTCTGCTACCCATCTCATAAGTTTATGGTTATCTTTAAGTCATCATTACAGAGCATTTCCAATTTGCAAAAGACTTCAACTTCTAGCTAGATTTGAAATTGTTCCAGGAACTGTTTTGAGCCAAGTTCCATGGTGGTTAGACTTAAAATACCATTGGTAGAAGACTTTGAGTTCTTCTACATCATTTGGTTTGTGGTATTTTTTAAACCACCATTTTAGAGAGCACATCCAACCATTTTGTTGTTATCCACTTTTGTATTTCTTCTTTCTTCTTGGACTCATATACACCCGTTGAGATGAAGGAGGAGAATGTTGGAAACATCCTTGGGGTTATGTGAACTTGCCACATTCACTTGAGTGGAAGGCCAATAATCATGAGAAGTCCAAGATACTTTTTGGTAATATCCAATCATTGGATTCCATGCACTTTTGTATTTCAACTATATTCTTGAATTCATATATACCAATTGCCATTAAAGGAAAGATGTTAGACACCTAAACGAGAATGTTGGACACCTAAAACCCCTTGCAAAATAAAAACCAAAGAACATTAAAATTTGCATTTATATGTATCATATTTTTAATTAAATACATTCCAAAATTATCTTAATTTTACGTACTCTTACAATAAAAATAAAATACAATATATATTAATAAAAAAATTATATATATAATTAATTCAATTTTAAGTTTTAAAAGGTAATTAAAATTAATATAAATTTATTTTAATTTTTAATATATTATATTTTTTTAAAATATATTTAATTTAAATTTATCTATTTTTCATTTCTCTCACAAAAAAATAAAAAATAAAAAATAAATTACTATTAACAAATTTATAACTTATTATGTAAAATATAATTAATATAAATTTATTTTAAATTTTAATTTATTATTGATGTGGCGGCGGTCATATGACAGTTGTCCCTCAACATCACCGTGAATGAACGACAAAAGCACAACATGCATGCAGTTCCACCACAAGACAGAAGAGAAGTTTCTGTTCCACCACAGGACAGGAGATATCTAGCAGTTCCACCACAAGAGAGGAGAGAATTCAAGAACGCTTCAAAAAGTAGCCGCCCCATTCACCCCAGCAGCTCGATTGATTTAAAAGCACGTCTCAAGCTTGCTTCTCTCTTTCGATTTCGCAATTTTTTCAATTTATGAGCCTCACCGCCCTGCTAATTTAATTTTCTTTTTCTTTGTGTTAGCCTTAACAACAATTGATCTCTTAAGTCTTCTTCAGGCGGCGCTCGGTAACTTGCTTCTCTCTTTCGATTTCGCATTTTCTTTAAAATTTCGATTTCGCATTTTCTTTAATTTTAATTTTATGAGCCTCACCGCCCTGCTATTTTAATTCTTTCTTTCTTTGTATTAGCCTTAGAACAACTGATCTCTTAGGTTTTTGCGAGTTGAATTTTGGCCCTGCTATTTTAATTCTTTCTTTCCTGTTAGGGTTGAATTGAGCGATGTGTTTTGTGTTTTTATTTTGCGGTGCACTGTTTTTTTGTTTTTATTGTAGTTAAATTAATACATCTCCAAGAAAATCTGTGGCTGGACGTGCATCACCGTGACACCGTTCCGTGGTAAGATAAATCGTACTGATTCTCAGTAAAATTCGGAGTTATTTTATAGAATTTGAATAACCTTGTTTAACTTAGATGAACCATGTATGCAGTGCAGTGTTGTGGAGAAGAAGCTATTAGCACTGATGTGTGGCAAACAATTAAGGGATATCTTTTTACCTTATCTACCGACATCATTCACACTTAACGGGTAATTTTTTAACTCACAGCTACCTGCCTGTTTTATGGAGGTTTTTCAGGTTATTCTTAATTTTATTATAAATTTTAATTTATTTTTATTACCTGAAAGAAAACCCTAATTCAGTATTTACATCTTTGTTTAAATTTGATTTTTATCATTAATTTCACAGGCATTTTCATTTTTTTTACTGGTTGGGTATCTTCATTTTTTTACTGGTTGGATATACGGGACAATTCTTGCTTATAATAAGTAATTCTGAAATATGAAAAAACCTCTTAAGAACAGTGAGTGCAGTCCTGTCAACTAATAGCTATACATTAATGCGAATTTGAGAAAAGCTTTAGAACATTTAAGGGATATGTTTTCACCAAATGTGCCAATGTTCAACATTCATTCTCAACCAATAATTTTCTAACTCAGCCACATGCGAGTCTTTTTTTTCACGTTATTTCAAATTTTAATAATAAATCTTAATTTTAATAAAATTATCAATTAATTAATAAAATTAATAGTAGTATATAAAATTAATAAAATGAAATTCAATATTTATTTATTTTATTATTATTAATATATATATTATTATTATCAATATCTATATTTTTATAAATTTATCATTAACATAGTTTGTCAAAATAAATTCTATAATATGTTAATTTTTTAATTATATACTAATTTATTTTAATTTTAATTTTAATATTATTTAATTAATATACACAATGAAAAAATAATAAAAAATAGAACGAAATAAGTTGGATAATTAATATAATTATTTGTTAGGTAAATTTAATTTGGTCTTCTAGGTGTTCATCGGTGCTCTCACCACATCCCGCATTTTGTTTGAAGCTCCTCATCAACTTTGGTAGTGTCTTCGATACCACCGATTTCAACAAAAACACTTCGTCTCATATTGAATAGATACCTTGGAGATCGGTCCACATGACTATGCGGTCTTCTTACTCCAACTCGATTATCCTCTGTGTAGCCTAGATTTGCTACACCCATCTCTCCTTAGCCCACACACAACCTTTATTACATAGAGTGCTCTTCTCTTGGCTTTGATAAATAAACAAATAAAAAGAGAGATAAGAAAAAATATAAAAAGAGAGATAAATCTTAACATAGGGACAATACAAAAAGAAAACAACACATGAACATTATAAACTATCCTGGAAATCATTGTAGGAAAATCAACTCCTACTAATATATCTAATATTCTTTGGCCCAAAGGCATCTTACAATGGAGTTACCATGCCCTTAAATAGGCTACATTACATGAAAAGACCATGGAAAAACTATGGATTACAAAAACCTCAAGCATGTAAACTACAACAATAAACATGTTAATGACCTTGTTAATTTGACTCTATGACTGAGTTAAGTTTACCCTAACTACCCTAACAAATACAAAGAAAATGCAGTCACTGTTGGAATCACCATGGATAATATGGATTAAATGGTTGCAATGAGACCTTCTACTTCCTTTGCTTTACATCTATATCTTACTAGATGCTCTGCTCAACAATGAAAAAATAAATAATACAATAAGAATGGAAACTCTTCCTATCCTAGTAACTCAATATTTAAGATAATTGATAGTTGTTTAAGGATAAAGTTTTTGCATGCCTCAACTCCCAACTAAAGTAAAGGTTTCCGAGCCTCCACCCTAAATAACTACATGTATGTGAGTAATGAAAGTTAGCATAACATCCACTTAATATAATGGAACTCAACAAAATAGATCAACTTGTAAGATGCATAACTTACTCATATAAACTTTGATTAAAATAATTTTCTCATTATTTAAAAACTCTAAATATATAAAACAATATAAAAAAATTAAAATATTTACTAACAAAATTTAAACCTTAAAAATAATTATATAAAACCTCAAATATACGATTAATTTTATTTTAAATAACAAATCATTTAAGAAAAACTAACCCTAGTTATGCACACAATAAAATCACTAACCCTAGTTTTCTTATTAAGGAATACCTTAAAAAAAACTACTTTGTTTATATCATAAAACCGTCCTACTTTAACCAATTCTATAAATAACAAGTTATAAAACAATTAAATCAAGCCCTAAAGTGAGACCTAGCTCTCACTAGGCTCTAGTTTTAGAACGAAACCAAAATGAGGCTACAACTTTTCATTATTCATTTACCTTGGTAGGTTTAAAAAATACGAGGGTCATGCTCAGAAGGTTTTTTTTTTTTTTTTTAATTACGAGGGAAACACTTTGTTCAAATCGAAAAATATGATGTTGACCTATTTTATTTTTTACATCATTAAGAGTTGAATTACTCAAATCAGAGCCTTTGTTTATCTGATTGAGTCATCTCTCCCAAAGAGGACACAGTTGTAAAGAATGAATTTGTTGGGATGGGAAAGAGCGCCCAGAGGAAAGGGTGTGAAGTTTAATGTGAAAAGAAATGTGTTATTTTTGCAAGTAAATGTTGTATATTATTTTAATAATAATAATAATTTAATTTTAAGATTATAGTTAAGCCAGATATTAAATTGGTGTATGAAATTTTTTTATTTGTGGGACAAGGGATCTATTTCTACACAACAATTTGATTGTTAAGTTTATGAAGACATACATACTCTATCTCTCTCTGATTTTGACCCTATGACTTTTTAGGAAGAAATACATGCTCTTAACCATTAGGCACACTCACACTGTACGTAATGTAATGTTGGCATAGGTCAACAAAGGTACCTTGAGTTTTGTATGAAAGCATACAAATGTCTATGTGCAATTCATTAATATTGAGAAAATTTAAATTAATTATAATAAATAAATAAAATTGTTTTCAAAAGCATATTTCTACATTTTTCCATGCTTTATTCTTCCATTTGGATATTTAATATTAAATATTTTTTTCATTTGCCTCATTTTCTTAATTACATTATATTGAAATATTTTTTATTACTATTTAACCATTTTACCAAGTCATATTTTAAATAAATACATAATTTATATTAGTAATAATAAAAGAAAAAATTAGGGGCTAATATTTATAGGTGGGTTAATTTTCCATGTTTTTTCAAAAAAAATATTTGCTAATTTCTATTTTTGTAAAATTATTTGCCCAACTTTTATAATATAAAATTATTTTACTTTAAAAATTACCAATATTTTATAAATACTATATAAAATGATTAGAAATATACCTATTATTAAAAAACCATCAAACATTTTATATTTTGCATATTAAAAATTAGTAATATTCAATAAGAATTTTAAACTTTATATAAAATTTCCATTTTAAAATTTCAACAAGTACACTTTTCCATATCCATTTTTTCTTAGTACATATATAACATCCCAGTAATAAAATGAGTGTATATCAGTCATTTATTTTATTTTATATCATAAAATTAACGAGATATTTTCATATTTTTATAATGACCATAACATTATCCTCCACGATTAGTCTTCCTAGTTTTTTTATTGATCAAATTAATTATGTATTTATGAGATTATATTCCTTTTTATTAATTCTCAAATACCCAAGGCACTAAAATTTTGGTCGTCATCACATAAAATAAAACCCAAAGGGTAAAAATTATTGTGGTTGTCGTCAAATTAAAGGAAACTCAAAGGTCAATCAAAACCTTTTGGTACCAACAATTTAAATTTTAGCATCCATTATGTTCAAGTATGATGTATTTTTTTATTTTTTTATTTTTTTTACACTATATATATAATTGTTTTGATAACAAAAAAGTTTGTTGGGTAAATTTGACTTGGTGAAAGAGTCAAAGTTGTTAGAGTAATAATAGTGGTTTTAAGCACTTAGTATTGGTGACATATGATATTAAGGAATTGGTATTATATGTAGTTAAAGTTTTTAAAAGGTTTGGGGATTATTCATTGTAATATGTTATAATTGAGCACGCAGAAAGCTCACTTGGGGAGGGTGAGGGTGAGGGTGAGGGTGTTGGCTACATTCAAACCAACCTATAATGGATTTATTATTAGGTTGCTTTTTTTCCAGTTGGGATTTTTCAAAGTAAATCATCATGTACATGGTTTATATTTGTTTCTATGTACGATTTGTGGTCATTTTATTTATCTCGCATTTTTATCTCTAACAGTTGGTATCAAAGCTAAGCTACCATGGTCTAGGGAAGGAGGTGGTGGTTGCAAATACAGATGTTGCATGCTATGGATGCAAGTAGGATAAGATAACGTAGAGGTATGGTCGGTGAGATGCAACCATGCCAACGTTAATGTATGCAGTCTTGTGGAAGAAAAGCTAGACGAAAAGTTCTAGAGCTGACAGACAACTAAGCGATTTTTTTTAATCTTTTTACCTTATATGCGAACTCAGCGCGCTTGACGGGTAATTTTTTAAAGTTAGAACCACTTTTGTGTATTTTATGGAGATTTCAAAGTTATTCATAAATTTTATTTTATTTATATTTTTATTATAGGAAAAAAACCGTAGTATTTACATTTTTGTTTAAATTTGTTTTTATCATTAACCTCAGAGCATCTATCATTTTTCCTTTTTTAAATCATGGTTGTGGTTACGAATAAGTTAGAGCTGGTTAGATTTGAGTGAACAAAGATGAGTGCACTGCCGTTCAGGAATACCTATACCATTAACACGAATTTGGGAAAAAAAGTTTAGAATTGGATTTTTTTTTTTGCCTAATATGCGTCAGTGTTCTTATAAAGCTATTTAAAATTATTTAGAATTTGATGATAATCCTATTCTAATTTTTTATTTAATTATGGCAAAAACAACCTAGGTTATATTTTTGTTTATATTTATTGTTAATGGTTATTATTTTATGATCAATGATGATATTAGTTTGGTGGAAAAGCTATTTTTATCTTTATTTAAATTTGTATTTTTATACTTTATGATAAATTTTACAAGCAGCCATTTATGTTTAGAATCATTACTGTCTTTACAAATTAATCAAGGTTGGTTTAGATATAATAGTAGTAATTCATGAGAGTAGGTTAATCTTTAATTCTGAAGTGTTTTTATGTACATTAAATATAGAAAAATAACGCTTCTCAACAACTGATCTCTTAGGTTTTTGGGGTTGTGTTGAGTTTTCGTTGCATTGAACCATGTTTCCTGTGTACTGACACTCCCTGCCCTGCTATTTTAATTCTTTATTTCCTGTTATTTTAATTCTTTATTTCTTATTATTTGGCTTAATTCTTTATTTCCTGTTAATTCTTTACTTCGAGTTATTTGGTTGAATTGAGCCATGTGTTTTGAGTTTTTCTTTTTGAGGTGCACTGCATTTTTGTTTTGTTATTATTATATTTAAATTTATTACATCTCCAAGAAAATTTATTAGCAGTGGTAAGATAAATCGTAGTAAAATTTGGAGTTTACTTTATAGAATTTGAATAACCCTGTTTAACGTCGTGAACCATGTCTGTAGTGCTGTGGAGGAATAGCTATTAGCACCTATGTTTGGCAGACAATTAAGGGATACCTTTTTACTTTATTTGGGGACATGGGTATTTTTTTAACTCACGGCCACTTGTGTGTTCTATGGAGGTTTCTTAGGTTATTTCTAATTTTATCATAAATTTTAATGTATTTTTATTACTGGAAAGAAATCCTAATTCAGTATTTACATTTTCGTTTAAATTTGTTTTTATCATTAATTTCACAGGCATCTTCATTTTATTTTTAATTCTAAAATGTGAAAGAACCTCTTTAATGTTAAGAACAATGAGTAAAGAACAATGAGTGCAGTCTTGTCAACTAATAAATATACCATTAACACTAATTTGAATTTCTAAAAAACTTTAGAACATTTGAGGGATATTTTTTCACTTAATGTGTCAATATTCAACATTCATTCTCAAAAAATAGTTTTCTAACTCACAGCCATTCTCAACAAATAATTTTCTAACTCAAAGTCATTCTCAACAAATAATTTTCTAACTCACAGCGATATGTGCTTCTTGTCAACCAATAGCTATACCATTAACACGAATTTGAAAAAAGCTTTAGAATATTTGAGGGATATATTTTCACCTAATGTGCCAATGTTCAATATTCATTCTGGACAAATAATTTTCTAACTCACAGTCACCTGTGCTTCCCTGTTTTATGAAGTTTTTTCACATTATTTCAAATTTATAATAGATTTTAATTTTAGTTACATGGGTCACTCTTTTAAGATTTTTTAAAAATTATTTCAAATTTAATAATATTCTTTTAATTAATTATTTCAAATTTAATAATAAATCTTAATTGTATTTCTTTAATTAAGGCCAGAATAGCTAATTTCAGGGTTATATTTTTGTCTAATGTATTTTTATTGTTTATTAACTAAAGATAAATTTTATGGTTATCAATAGTAATGTCATTATTGTGAAAAAGAAAATTTATGTTTCATCTTTTTTTAAATTTGTGTTTATATAATTTATGATAATTTTTAAAAGCAGTCATTTACTTTCAGAATCAGGACTGTGACCTTGTGCATATATCGTACTGATTCTAAGTAAAATATGTAGGAGTTTATTTTATGTAATTTGAATAACCCTGTTTATTTTATATAATTTGAATACTCTGTTTTTATATAATTGGAAAGACCCTGTTTAACGTCAACAAACCATGTTTGCAGTGATGTGGAAGAAAGCTATACCATTAGTACCCATTTGAGGAAAAGCTATAGAGCTGGCATACAATTAAGCGATGCGGACTCATCATGCTTGACGGGTATTTTTTTAACTCACAGCCACTTGTGTGTGTTTTATTGAGATTCCAAAGTTATTCATAAGTTTTAATTTCTTTATATTTTTATTATAGGAAAGAAACCCTAATTTTTATATTCATAAGTTTTAATTTCTTTATATTTTTATTAAATTTGTTTTTATCATTAACGTCAGAGTATCTATCATTTTTCTTTTTTTAAACCATGGTTATCTTTACGAATCAGTTAGAGCTGGTTAGGTTTACGTGAAAAACGATGATGGTTAGATTTACCTGAAAAACGATGAGTGCAGTGCTGTCCAGGAATACCTATACCATTAACACGAATTTGGAAAAAAAACTGTAGAACTAGCCTAAGAGATATTTTTTCACCTATTGTGCTTTAGTGTTTTATGAAGCTTTTTAAAATTATTTAAAATTTAATGATAATCTTATTCTATTTTATTATTTTTATTTATACTGAGATCTGAATTTTTTTTATTTAGGTCCTTCTCAATAGGATCTTCTTTCTATCCGAAATTTTAAATATTATTTTATAATTTATGCTATATAGTTTTTATTTTTTAAATATTTCATTTTTATTATAATTTAATAATAAATCCAAAACATATTATAATATTTTAAATTATATAATTTAAATTTTAATAAGGCTTTAACCATCACTTAAATAGACATTTTATAACCCTTTAACTATATTTTACATAATACCTATATAATTAATTATTACGATCTTGTCATTTTTATAACATCATTACTTAACGCTCCTCCTGTAAAGTGGCGTTCAATGCATATTTCCCACTCGCTGCAACCGATCATGCCATGCGGACAATATCACCGAAGGTTATTTGATTGCCCGATGTTAGCACGGGTGAAGTTGTACAACCCTTTGTGCTCCACCCTCCACGTATCATGTGATGAACCGTGAATGATCATCACACTGTACACTGGGAAGCTCAAGCTTGACTTCCCAGGTCTTCATAATTTTTTTCCCTTCATGTGCAGATTGATATAAACCTTTTAATTAATAGTGAGACCACACAATTTTTGGTTCCTAGTGCATTTTTCTCTCTAGTGAAAAACAATCATTCCTTCCATATTCAGAAATGGGATATTCTCTTAGCTTCCCTATATAATTGCATCCTAAGAACAATGCATGTTGAATTCTTAGCACACCCAAAAAACTACAAAAATGTTTTAAATTCTAGAAATGGATTATTTAACCCAAAGCATGTTTGAGTTTGAATACTAGATTTCCTAAATATTATTAGCTTCATCAATTCAAGGAAATTATAGAAGTTTCACAATCTTGCCATAGAAGTTTCATAGTCTTACCATGCATGTTGAATTCTTAGCACACCTACAAAACTACAAAAATGTTTTAAATTTTAGAAATGGATTATTTAACCCAAAGCATGTTTTAGTCTGAATACTAGATTTCCTTAAATTATAGGAAATTCAAGGAAATTATAGAAGTTTCACAATCTTGCCATAGAAGTTTCAGAGTCTTACCTCCAGGTCGGACCATTAACAAAACATGAAAATAGTAGTACAAAAATAAACATTGAAATTATACCTTGTACCAAAAACATGGAGTCCAAAGAGGTCCTTGAAGCACCATGAGATGTGCACATAAAAAGCTATAGAGAGCCTAGGAATAGTTACTATAAAAGCCAACATGCAACCACCTAAAATTCATTAGTAAACTAAGTAGAAGAGGATACACTCACCTCATTAGGGTTGGTGTGCCCCATACTCCAACCACTTGTACCTAGAATAGGAGCTAATTGGCCTTGAATTCATTTGAGATGAGCCCCTATACCTTTTTGGTGGAGTACCATCTTGTCTAGTATCAATAGAATCTCCTCTTTGGCTTCTTTGGCTTCATTCCTTTCAATAATGACCTTTTCAAGCAACTTTTTAATCCTCTAGTAGAGGTCAATAGTGAGCAAATACTTGTTTTGTTGTCCCCATGTGTGCCCAGGGTTAGGTGCCCATTATGTACTATCTATTAAAACCTATGAATAAAAAAGGAAGCCATGTTCAATTGTGGCATGTTATATATGCCTTGAACTTCAGAGCTCTTTCTCGATCCTTATAAGGGACTTGTTCACAAAATATATGAGTGGAAGCATGGAACGAGCTTAAGAATCTCCCATCCCACTACTATTGTTGATACTCGAAGCCTCCCTAGAACGAGCTAAAGAGTCTCCCATCCCACTAATATTGTTGATATCTTCTCTGCATCGTGCTCTCTACTCGACCATGTTTTCAGACATAGGTGACTAGACTATATCCTTCCTCTCTGAGCAATATGCCACGGGCTTGTGAACAAAAGAAGAATAAGGGTTTGAATAACTCCCACTCTCTCATAATGAGAGAAAATGATGCTAAGAGAGAAAATACACAAACTATAATGATGAGGGAAAATGATTGAGACCACATCACAAAAGAACATTATGATATATTTTTCTTTTTCACGAAGAAAAAATGGAACATCTTTCATTATATACAAAAAAAAGTTACATCGTAATCCATAAGACTACAAATGAATCCTCATACAACAGAGGAACTAGTCCGCAGGAGATATAGTACACATGAAAAAAACATAGCATTTTCTACAAGATATCCCAAAGTCGAAAATATCCAACTAACAAAAAGTGCCATAATGTAAACAAAAATACCAAACAATAGACAAAGCACAGAGGCCCATAGAGGTCCTATAAGTGGTGATTAAATCATAAGTACATGCTAGAAGATAGAAGGATCCATAAACACAACTGATAGAGTCAAGGTCGCCCAAGCTTAAACGTAGAAGGCTCCAAAATAGAAAGGCCCAAGGTAGTCCAAGCTTAAAAATAGAAGGCTCCAAAATAGAAAGTCCAAGGCGTTGTAATGGATGACCCCAGCCATAGAAGATAAACCTTTCTTAGACAGGGAACTTTCCATGTGGTTTTGTTGTGTATATATGGCTAAAGGAAATGTGATGAAAGGAGAATGATATTAAATCTCATTTGAGGTTGAGCGCAATGATTGTCCGAAGTCAAGCCAGCATTGAGAATAATGGAAAATACACTCCGTTCATTGTCCTTTTGTCCTCCCACCTTGCAAACTACAAAACTTCCTTATGACACAGTTCCATACCTCATCCTTTCCACCTAAGAACATAAACACTGGGCATTGAATACTTGGCCCACCCTATGATCCCAGGTCTTCATGTTTTTTTCTCCTTTCATGCATAGATTAACATAATTTTTTTTTAATAGTGAGACTACAAAAAAATTATGGTTTTGAGTGCATTTTTATTCCTAGTTAAAAAATAGTCATTCCAGGATACTCGCTCAACGTCCTGTATAATTTCATCGTACGTCCCTGTATAATTTCATCGTAAGAAAAATGTGTGTCCAATTATTCACTCGATTTATAGATAATGCTCCCAAATGTCATAAATGGTCGCTCTAAAAAAATCTTTATAAGTATTAGTTTCTTTTAATTTAAAAACTACAAAAATTCTTTAAATTTTGGGAATGGATTATTTAACCCAAAGCATGATCTAGTGTTAGCTATGGATTATTATCTATCTCAACACTCTTGGATTATTATCTATTTCAAGTCTCTTGAAACATATGGTACACACTTTTGGAGCTAGATTCAAAGGTGTCTACTCTTAGCTCATAGTAATTTTCGTTTTTGTTTTAACTAAAATTTTGTTAATTCAAAATAATTTTAGTAGTTTCACATTCCTACCTCTTATGGCCCACCAAGAGAAATCAGAACATTAACAAAACATCAAGGTAGCAGTCCAAACATTGAAATTATACGAGCACAACAAAAGCTGAGAGAGTCCAGAGAGGTCCCTGAAGCACCAAGATATGTGCACATAAAATCTATAGAGTGCCTAGGAATAAGTATCATAAAAGCCAACATACAACCACCTAAAAAAATTATCTAACCAGGGAAACATCAAAACCAAATTCGTTAGGAGACTAAGTAGAAGTGGATATGTCCACCTCAATGGTGTTGGTGTGGCTCTGAATGAAACCACTTGGACTTAGAATAGGAGCTAAATGGCTTTAAATTTGTTTGATATGAACCCCTATGCATTTTTGGTGGACCACCATCTTGACTAGCATCAATAGAATCTCCCCTTTGGCTTCATTCCTTTCCATAATGACCATTCCAAGCAACATTTTGATCCTCTAGTGGAATTCAATAGCCCCATATTAGTTACCCGCTCTTTAATGTCTATTAAAACCTTGGAATTAAAAAGGAATCCATTTTCAATTGTGGCCACTACATTTACCTTGAACTCATGGAGCTCTTCCTAGGCCGCTATAGGGACCTTTTCATGAAATATGTGAGTTTAAGCCTCAACCCTAGAACAAGCTCGAGAACCTATGAGTCTAAGCCTCAACCCTCGAACAAGCTCGAGAACCTCCCATCCCACTACGACTATTGATGTCGATATGCACCGTGCTCTCTACTAAACCATGTTTTCAGACCTAGGTGACTAGACCATCCTTCCTCTATAAGAAATATGCCTTGGGCCTATGATCATAAGAAGAATAAAGGCTCAAATAACTCACTCTCTCATAGCGAAGGTGGCAAGGTAGACAAGGCTCACACATACATGTGCAATGTAGAGGGAGTCGAGACATAGACAATAAAAATGAGGGAAAAGTAAAAACTCATTTATACCACATCACAAAAGACAAAAATGATATTAAATATCATTTGAGGTTGAGGGAAATTATTGTCCCATGTCAAACTTGCATCACGAATGATGGAGAATACACTGCATTCTACTATATGGAATTTTTCATGAAAGATGTGAGTTTAAGCCTCAGCCCTGGAACAAGCTCGAGAACATGTGAGTCTAAACCTTAGCCCTCGAACAAGCTCGAGAACCTCCCATCCCACTATGACTACTGTTGCCAATATGCATTGTGCTCTCTATTAGACCATGTTTTTGAACCTAGGTGACTAGACCATCCTTCCTCTATAATAAATATGCCTCAGGCCTATGATCATAAGAAGAATAAGGGTTCAAATAACTCACTCTCTCATAGTGAAGGTGGCAAGGCAGACAAGGCTCACACATAGATGGAAAATGCAAAGGGAATTGAGATAGAGACAATAACGATGTGGGAAAAGTAAAAAATCACTAATACCACATCAAAGAAGACAAAAATGATATTAAATATCATTTGAGGTCAAGGGAAATGATTGTACCAAGTCAAACCTGCATCACGAATGATGGAGAATACACTGCATTCCTCGTCCTTTTATCTTCCCTCCTTGAAAAATGAAAAACTTCCTTATGGTGAAGTTCCTTACCTCATCCTTTCCACCTAAAACCATAAACAATATCCCTTGACCACATTCTCATTTTAATGGATAGCATGCAATAGGTCACCCTTGATGATTGTGTGAGGTGACAATGGCCTTATTGTGTCCTTCCTCACCTAATTTAGGGGATCATAATTTTCTAGTTTATATATAGCTATTTAAATATTATATATAAATTTATATTATTATTATTAATATGACTATCAACTTAAAATAAATATATGATATCTCAATATGTATGGGAAATAACACATTTCTAGAAATTTAGGGGAAAATGGTGGATAGTTGCAATCCAAATGTTTAAACAGACACTTCGAGTTGGTATGTTGATTAAATCTTGATATAGCAATTAGAAAATAATAAATATTATTCTTATACTCATCCCTAGTTTATTTTAATAATCATAACCGCATTTACTCCGAAGGAAATGATATATGGTCTCGGCTCTTCCTTTATCAACTCGAATGAGGATGGGGTAATAATGAAAATTTATCCACTTATTACTTTCACCAAGAAAGCATGGTTTATTGGTTGTTTAAATTTTCCTAGTATATGTCCTTAACAAAGTAACTATTATGCAACATGTTTTTATATGACATCATAACATCATCATTTTTTTTTTTTAAGTACAGAGCCATCTAGTGTTGGTAGTTAAAGGTTAGGTGGAATTGAGTCTTAGTTCAATTAGATTGTGTACACCATCATGGAAATACTGTCTACCCCATTTTGACATTGCATCTTCAAATTGAGTTTACCCCATCCCCGTAGTGACCAAGTCCCTGGGGGAAAATTGAAAGGGATGTGTTGATTTTTCCCACATCCTACAGTCCCAAGTCCTTGGGGACGAAGAAATGTAGGGGTTGCATTAGCTAGGGGTGGGCACATAAATCAATCTTTATGTGTAAATAATATCAAGATGTTTGTGTATATGTTTGAAAATTCCATATTAAATTGTTGAAAAAAATAAAAAAATAGAGAAAAAAAGGGAAACAAGGACTTGTGAAGTAGAACTCTACATAAATTATTTGTTATAATTTTTTTTTCAGAATATAGACTGTTTGTAGAATTTGACAAAGGATGAAATTTCCCTTACAAATATTTTGGTATAAAACTAAACACTAATTCATGGAAAAAATTGTTCCTAACTTTATAGAGTTTGTTCACTGTAGAGCATTTTGCATGTTGCAATGAGATTTTTTCACAGCAAGACAACAAGTGTACTTTGGGTCCTATTTAATTAAGCCTAAGTTGATTGTAAACAACTTTATTTCTTCTTATTTTTTCTCTGGATGAAATACATGAAACAAAATTTAAATAATTTTATGTTTTCTTGTGTCCCAAGGGTATATAACAATGTCAACCCAAATAAAAGTAAAGAAAAATATTAAATATTTTTTCTCTAATCCTTTCCTTAACTATAATTTTTCTTAACATGTTTGGTGTCATCTCAAGTATCCATAGGAAATCCTTTAATATAATTCTTTTTTTATATTTGATGTCAAGTTGCTTTCTTGGGCTACTTATGACTCCCATCAATATTAATGTGTGGATTCTATTATGTGAGAAATTGGAATAAAATTTAAAGCATGATCATGTAGGACGTAACCTTGGCATAGTTTACAACTTAGTTATCATGGGAATTCATGCATTGATTTTCTTGAATGTTATAAAGAAATTGAGATACTCCCATCAATATTAGTGTGTGGATTCTATTGTGTGAGAAATTGGAATAAAATTTAAAGCATGATCATGTAGGGCATAACCTTGGAATAGTTTACAACTTAGTTATCATGGGAATTCATGCATTGATTTTCTTGGATGTTATAAAGAAATTGTGATAGATAAGTTCGAAAACCTTGATGATGTGTGATATTTTGTTAATCTAATAGTTCTTTTGAATTTCCAAGATTCCTTTTCCATGGAAATCAAACATAGTTTACTAGTTGTTTTGAATTTTAAAGATATTATTTTTCCATGAAAATTTCAAAGATTTATTTTCCCTGAAAATAAAACATATTTTACTAGTTGTTTTGAATTTTAAAGATATTTTTTTTCCATGAAAATGAAATATATTTGAATATGTCGCTCTTCTTCTTTCCCATAGAAATAAAAAGGAAAATGTAGCGAGGTGAGGGTGATGCTTTCAAAAATTCCAAAAAATTACAGTCTTCACATAGATATTCTGGCTTATAAGATAACTTTAAATATCAGAAATAGTTGTTCATATTGGAAACTTAAAAAGAGATACTTTTACCTTGCATTGGTTAAAGTTAAACCTCTTCAAGAAGAATCCCTATTTAATTTGTTTCAACTGTAATTAGTGAGCCCTCCTATAATGATTTTATGTTTCCTTTGACAATTTGTCAGTTGTTTCATTTAATTCAAATAATACATTGAAAGAGATATACTTTCAAAGGACTTTCTAATTTCTCTATTTTTTGTGTAGAAGATATATATTCAATAGTTTTACCCTTTCCTTTTCCCCATCCATGCCTAGCTTGTTGTCTTGAGAACCTGAATGTTTGTAATTCCTTTGTTAATTTCTAGTTTTGGCCAGATCCATAAAGCTCACGTATGGGATTTGTTGTTTGTGCCTTGCCCAAAGGTAGCTTTGAAAGTGATGTTGATGTTACTGAATAAGAATAGGATGCCACCTGAACTGCTTATGCCCAGGGAGCCTTCACTATATCCATCAAAGTATCCCATGACTAGCTTGTTGTCTGTAGAACTTGAATGTTTGTAATTCCTTTGTTATTTTCTAGTTTTGGAAAGATCCATAAACCTCACATCTATGATTTTTTGTTTGTGCCTTATCCAAAGGCAGATTTGAAATTGATTTTGAAGTTACTAAATAAGAATAGGATGCCACTTGATCCACATATTCCCAAGGTGCCTTGACTATCTCGATCAAAGTAGCCTTAGGATTTAGAGTGATCTATATCAGGCTAAATTAAAATTATTACAGGCTTCTATTTCATGGGTTTTTGAACTATATCCATACTTCACCCAATGATAGCCCTGTATAGGAAGAATTCCTTTTCCTTGGAAAATAATATCATTTTTGGATTGCCATCGTGCAAGCCAATGCTCCATGTTCATTAACTTTTATATTCATACACTATCCTTTGAATCATTCTATGGTGGATTCTCCTTTCAATTTCCCATATTTATTACCAAGCTTCAAAGGTTCATTCCAATATTCTTTTGAAAATGTGCAGATAACTTATAAGTAATCAATTGTTTCTTTATTCATTTTTCAAAGGATACAATTGTTTGGATGCTCCTACAATTGTCCTAATAAGGACTCTATTCGGGGCTACCAACTGAAAGAAGAATCTATTTTTCAATGGACATCTTAGCTTCCATACTATCTTCGGCCTTTTCTACCTCATAACCCAATTGAGCTATAAAATTTCTTATTGATTTATATTTTGAACATATTCTCGTCCTCAAGTTTCGATTCACTATGTTTGAGACTATATAAGTATTGTTTTCAGGCTATAAAATTTCTAGTTGATTTACTTTTGACTAAAAGAAGAATCTGGTTTTCAATGGACAGCTTAGCTTCCATACAATCTTTGACCAACACAACCTTTTCTACCTCATAGCCCAATTGAGCTAGAAATTTCTTGTTGATTTATATTTTGAACATATTCTCGTCCTCAAGTTTCAATTCACTATGTTTGAGACTGTATAAGTACTACTTTCAGCCTATAAAATTTCTAGTTGATTTACTTTTGATATTATTGGGGGGTACCAATTGAAAGAAGACATTGGATTACAATGGACGGCTTAGCTTCCATACTATCTTTGACCAACATAAAATTTTCCACCTCATAGCCCAATTGAGCTATAAAATTTCTTGTTGATTTATATTTTGAACATATTCTCGACCTCAATTTTCAATTCACTATGTTTGATCCAATATAAGTACCACTTTTAGGCTATAAAATTTCTAGCTGATTTACTTTTGATATTATCATCCTCAAGTTTTAGTTGACCTTGTTTGAGATCATATAAGTACTACTTCCATTTTCCAACTAATTCTCCTAAGACTTGGCTGAAGATCAAATTTCCAACCTTGATTTCATAAGGCATGATGTCCTTGATTTACCTACATCTACCAAAACATACAATTTTCACTTGATTTACTTTTGATATTATCATCCTCAAGCTTTCGTTCACCTTGTTTGAGACCATATAAGTATTACTTCCATTTTGCAGCTAATTCTCCTTGAAGACTTGGTTGAAGATAAAATTTCGAACCTTGATTTCATAAGCCATGAGATCCTTGATTTACCTACATCTACCAAAAAAACATCTTCTTGATGTGAAGAGTTTTGATTAGAAATTCTGTTGGGATGAACAAAAATTTGGGCATCCCGATAATCTCTAATTTCGAGGCTTATTCCCTTTCTTTAAATTCCATAGTGGTGATTTTCATATCAAGGGAGATGACCAATGCCTTTCAGGAAATTGAAGCTCCTTCAAATGCCTTTGTTTTTCTTCTAATCCAATCCTCTGTTGACCCTAGTACCAATTACTCATCTATCATCATTTTCCCATGTAGACCTTCATTATGCATCAATATCCATTACTTATAAGGCCATTCTAAACAAGTGCATGTTTTTTAGACCCCATCTTGCATCATCTTTTGTCCTGTTCAATTCTTCCATTTTAAAGTGGAGATGGATATATTTTTATTCCAAAAGGAATCTAAAACACTTTTTCCTTATCTACTATAGAACTTCGTTAGTAATATAGACTATAGATAACCAATTTGAAAGTATCCCCTATAATGTTGATTTCACTAATCACTTTTTCCTTATCTACTCTAAAACTCTGTTAGGAATATGTGCTATAGATAACCAATGTGCAAGTATCCCCTCTAATATTAATTTCACTGAATTTAGCCCCCCTTCCCTTGACAACCCCTTGTGCCATTAGTTTGTAAATCTCCTCTCTGTTTTATCATATGACCAAATCTATTGTCTAAACTTGTAATCATTAGGTTTTAAATAAAACTCTAAATATTTTGCTCCATCATCATAGGAACAAAACTATGTGGAAGGATGTGTTTACATTGTATTTCCCTTTCTTCTCCAAGACAGACAAAATACTTCTAAGCATTCACCTCCATTCATATTGCTTTGTTTTATATGTTTAGGATATCATTGTACTTTCCAATTACCTTATGGATCCCTATACCGAATGGAATGACTATATTCTATAAGTGACAAGTGTGCCAAATATAGAAAATTCCTACTTTCCAATTACCTTATCAACCCCTATCCCAAACCGAATGACTATCTTCTACAATTGAAAGGTGTGCCATAGATAAAAAATTCCCCATTTTTATCCCTTTTATAAAACTTTCTCTCTTGCAAGTGGTTATTATCCTATTGAATTTTTTTTAAACCAAAACGAAGAGAGAGGGTGACATTATAAAACATTTTCTTAAGCCCACGTACAGCATGAAAAAATCCAGGGGTTGATTATTGATCAATACTGAAAATGAATATGAAGATGTGAATCCCATTACCCAATTCACCACCTGAATTCCCATTCCTAACTCAATTAGAATCAGCTCAATATACATCTAGTGAACTTCATCAAAAACCTTGGTGAGGTCAAGTTTCATAACCATTGCAGGGTGTTTTTTAATAAATGGTCCTTCTTGAGTTGTCCCCACAACATCATAAGGTTGTGTATTATGTAAGATCCAAAATTATTCTTTCAAAATGACTTTATATAGAACTCCTTTGACCATGTTTGCCAAGATTTTTGTGATTACTCTATATACAGAATTAAACGTTGATATAGGCTTGTAAGCATAAAATGTTTTGGATCATTTTTCTTCTATATCAAAGCTATGAATTTAGCATTCAAATTCCCTAAGGATTTCCCAAACATTCTCGATTCTTGAATTACCTCAATGATTCTTAAATTACCTCAATAAATCATCCTTCACGAAATCATAAAATCCCTAATAAATTTTTTTTGTTCAAACATTCTCAATTCTTGAATTACCTCAATAAATCATCCTTCATGAAATCATAAAATCCCTAATATATTTTTTTTTGTCCACCCATCTAGATATGAACATTTCTTTCCTAAAGGGTTGTAGAACATTTTTTAACTCTTCTTTTGTTACCTCTACTTCGAAGTTCTCATTTTGCTACTCATCTATCATTCTAGGAAAGTAGGAGGCTACGTTCAAAATATCTTCTATGTTATGGCTCTCTAAATAATGATTCAAATGATTTATACCTTCCTGTATAATTTCTTGAACTTTTCTAATAGTTAAACCATTATTATTTTTAGTTTCTTATATTGTGTTGATATCTCTTTTTTGGATTTTTCAGAAGTTTGGAATATTTCTGTATTTTCATCACCCTTTACCAAGTATAAGGTTTTGAAATGATTTACATTTTCTTATGTAATTTCCTGGATTTTCTCACGTTAAAACCAACATTCCTTTTAATTTCCTATATTGTGTTGATATTATTTCTATGCTTGAGATATTTTTGAAAAAAATGCATTATCATCACCTTTTTCCTACTATATATCATTTTTTTTAACCTTTATGTTGATTCTTTATTTTCCCACCAATTGATTGTTGTTTTTTCAATCTTCTTCCAGTCAGTTTTCTTAGATTTTGACAATATGACTTATTTATTAAATATTACAAATATTTTAATTTTGAGAATTTTGACAAGATACCTTATTTATTAAATATTATAAATATTTTAATTTGTTCCTTTGTCTGTACCATATGCTTTCGAGCTATCTTTTTTCCCCATTCTAGTGGTCCCTTGATTTTTTTCAATATTTTTGAAAACTGAAACATTGAGTCTACTATATTTGGATCATATTTCCTCCAATTCATTTCAGATCAGTTGTTGAGCCCTTGTTCTTCCAGTCAAGTATGGTTAAATTTTAAAGGACTAAAAGAAAATTGACCATTATTTTCAATTTGTAACAATAAAGATAGATGGTGAGAGACAACCACTTCTCCAAAACATGACTCTAATCTATTTATTTCTTCCAGAACCCTTTGTACAAACAAAAATATGTCCAAATGTTTTTGACATTCCTTAACCACAAAAAAAAATATGTGCAAATTTTTTTGACATTCCTCAACCACTTTTGAACTTTCTGTTGAGAAATCTAGGGCAAATAAGTGAGGCGATTTCTCTTACTTGATAACTTCTTGTGAAGAATTTTTACTTTTCTTACTTAGGTTCTTCTTTAGCATTCCTTAATTATGTTCTTCTTTAGCTTGATTAATATTGTGTTTCTTCATCAAACATCTACCAAAACATAAAGAACAAGGAGACAAAGGACAGGAAATCAGCCAGGGAAAAAACCTCTTTAATATTGAGAAGAAAACTGACATAATTCTTCTTATAGAATCTTCAATTGACGAATTCCAAGACCTAGACCTGTGAAAAAAAACCTCTCCAAGAGCATGTCATAATTATTCCTTGAAAAACTCTTCTTCCTTCTAAGTGAACACTAGTCAAACTAACTACTACACTATTGATTTCGAGTTCTCTTCAATTTTAATCTTCTTATTACATGCCTGGAATTTTCAGTTTTCCTGCAATCACAAAAATATCGCATGTGTGAGTGGATTGGGGAAAATTGGTGTGTCTTCTCTTCTTCACATGTCATGCACTCTTCTCCTTATGAATTTGGCTAGTAATGAAGCTTATGTTTTGATCCTGATCTCAGTTCCTTTAAAGTCTAATATAACCCTGCTGTAGAAACCCTAGTTGGATTCACACGTGTTAGTGGAGGGACCCAAAAACAATACTAGAAACCTACAGTCTTCTTCTCCTTCTCTTAGTTGCTTAAGAATCTTTCGTCCTTCTTATATCACACTTATTTCTTCTTTGTAGATGCTTGATTGATACCTCCTTAAGTGAGGTCGATTCCTCCTTTACATAGGCTTTACACCATGTTATTAGGCCATCTTCTCTTCAACCTAGGCCAACATGTCATCTTTTGTAGGTTGATTACTTCTTTTGAAGGTTGAATTGCTCCTGAAAAAGGTCTTGGAGGGTATTTTGACTCAAACAATGACTCAAATAAATTTCTCTACAATATGTAACATGCCCCAAATGGGTCTTTCATACATGAAAATGACCTAGAAGCTCTCAATGGGAGCTTGAACTATAAAAAAAAATTTCCTTGAGAAGAAATCCATGCCTCGAGATAAACAAAAATAAAATTAATTTTCTCATTACATCATGTTAGTAATCAGTAATTTTTAGCTGTTTAGATGACTAAATTCGTTGTCCTGGATTTCTAGAAACAAAATTCAAGGATCATGTGAGTTCTAGAAATCTCTTCAAAGAGAAATTTCTTACTATCCTACTTCCCTGTCAAATCATGGCCAATCTATCTCCCAGACAAGACCAATGTCCCTCACTCTCACTATGTTTTCCACCTCTACCTATAACACTCTATCTTTATTTTCCTAAGCCCTACTTTCACACCTTTTTTCACCAAGTAAACCAAACTTTTTCCCCTACTCATCAAGCACCTCAAGAAATGGTGATTTAAAAAATCCGTTTCTAAAAGCCCTCTAAATTAAACAAAGTTTTCTAGTTGTCTAGGATGATAATGCATAATAGAGTGTCAAAAACCCTGTCTCCTCACCCAAACACTGATTCAAGTTTTTAGTCAAAAAACCTATTCCAAGGACATTACAATAAGTCAAATAGGGTCACCTAGGTTATGCACTATCATGGTTCTAAATTCACTTTTTCCACTGATATTCAAAGGTGAAGTCAATATAACATAGGAGAGAAGCTTATCATTGTCCAAATAATATCAAAGTCCTCCAAATATACCCTCTTGGTCAAGCAGTAAGCCTGCAAAGGAGCAATTTACCATGTCCAAGAATTTCTGTAGGAATGTTTTGTAAATGTTCGATAGCAGAAACAGAGCCAAAGAAGAAGGCCTAAAAAACTTATAAAGACATCCACAGCAGGTGGTAAGATACAAACAAGCTTAATTTTACAAGGAAGATCATGATCTCATGAGAGATTGTTATGAAGTGTTGCCCATCAAAAGGTCCATGCAGGTCCTGAAAGACACTGGCACATAAGCAACAATGTACATCAATCAAAAAGATCATTAAAGGTTGTTTGGCCTCAAGCATGAAACTGGTAGAGGGACAACTGCCCTTTGCCTATATTCTTGCAAAAAGGACCAAAAATTTATCAGATTAGCCATGAGGTAAGGTAAAATAGGAGGATCATCATAAGAGGACCATTCATAGCAAGAATAAAACATCAAGTATGTGTTTAATGGGAATCAAGCTTCATGGCCTTTTTGACCAAGAAAAAGGAGCAATGCTAAGGTTACAAAGGAAAAGAACCCCTAAACCCCTTCAAATGATCATTGAAGGCTTTTAGACATAAATAAGTGAGTTTGATAAGTGTCTCTTTGAGAACTTAGGAGACAACCATGTTTGCCTTTTTCTAAACATCCCTAAAGACTCATAAGCTTGGGAAGATATAAAAATATGGTCAAAATAGTGGCAAAGAAACCTCCTTCATCACAATAGATGGTTTTAAGGTCAAAGGAAAGAATGTTTCAAACACAGAATATCAGTCAAAAGGAGAAATGCCAAAAAGGGATGAGTTTGTTGTTTATAAGTGTTAAAGTCAACAACAGGTTCTTTTTCCAAAAAGGGTTGAGAGTCATAGGATTGGTGTCTTTAGGTAGGGTGTCAAATTAAAAGAGCCTTAAGAGGGTTCCAGTAATGAAGAAAAGAAACTATTTCAATAAAATATGCCACCTGCAACACCAAAACAGTCAAAGACATAGTGAGAAAAAGTAAATAAACAATGAACATTACAAAAGTGGGTTTTGGCTTCAAATTTATTTTTCAAAGGGGTTATAAAGGCCTTTTTGGGTATTGCCCCACATCATTTGTCATCTCCAAGTAAAGGAATGTTGTTGAGAGAGATTTTTGGAGGGTTTTGAGCAAAATCTAAAGAAGTTTGCAGGCACTATGCACCTAGCCTTTGGTGCTACGCACATGAGAGGAAACCACAGTTTTATTTAACAATGCACTACGCACCTGGACCAGTGTTACGCATAGACATAGAAGGGTGCCCATCTACGGCCTGTTATGCATTGGCACTACACTCCTGAAGGTCTGACTGGCCCATCTCCTACTTGTTACGCAATGACACTACACTCTTGAAGGCCTGACAGGCCCATCTCCGGCCTGTTACGCACCAGCGGTTGTTTCGGGAAATAACTCCCTAGAGGTCATTGGGTCAAAAACCTCCACAGATCAGGGCATGCTATTCAAGAAGGACTCACACAACCACAATTGTATGCTAAAAACTAGATAACATCGTTTGTATAACTCACTCTTAGATCCTACGTTTGATGTAGATCCTGCGGGGTCCAAACCCCCAGCAACCCTTCTTCCACTTCAACCTGGAAATTAAGAAGATACATGCACGGAAATCTAGTTGTACAACATATATCTTTCCTAAATGTCAATTTAATCCATGTGAAACATCATATGAACAATAATAAATGCTTAATTAATAATCTTTTCACATATGCAAGCAGATATTAACACGTGAATTCAGGAACAAGATGGTTCTTCTTCATTACGAACAACATGTACACTAATAAAAAGGTGGAGAGATCACCTGAATCCTTCCACGATATTCGAACAGACCATCGTCCAGATCCGCCCCGCCCTTGCCTCGCTAAGATACTTTCAAGACTTGTGCACACGAGATGACTTATAAGCTGATGAACATCTCCAGGGAACAAGGGTTTCTTGTAAAAATATAGGAAGTGCAGGAGGCACAGGAAATCAGACTTGAATTTGGGCTCCGACAGAGTATAATGTCTATAATTTTCTCTCTCCCTTAGGCCATGCACATAAGGGGCTTTTATACTCCCTCAAAGTAGTTTCAATCAGTTGGAAACATTTGGCCACGGGCTGGGGTGGTTCAATTACTGGAATAACCATCAACCCAACCTCGAAAATAGGGATTTTTATATATTTTTTAATGATTTTAATGGCATACATAACAAATTATCTTTGAACTTGCGTATACACGCGGAAAAGTCTGGGCATACCTTTGTATGGGATTTGAAACACTGTTTTTTATGAAATTTTATTCAAGTCTGTGGGAATGGGTGCCCAAGGCCAAAAAGACAATCATGAATCACATAAGGGTGAAAAATGATGCTATACAAGTAGTACACTCCTGAAGGCCTGACTGGCCCATCTCCGGCCCAAGCTAACCCTGCGCTACGCACTGATGTTACGCACAGAAAGAGTTTGTCTAAATTGGCTAAAAGGAGTCAAAAATTCAGTTTTTTACCTTCAAAGCTTCTGCAAAAGTCAAGACACAAGGTTGTTGTTTTATTTTCTTGCCTCCAAAGCTTTCATTTTCCTAAGCAAAGAGATATTTAAAGGCCTAATTAAACCAAACCCTAGGCTGCATAAAAAATTAGTTTTAAATATCTTTGGTTAGGGTTTGCAAAGGAGAGAACTGTTATATGTGCCAGAGGAGACTGAGTGAAAACAAACAAACCTCTAAAACACTGAGTGCACTCTTGGAAAGTTTCATCTTGGCCCCCATTTGAAATTTTCGCCAATCACCTCACTCATTACAACCTTTTGACCCAAAGGCCCTCAAACAAATTTTGGAAAGCCTTTTGTGCTAAAGAAGCAGTCACCATGTTCGGAGGATATATTCACACCAGTAGTGATGAAATTCAAAGATCTACCGAGCCTAAGCACAAGGGAGGAAGGGCCAATAGGTTTCAGCCCTTATACACCATTAAAATTACCTCCTCTCCCATGATCCTTTCATACTTTCAGGATGTTGGGTGTTATCAATTTTGTGAAAAGGTCAAGCAAGTCAAAATCCACTCCAACTTGACTAGATTGTTTGTCATTGGCTTACAAAATCACCAAGTTAACCTTTCCAGAGTGAAATTTGAACTCTCATCTGAATCCATTTCCAAAGCAACAGGTATACTAGACATCGATGAGATATGGTTTAAAAAAAAGAAGTTGGAGTTGAGATATTATGAACCCTATCTAAAACCAAGCTGTCAACAAGGCTGCAAGGCTATTTTTCCTTTTTCCCACTTTCTAGAGAGGTCTACCTTATTGATGAAGCAAATTATCAAATATTTCTCCTGTGAGGGGAGATACTGCAGGATTTACTCATATCATATAAGGTTACTAATGCACTTCAACAAAGTCAAAATGATGAACCTACCATACTACCTTTTCTGGAGCATTGACAAGATGGCTTCACTTGTCAAGAAAAGAAGCTATGACTACCAAATTCTGAGCCTTTTCCACCACTCCTTGATCAAAATGATTGTCTTACACCAGTTGGAGCAGCAAGGAGTCCCTTGGGAAGTATTCATCTCACATAATGTGTTTACAAACCCCCAAGTCTTCATTTAGCTGAATCTAACCTCCACTTCACAACCACCTACCTCCACTCCTCCATCATCTCTGCCTATGCCTTCTACACAAAGAAATTCACCTCTTATCTCTTCTCCTAATGTACCAAGTGAAGAAGCTAATAGTGGCTCTAATGAAGAGCAAACATATGACAATAATGAAGAAGAATGAAATGAGTTAGAAACTGAGGAAGATGAAGAAAACAAAGAAGAATGAAATGAATTAGAAATTGAGGAAGATGAAGAAGATGAAGGAGAGAACAATAGTGAGCAGGAAAGTGATAACAACCACAACAAAAAAGAGAGTGATAACAACATAAATCAGGAGAAAGATGCAAATGAGGAAAAGTTTGAAAACATTGAGGCAAATGTAGAGCTTGATAAAGATGATGAAAGTGGTGATAGTAATGAAGATTATGGGATAGAAAAAAAGTTTAAAGAAGAAGAAAAACAGAGTAATGATGATCAAGAAAAGGCAGATTCTCAAGAGGGAAACAGTGAGAAAGAAAACAGAGTTGAAATCAATGAGCCCCATGATGAGAAAAAGGGTCAAAAAAGTGGGTGTAATGATGAAGAGGATGACACTAAACACACATATGAAGATAGTTTGGAGGAGGCATATGAAGGTAATGAAGATAATAAGAAAATCAATGATGAATTTGAGCATGATAGTGAAACCAATCACAGTGAAAAAGGGCTGAAATAAATGCAGAAAATGACAGAGAAGAAGACTTCAGTGAAGGGAAGAGCCACAATGAGGTAGGTGAAGAAGGTAGTGTTCAGTTTGAGAGTTAAGATGACAGTGAAGAAAACAGTGAGAAAAGCACTTAGGATGATGATGAGGTCAAAGGTCAAGAAATTAGTAACCCTATGGATCATCAAGTGACTCATGAAATCCATGACAAAGATGAAAAATATTGTGGATCATCAGTCCTCTCACATGCACCTATCATAGAGGCAGAAGAGATGTGTTTGTTGCCTAAAAAAGGAAAAATGTCATATCTCCTCCAGCAATCAAGCATCAAGACAAAGGAAAGGGAAATATGGAAAAAGGTGAGCAGAAGGTACAGGTAAGAAGGAGCAAAAGGATCAAGAAGACTTCGCAAGGGCCTCAATTCATTGATCTAGACAGGTTAAATGAGGACCAAGAGATGAAAACTAGGTTGCTCCTCTTGGAAAAAGATGCACAACTTCAGGAATGGAAAAAGGGACTTTGATATATCTCAAAGTGTCATCCACTGTTACGAAGAGGAATATAAGCATTTCAAGGATGTCAAGAGGGGCCTTGCCCTACAAAAGAAAATGACCAAATATTATGCAAGGAAAATCATGCTTACTAGTGCCAAGCTAAAGAAGGCCCTCATTGAACTAGAAGACCTAAAAAGAGCCAAAGAGCATGAAAGCCTCGGAGTCTTGGCTTAGGCTTCACAACAGGTGTCCAAAACCTCTTGAGGGGTCTCTCCACAAATTTTGAGGCAAATTCGACAACTTTTTCTTTTTCTCCAAATTTTGACCCCTAGGAGCGCAACACCCTAGGAACTACACACAAAATTGGTGCATCCTCAGCTCTCAAAGTTTACATTTTTGGATTTTTCACATCACCAACAGTCTACTCACCAATTTTCAGATCATTTGGAGCATTTTTACCCCCTCAAAAGGTCAAAAAAAAAAACAATTTGACCTTTCTGCCTCCTTTTCAGACTAGGTGTTATGCACAGCGCAGTGTTGTGAGATTTTATTTTTGAGAAAGTAAATGGAATAAAATCAGCACAAATCAGAAATTTTGGGAAATTAGACTCATTAGGCTTTCCAATGAGCCATCACGGAGCCAAATCTGATGTCAGGAAGACCTCCAAAAGACTGCTGCAAAATGGCCTATTTCTGCGCTACGCACCTGGCATTTTTTCATTGTTTGACACAATGTGCTACGCTCCTGTGGATGACTGAGAAAAATGTGTCTTTTGTGAGTTTTCTGATGCTTGTCAGGGCCTAAAAGTCAATATAATTGATATTTTTTGCTGGAAAAGATATTAGTAGGATATTTTTGTGCCTTGGGGACAAGTTAGGATATTTCCTTTTGGCCAATAGGCTTCTAGATGTTCTAGTAGGATCTCCTCTCATTTTTTGTTATATAATGCATGAGGATTCATTGTAAACATTGGGACTTGATGTGTTTAAGAGAAATACATGGTTTTATGAGCTTGGAGAAGAAACTGGTTTTATGAAGTGGATGAATGGCTTGTTTGGCTTGATGTTGGAGAAGCTTATTTGCAGGATTCCATCGCTTGGCGAATGGTGATGTTTTCCTAACTTGTTAATGTTTTCTTGTCCTCATTTTTTTTCAGTCTACTTGGTTGCAATAGATCAGAAAAGTATAGGTTGATACATGCTCATGGAAACACCTCAAACCTCATGTTTGCTATAGCTTTGATGTTTTCATCTTTTAGTCATCTTAAGGAATTCTTAACTACTCCTTAGGCCCACTAAAACTTGTTTTGTTTCATGAATGGTTATTATGCTAGCTTATAAATATGATTTATGGTATTCCCTTCCTATTTAAATTTTTCAGAACCCTATCTTGAACCTTTCCTATGAAATATTGATTGATTAGGTTAATACAAAGAGGTCTCGTATCGATCTTTCCCTTTGCCCGTGCTTACCAACCTATTTCATGGTTCCCAATAACTTGATATATGTTGTTTAGGAGTTCCCTCTGCATAAATTAAGTTTTTTGTTTATCTTATGTGTTTTACCAAAAAGCTGAAGGTGAATTTCTAAAGTTAGGAGCTCTAATGCTTCTATGTCTCACCGAAATGTTCATCTTACATGTTATCAGTTTGAGTATTGTTCATAGAGATTAATGGTTTTCCCTACCTCATGAGTTATTGATTTAGACTATATATGTTTAAGACCTCTTATTTTTTGCCAAACTTAATGTTCATTACACCTCATACATCACCTAAAGGATCCATTAACCTTGCTAAATCGGCCCTGCAATACACTCCATTTCATCATTTAGACACCCTTGACTTCATCTGACCCCATATCCCTATTGATTTGATAATCTCTCATTCCACCTATCCTACTTAGTCATCTTACCCCAACCCAAAACAAACAAACAAATTTCACTTAACAACTAGCCTAAAATCAATCATCCAAACCAAAAATGTTCACATCCTTTGCATAATAGAGAGAGCCCTCTCTGAATCCAAGAAGGCTAGGTCCTAGGATTCCAAAGACTGGTCTGATGTTACCTTGTCATTTGGTTTAGCCAATCTGCCAAATCACGAGACCCTAACACATCAAATACAAAAAGATCATGATTACATAAGTCATTATGAAGACCGAACCTAGTTACATATTTCAACACTCCCTCTTCAATATGGAGGTATTCATAATCCATACAAGTACTTGGACATTCTCAATCTCAAAAATTCTCATAAGAGGATTTGGATTAGTAACTCATCTGTATAGCGTCATATCATCTACCGTTTGTCACATAACAAGGCCTTGACTAACAAATTTATCTTTCCACAAGGTCATAGCACAATGATAGCGAGACCAATGATTTATAGACACCTTCATCATTGTCTCTCAAGGAGCATACCCCACGTGTGTGTTCACAGGGTATGTCCTTCCAGGACTATTCTTAGCTTGCATTCCAAGCTCTCAAAGCATATCAGCCCTTTACGACTACTCTTATCTTGGATTCCAAGCTCTCAAAGAATATTGGTCCTTCACGATTATTCTTATCTTGGATTCCCTACCACATCCTCAAAGAGTATCAGATGCTAAATGGTTACCCAATCCTCTATTCTTTATTCCTAAGTGAAGAAAATAATGATGTGTATAGCTATCCCTCTTAACTAGGGAGGATATGCCTATTCCTATGAAGGAATGTACCCATTCCTATAAAAGGAATGTACCCAAGATCCCTCTCAATCAGGGAATTGTTTCCAAGTTTCTCCTTAATCAGAAACTTGCTTCTAGGCTCCCTCTTAACTAGGGACCTATTTCCAACAACAACACTTTATTCATTGGTGGATATCATGGGACCTTCAACTTATTTTAGTGCCCCTCCATTCGATGTCATGAATTTCATTTTTAATATTAAGGATCTGTTCACTGTCGAAAATGTATCTCCAATAGTAAGGGGACCTCCCCGGTGCAGAATCCTAATTAGACTCTACACTGTTTGGTTTAGGGATCCCATCTGGTTGTAGGCTCGGTTGCCATATGTTGGTGATGATGGTTTTCGAACAGGGAGGGGACTCACTAAAAATTAGAATGCATGGATGTTGAACAAACACAAGTCATTGATTGAAGAACACCCTGTGGAACACAATACCATGAATAGAAAAGTTGAATTTAAAGCATGAAACTTAATAAAAGAATTGTTAGAAAAAAATTACCAGATCATACTTATAACAACATTCACTTAACAAACGAGAAAAATTTCGCAATGGCTAATAATTTCATTTATAACCTATCCACATCCCAACAAATATTTAAAGAAAATATCGAAAAAATGATTCATCAACATATCTTTAAAGTCAGAGAATCATATACCATCCATGTGTTGTAAGGAAATTCATAACACAAGAGAATACATGAGTAGAAAGGTGCACGAATACTTGAAAAATCATTCATTCATTTGAAGGGAACATATTCATAGCATAACCACATAGGAGACTTCCGTCAGATTCAATAGTGAGATCCAATAACACTTCTTTGTATTCATCAAAAGACATACATTTAATAAGAACCAATGTGTCTCTCAAAAATTCAAAAACCAAAAAAGTCCATTACAAAATCACTTGAGGATGTGCATATAGGTCGAGATGACTCTTGGGTTGCATCAGGCCTTTGGTCTCCCCTCGACTATTGGGCTTTCTTGTGACCAAGAGTTGCTTGCGACCTAGGCTACATATGCAACTTTGTGACCTATGTGACTTTGCGACCTATGGGACTTTGCGACTTATGCGACTTTATGACTTGGCAACCTTTGCTACTTCGTGACCTTTGCGACTTGGTGACTTATGCAAATTTGCGACTTTGTGAATTTGCGACTTTGTGCCTATGCGACTTTGTGGCTTTGAGGCCTATGTGAACTTTGCAACTTTGCGACCTATGCGGCCTTTGAGACCTATGCTACTTTGCAACCTTTGCCACCTATGCGACCTTGCTACCTATGCTACCTTGCAACTTACTTTGTGACCTATTTTATTCTTCAGCCTATGTTATTCTTCAACTTATGCTACTTTTCAACCTATGTGAATTTTGTGACTTTACGACCTATGAAACTTTGCGACCTATGTGACTGATGCGACTTTGCGACCTATGTGACTTATGCAACTTACTTTGCAACCTTTGAGACTTACCTTACGACCTATGTGACTTACTTTGTGAATTTTCAACCTTGTGGCTCATGCGACTTACTTTGTGACTTTGCGACCTTTGGGACCTTGCGACCTATGTGACTTTGTAACTTTGTGAACTCTACGACATTGTGACCTATGCGACTATGCGACTTATGTGACCTTTGTGACTTTGTGACCTATGCTAATTTTCGACATACGTGAAGTTTGTGACTATGCAACCTTTGCAGCTATGCGACCTATGCGACTATGAGACCTATGTGGCTTTGCGGCCTATGCGACTTTGTGGCCTTGTGACCTATGCAACTATGAGACCTATGCGGCCCTGCGGCCTATGCGACTTTGTGGCCTTGCGACCTATGCGACTTAATTTGCAACCTTGCAATCTATGCGACTTAATTTGCGACCTTGCGACCTATGCGACTTACTTTGTGGCCTATGTTATTTTATGACCTATGCTACTTTGCGACCTATGCGACTTTGCAACCTATGCAAATTTTTTACCTATGCAACTTTTTGACCTATGATACTTTGTGACCTATGCTACTTTGCAACTTATGTGACTTACTTTGCAACCTATGCTACTTACTTTGCGACCTATGCTACTTACTTTGCGACCTATGCAACTTACTTTGTGAATTTGTGACCTTGTGACCTATGCGACTTAATTTGATACTTGCAACCTAAGCTATTTTTTGACCTATGCTACGACTTACTTTGTGACCTATGTTATTTTTTTGACCTATGCTACTTTTATACCTATGCTAATTTTAAACTTATGCTACTTTTTGACCTATGCGACCTATGCTACTTTTAGACCTATGCTACTTTGCGAGCTATGTGACTTTGCAACCTATGCTACGTTTTGACCTATGTGACTTATGTGAATTTGCGACTTATGTGAATTTTTGACCTATGTGACTTATCCGACTTTGCGATGCTACTTTGCGATCTATGCTACTTTTCGACCTATGCTAATTTTCGACCTATGCGAGTTTGCAACCTATGCGAATTATGCGACACATGATATTTATTTTGCGACCTATGCGACTTACTTTGTGACCTTGTGACCTATGTGATTTACCTTGCGACTTTGCGACCTATGTGAATTTTACCTTGTGACCTATGCGACTTTGTGACTTTGCGACCTATGTGAATTTCCAACCTATTCGAATTTTTGAACTATGCAACATTTGCGGCCTCCTATGTGACTTTGCAGCCTATGTGACTTTGTGACTTTGCAGCCTTTGTGACTTTGTGACTATGTGACCTTGCGACATATGCGACCTTGCGACCTTTGCGACTTATGTGACCTTGCGACCTTTGTGACAAATGTGACCTTGCGACATATGTGACCTTGTGACTTTTGCCACATATGTGACCTTGCGACCTTTGTGACTTTGTGACCTATGTGACATTGCTACTATGCAAGCTATGCGAACTTATTAGTTTGCGACCTATGTGACTTTGCAACCTTTATGAGCTAGCAACCTTTGCGTCCTAGCAACTATGTGAATTTGCAGCCTATGCGACTTTACGGTGGGCTATGTGACTTTGCTACCTATGCGAATTTGCAACCTTTGTGACATATGCGACCTTGCGACATATGCGACCTTGCGACTTTTGCGACATATGTGACCTTCTGACCTTTGCGACATATGCGACCTTTTTGAAATATGTGACCTTATGACCTTTGCGACTTTGCGACCTATGTGAACTTGTTATTTTGCAACCTATGCGAGTTTTTGGCCTTTGCGAGCTAGCGACATTTGTGTCCTAGCGACTATCTGACTTTGCATCCTTTGCAACCTATGCGACCTTGTGACCTATGTGACTATGCGACTTGACTTTGTGACCTATGTGACTTACTTTTTGACTTTGCGACCTTGTGACCTATACGACTTACTTTGCAACTATAAAACCTATTTGGCTATGCCACTTGACTTTGTCACCTATGCCACCTTGTGACCTATGTGAAGTACTTTGCAACCTATGTGACTTTGCAACTTTGTAGCGTATGCTACTTTTCGACCTTAGCGACTTTGCAGCCTTTGCGACCTTGTGGCCTATGCTACTTTTCTACTATGCAACCTTGTTACTTTGCGACCTTGCAACCTATGCGACCTTGCGACCTTGTGACTTTGTGACGTATGCGACTTATGCGAAATTGCGACATATGCGGGTTCACTTCGCAACATATTGGATTTTGTGACCTATGCGATCTTGGGACTTTGTGACCTTGACTCTGTGACTTATGCGACCTATATGACCTATGCAACTACGCAACCTTGTGACCTATGTGACTTGACTAGGCGAACTTGTGACCTATGTGACTTGACAATGCGACCTATGCGACCTATGTGACCTTGCGACTATGTGACCTATGTGACCTTTACGACCTATGCGACCTATGCTACTTTTCGACCTATGCGACCTCGTGACTGTGCAACCTATGTGACCTATGCAACCTTTGCACCCTTTGCGATTTATGCAACCTTATGACTTATGGGACTTATTTGAATCTGTGACCTATGGGACTTATGAGAATCGGCGACTTATGCGACCTTGTGACCTATGGGGCTTATTCGACTCTGCGACCTATGGGACTTTGTGACCTATGAGACTTACTTTGCGACCTATGAAACTTAATTTTCTACTTTGCAACCTCTAGGACTTACTTTTTGACCTATGTGAATTACTTTTCAACTTTGTGACTTATGCAACTTTGCGACCTATGCAACTTACTATGCGACTTTGCGACCTATGCGACTTACTATGCGACCTTTGAAGGTTGAACTTTTCCTAGACAAGGTCTTGGAGGGTCTTTTGACTCAAACAATTACTCAAATAAATTTCTTTACAATAGGTAACATGCCCCAAATGGGTCTTTCATACATGACAATGACCTAGAAGCTCTCAATGCGGGCTTGACCTATAAATTTTTTTTCCTTAAACATGAATCCCATGCCTCAAGATCAACAAAAATAAATTTATTTTTCTCATTACATCAAATACAAAAAATCATGATTGCATATGTCATTATGAAGACCAAACCTAGTTACATATTTCAACACTCCCTCTTAACTAGGGAGGTATTCATAATCCATACAAGGTACATGGACATTCTCAATTTGAAAAATTCTCATAAGAGGAGTTGGATTGGTAACTCATCTGTATAGCATCATATCATCTAACGTTGTCACATAGAAGGGCCTTGAATAACAACTCTATATTTCCACAAGATCATATCACAATGATGGTGAGACCAATGATTTATAGACACCTTCATCATTGCCTCTCAAGGAGCATACCCCACTTGGGTGTTCATAGGGTATGTCCTTCCAGGACTATTCTTATCTTGGATTCCCAACTCTCAAAGAATATCGGTCCTTCATGAATAATTTTATCTTGGATTCCCTACCACATCCTCAAAGAGTATCGGATGTCATATGGTTACCCAATCCTCCAATATTTCTTCCTTAAGTGAAGACAAGAATGATGTGTATATATCTCCCTCTCAACTAGGGAGGATATGCCTATTCCTATTAAGGAATGAATCCATACCTATAAATGGAATGTACACAAGCTCCCTCTCAATCATGGACTTGTTTCCAAGTTTCTCCTTAATCAAAAACTTGCTTCCAGGCTCCCTCTTAACTAGGGAATTGTTTACAACAGAAACACTTTCTTCATTGGTGGATATCATGGTACCTTCAACTAATTGTAGTTCTCCTCATTTCAATGTCATGAATTTCATTTTTAATATTAAGGATCTGTTGATGGTCAAAAATGTATCGCCAATAGTAAGGGGACCTCCTTGGTGTAGAATCCTAGTTAGACTCTACACCATTTGGTTTAGGGATCCCATACGGTTGTAGGCTCTGTTTCCATTAAGTTGGTGAGGATGGTTTTCGAACATGGAGGGGAATCACTCAAGAGAAGAACGAATGGATGTTGAATGAACACAAGTTAGTGATCCACGAATGCTCTGTGGAACACAATACCATGAATAGAAAAGTATAATTTAAAGCATGAAACTTACGAAAAGAATTGTTAGCAAAAATTTACCAAGATCATACTTATAATAACATTCAATTAACAAACGAGAAATTGTTTGTGATGGCTAAAAATTTCATTTATAACCTATGCAAATTCCAATAAATATTTAAAGGAAACATCAACAAAGAAATTCATCAACATATCTTTAAAGTCAGAGCATCATATACCATCCATGTGTTGTAAGGAAGCTCATAACGAAAGAGAATACATGAGTAGAAAGGTGAACCAGTACTTGAAAAAGAATTAAGTCATTTGAAGGGTCCATATTCATAGCACAAACACATAGGAGACTTCCATCAGATTCAATAGTGAGATCCAATAACACTTCTTTGTATTCATCAAAAGGCATACATTCAATAAGCAACACTGTGTCTCTCCAAAATTCCAAAACCAAAAATTTCGATTACAAAATCACTTCAGGATGTACATATAGGTCGGGATGACTCTTTGGTTTCCCATGGCCCATCTCCCCTTGACTCTTGGGCTTTCTTGTGACCAAGGTTTTCTTGCGACCTAGGCTACATATGCAACCTATGCGGCTATGCGACCTTTGCGACTTTTCTTACTATGCGACCTATGCAATCTATGTGACTTTGTGACCTTTTGACCTATGCGACTTTGTTACCTTTCAACCTATGTGACTTTGTGACCTTGCGACCTTTGCGACTATGCAACCTTGTGACTGACTGTGCGACTGTGCGACTATGTGACTCACTATGTGACCTTTCGACTGATTGTGCAACCTTTCAACTGACTGTGCAACCTTTTGACTGACTGTGCGACCATTCGATTGACGGTGCGACCTTTCGACTAACTGTGTGACCTTTTGACTGACTGTGCGACCTTTCGACTGACTGTGCTACTTTTCAACTGACTGTGCGACTTTTCGACTGACTATGTGACTGAATTTGCAACTGACTGTGCGAATGAGTTTGCGACTGACTGTGCGACTGAATTTGTGACTGAACTTGCGACCATGACTAACTTTACGACTGACTTTGCAACCTTGCGACTGACCGTGTGACTGACTGTGTGACCATGTGACCTTTGCGATCTATACGACTTTGCGACATATGTGACCTTGTGACCTATGTGACCTTGCGACCTATGCGACCTTTGCGACCTTGCGACCTATGCGACCTTTGCAACCTATGTGACCTATGCGACTTTGCGACCTATGCAACTTCACGACCTTGCAACCTATGCGACCTTCTGACTGACTGTGCAACCGTGCGATTGTGACTAACTTTCCGACTGACCGTGCGACCTTTCGAGTCACCATGCAACTGTGTGACCTATGTAACATTTGCGAATTTGTGACCTATGCGACCTATGCAACTTGTGCGGCTTTGCGACTTATGCGGCCTATGCGACCTTGCGACCTATGCGACCATGCGACCTATGTGACCTTTGTGACTTTGTGACCTATGCGATTTTGCGAGATATGTGACCTATGCAACTTTGCGACCTATGCGACTTCGTGATATTGTGACCTATGCAACTTCGTGATCTTGTGACCTATGTGACTTTGCGATCTTGTGACCTTGCGACTAACTATGCAACTTTGTGACTGACTATGCGACTTTGCGACTAACTATGTGACTTTGCGACTGACTATGTGACCTTGTGACTATGCGACTGGCTATGCAAATTTATGACCTATGTGACTTTGCGACCTATGGGACTTCGCGATCTTGCGATGTATGCGACTTTTCGATCTTGCGACCTATGAAACTTCTCGATCTTGCGACCTTGCGGCTTTGCGATTGACTATATGAATTTGCGACTGACTATGCGACTATGCGACTGACTATGCGACTGACTATGTGACTATGCGACTGACTATGCGACTGAATTTGCGACTAAGTATGCAACTGACTATGTGACTGACTATGTGATTATGTGACTGACTTTGCGACTAATTATGCAACCGACTATGTGACTTTGCGATTATCTATGTGACTTTGACACTGACTATGTAACCTTGCGATTGACTATGTGACTTTGCAACCTATGCGACTTTGTGACCTATGGGACTTTGCGATCTTGCCACCTATGTGACTTCGCAATCGTGTGAATTATGTGACTTCTCGATCTTGTGACCTTGTGACTCACTATGCAAATTTGCAACTGACTATGTGACTTTGCGACTGACTATGCGACTATGAAACTGACTATAGGACTATGCAAATGACTATGTGACTACGTAACTTTGTGACTGACTATGCAACTGACTTTGCAACTGACTATACGAGTGACTATGTGACTGAATTTGCGACTAAATATGCTACTATCTATGTGATTTTGTGACTGACTATGCGACCTTGCAACTAACTTTGCGACTTCACGACCTTCGCGACTTTGCGACCTTTGCGACCTTGTGACTTCACGACGTTGCAACCTATGCGACCTTGCGACCTATGTGAACTTCGATCTTGCGACCTATACGAACTTGCGATCTTGCGACCTATGCGACTTTTCGATCTTGTGACCTATGCAACTTTGCGATCTTGTGACCTACGTGATTTTACGATTTTGTAACCTATGTGACTTCACGATATTGCGACCTTACGACTGACTAGACGACTTTGCGAATGACATGCGACTTTGTGGCTGACTATGCGACTGACTATGCGACTGACTTTGTGACCAAATTTGTGACTAACTATGTGAATTTAGGACTGACTATGCGACTTGCGACCTACGAGACTTTACGATCTTGCAACCTATGCGACTTCACGATATTGCAACCTTGCGACTGATTATGTGACTTTGCGACTGATATGCGACTTTCTGACTGAATATGCTACTTTGTGACTGACTATGCAACTTTTTGACTGAATATGCGACTTTGCGAATGACTATGCGACTGAATATGTGACTGACTTTGCGATTGACTATGCGACTGACTTTGTGATTGGCTATGCGACTGACTTTGCGACTGACTTTGCAACTGACTATGCGACCGACTTTGCGACTGATTATGCGATCGACTTTGCAACTCACTATGTGACCTTGCGACTAACTATGTGACCTTGCGACTTACTATGTGACCTGACTATGCGACTGACTTTGTGACTAACTATACGACTGACTATGTGAACTTGCGACTCACTATGTGACCTTGCGACTCACTATGCGACTTTGCGACCTATGAGACTTTGTGATCTTGCTACCTATGTGACTTCGTGATCATGTGACCTATGTGACTTATCGATATTGCAACCTTGCGAATCACTATGCGACTTTATGACTTACTATGTGACTTTGTGACTGACTATGCGACTATGAGACTGACTATGTGACTATGCGACTAATTATGTGACTATGCGACTGACTATGCGACTTTGTGACTGACTATGCGACTGAATTTGCGACTGACTATGCAACTGATTTTTCCACTGACATTTCAACTAACTATGTGACTGACTATGTGACTTTGCGATTGACTATGCGACTTTACGACTGACTATGCAACCTTGTGACTGACTATGCAATCTTGTGACTGACTATGTGACCTTGCGACTGAATATGCGAGTTTACAACCTTTGCAACCTTGTGACCTTCGCGACCTTGTGACCTATGTGACCTTGCGACCTATGAGAACTTGTGATCTTGCGACCTATACGACTTTACAATCTTGTGACCTATTCGACTTTGTGATCTTGCGACCTATGTGAATTTGTGATCTTGCAACCTATGCGACTTCATGATATTGCGACCTTGTGACTGACTATGTGACTTTGTGACTGACTATGTGACTATGTGACTATGCGGCTGACTATGAGACTGACTTTGTGACTGACTATGTGACTGACTTTGCGAGTGACTATGCGACAAACTTTGTGACTGAATATGTGAATTTACGACTGACTATGCGACTTGCGACCTATGGGACTTTGCGATATTGCAACCTATGTGACTTCACGATATTGCAACCTTGCGACTGACTATGTGACTTTGCGACTTGCTATGCGACTTTGAGACTGACTATGCGACTTTGTGACTCAATATGTGACTTTGTGACTGACTATGTGACTATATGACTATGTTACCTCACAACCTTCGTGACTTTGTGTTTCGCGACCTTGCGACTTTGTGACCTTCCGACCTATGCGACCTTGCAACCTATGTGAACTTGTGATCTTGCGACCATGCAAATTTACAATATTGTGACCTATGCGACTTTGCGTTCTTATGACCTATGTGACTTTGCGATCTTGCACCCTATGCGACTTCATGATATTGCGACCTTGCGACTGACTATGTGACTTTGCGACTAATTATGCGACCAACTTTGCGACTAACTATGCAACTAGCTATGTGACCAACTTTGCGACTAACTATGCGACTTGTGACCTATGGGACTTTGCGATCTTGCAACCTATGCGATTTCACAATATTGAGACTTTGCGACTGACTATGTGACTTTGCGACTGACTATGCGACTTTGCGACTGAATATGCGACTTTGTGATTGAATATACGACCTTGTGACTGACTATGCGACTTTGCGATTAACTATGCAACTTTGCGACTGAATATGTGACTGACTATGCGACTGAATTTGGGACTAACTATGCGACTGACTTTGCGACTGACTATGCGACTGGCTTTTCGAATAATTATGAAACTGACTTTGTGACTAACTATGCGACTGATTTTGCGACTGACTATGTGAACTTGTGACTGACTATGCGTCTTTGAAACTGACTATGTGAGTTTGTGACTGACTATGCGATCTTGCGACTCACTATGCGACCTGACTATGTGAGCTAACTATGTGACTAACTATGCGACTGACTTTGCGACTAACTTTGCGACTAAGTATGCAACTGACTATGCAACTTTGCGACTGACTATGTGACTTTGTGACCAAGTATGCGACCTTACAACTGAGTATGCGACCTTGCGACTGACTATGCGACTTTGCGACCTATGTGAATTTGCGACCTATGCGACTTTTTGACCTATGGGACTTCACAATATTGCGACCTATGTGACTTCACGATCATGCGACCTATGCAACTTCTCAACCTTGTGAACTTGCGACTCACTATGCAACTTTGCGACTTACTATGTGACTTTGCGACTGACTATGTGACTATGCGACTGCTTATGCAACTGAATATGCAACTATTTGACTTATTGTGCGACTATGCGACTGACTGTGCGACTTTGTGACTGACTATGCGACTGAATTTAGGACTGACTATGCGACTCACTATGCGACTGACTATGTGACTTTGTGACTGACTATGTGACTTTGTGACTTTGCGATTGATTATGTGACTTTGCGACTGACTATGAGACCTTGCAACTGACTATGCAATCTTGTGACTGACTATGTGACCTTACAACTGATTGTGCGACCTTACGATTGACTATGCGACTTTGCAACCTCCGTGACTTTGCGACCTTCACGACCTTGCGACTTCGCGACCTTGCGACCTATGTGACCTTGAGAATGAGACCTTGTGATCTTGTGACCTATGCGACTTTACAATCTTGTGACCTATGCGACTTTGCGACCTTGCGACCTATGTGACTTTGCGATCTTGCAACCTATGTGACTTCACGATATTGCGACCTTGCGACTGACTATGCGACTTTGCGACTGACTATGTGACTTTGTGACTGACTATGCGACTATGTGACTGACTATGTGACTTTGCGACTGACTATGTGACTTTGTGACTGACTATGCGACTGAATTTACGACTGACTATGCGACTAAATTTGTGACTGAATGTGCGACCAACTTTGGGATTGACTATGTGACCAACTTTGTGACTGACTATGCGGTCGACTTTATGATTGACTATGCGACCAAATTTGCAATTGACCATGTGAATTTAGGACTGACTATGCGACTTTGCAACTGAATATGCGACCTTGCAACTGACTATGCAATATTGCGACTGACTATGCGACCTTGCGACTGACTATGCGACTTTGTGACCTTCGTGACTTTGTGACTTCGTGACCTTCTGAATCCCCAACCATGCGACCTTTACAACCTTGCGACCTATGTGATCTTGTGACCTATGCGACTTTTCAATCTTGTGACCTATGTGACTTCACGACCTTCACGATTTCACGACTTTGTGACCTATGCGACTTTGTGACTTTGCGACCTATGCAACTTTGCGACCTTCCAGCCTATGCAAATTACTTTGTGACCTATGCAAATTTGCGACCTATGATATTTTTCTATGGCATATGTGACTTTCTAACCTATGTGAATTTGTTGTGGCATATACAAGTTTGCAACCTATGAGACCTATGAAACCTTTGCGGAGTTTGTGACCTTTGAAAACTATGCAACTTTGCGATCTTGCGACCTATGCGGCCTATGAGACCTTTGTGATCTTTGGACCTATGCGACTTTGCGATCTTGTGACCTATGCGAATTTGTCATATTGTGACCTATGCGACTTCATGACCTTCACGATTTCATGACTTTGCAACCTATGTGACTTTTTGACTTTGCGACCTTCCAGCCTATGCAGATTACTTTGTGACCTATTCAACTTTGTGACCTATGCGGCCTATGAGACCTTTGCAGCCTTTGCGACCTTTGCGAATTTTGTAAACTATGCGAATTTGTGAACTATGTGACTTATGTGACTTACTTTGAAACCTATGATACTTACTTTGTGACCTATGTGACCTATGAAACTTTGCGAATTTGCAGCCTTTTGCGACTCTATGGGACTTTTCGACTTTGTGAATTTCAGAATTTGTGACCTGTGCGGATTTACGACCTATGTGACCTTTGCGACCTATGTGGCCTTTGCGACCTTTGCGAATTTGCGACTTTGTGACTTTGTGACCTTGCAACCTTGAGACCTATGTGACCTATGTGACCTTGTGGCCTTTGTGGCCTTGCAGCCTATGCGGCTTTGCGGCCTATGTGACTTTGCGACTTTGCGGCCTATGTAACCTTGCGACTTTGCGACATTCTGACCTATGCAAAATTGCAACCAAAGTTTGACCTATGCGACTTTGTGACCTATGCGGCTTGACTTTGTGACTTCATGACTTTGCAGCATTTTCGACTTTGTGACATTTTCGACTTTGCGACCTATGTGACTTACTTTATGACTTTGGGACCTATGTGACTTACTTTGAGACCTATTCTACTTTGCGACCTATGCAACTTACTTTGGAACCTATGTGACTTACTTTGCGACCTATGAAAATTAATTTGTGACTTTGCGGCCTATGCAACCTTATGGCCTTGCGACATTACGACCTTTGCAAATTTAAGGAAGCTCATATATCATCCATGTGTTATAAGGAAGCTCATAACACTAGAGAATACATGAGTACAAAGGTGCACCAATACTTGAAAAATCATTCATTCATTTTAAAGGATCATATTCATAGCACAACCACATAGGAGACTTCTGTCGGATTCAATAGTGAGATACAATAACACTTCTTTGTATTCATCAAATGGCATACATTCAATAAGAAACAATGTCTCTCCAAAATTCCAAAACCAGAAATGTCCATTACAAAATCACTTGAGGATGTACATATACATCAGGATGACTCTTGGGTTTCCCGTGGCCTTTGGTCTCCCCTTGAATCTTGGTATTTCTTGCAACCAAGGGTTTCTTGCGACCTAGGCTACCTTACAACCTATGCGAACTATGCGTGGCCTATGAGTCCGATGCAAAATTTGTGACATTTGCGACTATGTGATTATGTGAACTTTGTGACTATGTGGCCTTCTGACATATGCAACCTATGCGGACCATGAATCCTTTGCGGCCTATGTGACCTATGCAACCTTGAGACCTTTGCGACCTTGCGACTTATGTGACCTTGTGATCTATGTGCGACTTTGCGACCTATTCTTTTCTTTCCTCAAATGAAATTTTTGCCTTGTTGGATGTGGATCCAAGCCACATTTTCTTGGTGTCCTAAAAAGAAGATGAAACAAACAAATTAATTTACAAAATTTATAATTTTAATGCGGGATCAATAAATAGATAAAAATACAAACATTGATTCAGTCTAGGAGCACAAATGAAAAAATAATCCAAATTAATTTGTTATAAATTGCATGGATGGATCAGCTCATGCTTCACTTTGGAAATCAAATTGAAATTTAGAAATTTAATGGAATCACCAATCATGACTTTAGTATTTTTAGTTTCCCACGGTGATGATATGCTTTTATATCTAGTGCCTTGAAGTGATATGTGAAAAGAGTTCTAGATAGTGAAAGTTTATTCAAGGCATGTTCAGATTCTTAATCAAAATAATTTAGGGTTTTAGAGGTTTAGAGGAGATCCAACCTTTTCCATATGGTAATGAATATCAAGCCTTGCCCTGACCATCAACACAAGGTGTATCCACTTTGTTTCAATTCACATGCTAGATAAAAGGGCCTTCCAAGTGCATAGGACTTGTAATGCATCACTAAAACCCTGAAAACCTTAATGCACATGTTTAGATGGGGCAAACCAATCATGAACCTGAGGGAAATTATATTTGATGATTTTATCATGATGTCATGAAATTTATATTAGAATTTATTCTAGGGTAGTATGAATTATGTAAAATGGGAATGTGATCACTCTCTTGAGAAATTAGGGTTTCTACGAAACCTTAGCACAACCAGCATAATGCAAGCCAGATTGAAGACTTATTTGTCTGAGCTCAGTGTCCCCAATGATTGGTGAGGACTAATATGGGAAACCTAGATTCAAATCCATGGAGGAACTCACAATTCTTTTTGCAGCAGAATACCTCGAAACCCTGGTGCACTCATGAGAAAACAAGACAAGTGGGTGCATTTTGAATTGTATGAATGGGCACAAACACAGGGTTTGGCAGGAATAGGTCATGGGGATATTAGCCAAAAAAAGGCTAGGTCAAAACCTTAATGGGCAGAGAAAGCAGAGGGGGGACCCAAAATTTTGAATATGCCCAAAACTTTTGCTGATGTTGTAACAACTACAACAGGGACCTTCATATTTTGGGACTTCTTTGTAGGGCATCAGTCGTCCATCTCTTTCCTTCTTGAACCATGTCATCGATGTCATCCTTCCTTTCATCGGAGAGTGATCCATTAGACCATATTTGGATTTTCCTCATGCAACTACCTTTTCCACTTCATGTATCCTTCAATATCTTCCATTATTTCACATGAGTGTTAGTTGTAGATGACATCAAAACTTTTATTTAGGTATCTTTCTTTCAACCCATCTAGATATTGTTCACTAAAATAAAAAATGAAGTCAAATTAAAGTTACCTATTGTGATGGCCCCTCATCATGGAATCTTCGTGTTGTAACGTCAACATCCTACATACATATTGAAGCATCTCCAAGATATTCATTTTTCAAGGGTCTTCTTTCTTTCCATTCTTTCCTAAGGCCTTCATATATATCCCATGGAGATAACATAACCAAATATTTTAGTAATTTGATGTTTATTGCACTTTCCATGTGACCATAGTTGCATCTTTCACTATCTCTTCTTTTCCTTATTCACATATTGTTTCCAAGGAACTACCAAACATAGTTCCTTCATCTTTTGCAACCACCTCATATTTCATATGAGGACATATTATGTTGATTTCATCTAGTTAATATGTGAACCATAACTTCAATGCATCTAATAAGAAGAGAACCCATTCTTTTGATCATACTCATGAGGTAGAGTATCTATACTAGATATTTCCAACCATATGATGACATGAACTAACTTATCAAACATTGTACTAATGGCCCCTCATCATGACATATTCTTGTTGCAACATCAACATCCTATATACATATTTACAAATCTCCAAGATATTCATTTTTCAAGGGTATTCTTTCATTCCAGAATTTCCCAAGGCCTTCATATCTTTCCCATGGAGATATCATAGCCAAATATTTTAGTCATTGGATGTTGATTTCATTTTCCATGTGACCATAGTTTCATCTTTCGTGATCTATTCTTTTACTTATTCACATATTTTTTCCTAGGAACCCCCAATCATATTTCCTTCATCTTTGTCAATCATGTCATTTTTCATATGAGGACATATTATTTTGATTGAATCTAGTCAATATGTGAACCATGCCTTCAACGCATATAATTATAACATCACCCTTTCTTTTGATCATGCTAATGAGGTAGAGTATCTATCCTAGATATTTGCAACTATACAATGACATGACCTAACTTATCAAACATAATCATACATACCTCTTTCCTTCTTTTGGTCATCTATACTTTCTTCAACAAATTCCTTTCCTTGATTGAAATTATTTCAACCATGTCGACATGCTGCATTCCTTTGTCCTCATACCATCATTCTTTCAATTAATGAATCCCATCCAGTGTGGAATTCTTGAGCGATACATTTGCTTCTTCGAAGAGATGAATCTTATAATGAAGATTCCAACATAAGATCTGGTTTGTCCTCATCTTGAAAATGCTCTTTCCTAGTGATATATGATGAGATTCACATACTAGATAGTTTTCTTCTACCCATAAGTACTAAATTTTCTTCTAGTGAGGTTATCAAGAGCTACTTCCTTTTAATGATTTATGTCATAGAATTCTACTTCTGCTATCTTTCAAGCTTCTTATGATGATTTCTTGATCTTTTGCTTCAATAGTATGCTCCTATGATTCCATCTCCAAAAATTATGCATCCTATAATACTTCTAATGGTTCCTACCATGATAACCATTATTTACAAAAACTAAAAAGAACTAGGTGGAGAGGACTTATCTCAATCATAGTATATATATTTTACTTCTTCCTTCTTGGATTTCTTCTTTTCAACTTCCACTTCTTTGGTGACATGGGATTCTTATCTTCCTCTTTTGTTATTGTCCTTCTCAAATTTCGGACAATCTATTTTGTAGTAAATATATTCTTGACATCCATAACATTAAAGCTTTTCCATATTATTCTTCCTGTTATGACAACCAAACTTTCCAAAATTCCCGTTTCTCTTTTCCACGGCAACATATGCTTGAGTGCTTGAGTTTTCTCGTCTGATCCTACATCACCTTTTGCCTTCAACCTGTTTTCTTCAATTTTTCATAGTGAAAATAATTCATTGAATGGAGTAGCTTAATTCTTCCCATAGATTCTTAATATAAAGTTACCCCATTAATATAAAGTTACCCCATTAAGTCATTTCCTTGTTAGACATTATCTCTCCGAACACTTGTAGTTGGTCCCTTATCTTAGACACCCTCATAAAATATGAGTTTATTCCTCCTCCTTTTGATATCTTCATCTTGTAGAGTTCTTTTATTAATGAGTTCACTTCTCCTGTAGTGCTTATGGAGAAAAATATTCTTGACATCCATAATATTGAACCTTTGTCATATTATTCTTCCTATTCTGAGAACCAAACTTTCCAAACTTCCCATTTCTATTTTCCATGGAAATATATGTTTGAGTGCTTGATTTTTCTCCTCAAATACTAGATCACCTTTTTCCTTCAATCTTTTTTCTTCAATTTTTCATAGTGACCATAGTTCACTGAATGGAGCATCTTCCTTCTTCCCATAGATTCTTGATGTAAAGTTACCCCATTACTTCAGTAGTGCATTGAGTACTATAATACTCATTTCCTTGTCTGAAATTATCTCTCCGAACTCTTGTAGTTGTTCCCTTATCTTAGACACCCTCATAATTTATGAGTTTATTCCTCCTCCTTTTGATATCTTCATCTTGTAGGGTTCTTGTCTTAACGAGATCAATTCTCCTGCAGTGCTTAAAAAGAAAAATTCTACAAGTTTGTCATATATTCCTTTTAATTTTTTTAATTTTGATACATAGGGAATGTGGAGATCTTTTATGGATTATATGAGAATCCTTTGTGCCCTTACATCCCCTTTCATGTACTTTGCAAGTGATTTAGCTTCTTACTTAAGAGGTTTAGTGATTGAACCATTAGCATGTTCCATGAATTCATTTTCTATGAGGTTCAGATTTGTCCTTTTATTTGATGCAAGAAAGTTCTATGACCAAACCAACTTCTTTCTCTCCTTGAAAAAAGAAAGATGACCGAACCAACTTGTTTCTCTCATTGCAAAAATATTTTTTTATTTTAATGATGATATGATAGAGGAAGATGTCCTTATGATGAATATATATATTCCTTTAACAAATACCCTTCATCTAAGATGAGGGAGATTACCTTGAATATTTAATGATGATGACACCTTTGATTTTTCTTCCCTTGGATGAGTAGGCTTCAAGATGCTTTGGTTTGTAGACCTTTCTTTGAGTAAATATAGGGTATTTGAGGCCTCCTTCTTTGAAGTGATGATAGAATGAGGCTCCCAAGAATGCTTTGAGGAATTATTCCTTGATTGAACTAGGGTTTTGATACTTCCTTCAAGATGAATATTTATTCCTTGTGTTTGAAGTGACTTTGATATGAGAGGTACCTTTTGATGGTTGATGCTCTTGATGATATTCTAGATCTTCGATCCTTGAGTGTCCTTATTTTAGCTACCCTTGATTTTTTCACCTTAAATAAAAATGACACCATAAAGAAAAATGAGGCAAATGACACAAAATATAGGAAATTACATAAATAAAAATGAGATAAAGGACACAAAATATACGCAATCAGCCAAGGAAAAAAAATCTACAATATTGAGAATAAAACCAATAAAATTCTTCTTCTTATAGAATCTTCAATTGACGAATTCGAAGAGATATACCCTTGACCAAGAACCTCTCCAAGACCAAGTCACAATTATTCCTTGAACATCTCTTCTTCCTTCTAAGTAAATGTTGGTCAAATTGACTACTACACTATTGATTTCAGCTTCTCTTCAATTTTCGGCCTCTTATTACATGCTTGCAAATTTCGACCCGCCTGCAATCATAGAAACATCGCACAATTACAAGTGACACAAACTGATTCTTCTCAATCAACAAGTGTTGATTAAATCTGAACTTACCTGGGATCCTATCCAAGGATAATTGATCAACTGAGAAAATTACAAGTATAAAATACTTTGGATTTGGTCCAACATATTATGCCCTAGATTTGTCCTAGGATTCTAGGATAATGGATCAAATGAGAAAATTGCAAGTGAAAAATACTTTGGATTTGGTCCAACATATTAAGCCCTAGATTTTTCCTCGATCTCCTTGGCTGATCTAGATTCAATAGTGAGATCCAATAACACTTCTTTGTATTCGTCAAAAGGCATACACTCAATAAGCAACAATGTGTCTCTCCAAAATTCCAGAACCAAAAAGTTACATTACAAAATCACTTCAGGATGTACATATAGATCTGGATGACTCTTTGGTTGCCCATGGCCCATCTCCCCTTGACTCTTGGGCTTTCTTGCGACCTAGGCTACCTATGCGACCTAGGAAACTATGCGACATATGCGGCTATGTGACCTTTGCGACTTTGCGAACTATGTGACCTATGCAATATATGCGATTTTGTGACCTTTTGACCTATGCAACTTTGTGACCTTTCGACCTATGCAACTTTGTGACCTTGCGACCTTTGCGACTATCCGACCTTGCAACTGACTGTGCGACTATGCGACTACGTGACTGCGTGACTATGCGACTCACTATGTGACCTTCTGACTGATTTTGTGACCTTTCGACTAACTGTGCAACCTTTCGACTGACTGTGCGACCTTTTGATTGACTGTGCTACTTTTTTACTGACTGTGTGACTTTTTTACTAACTTTGCGACTGACTGTACGAAGGAGTTTGCGACTAACTGAGTGACTGACTTTGTTACTAACCTTGCAACCATGATTGACTTTATGAGTGACTTTGCGACTGACTTTACGACCTTGCAACTGACCATGTGACTGACTGTGTGACCATGTGACCTTTGTGATCTATACGACTTTGCGACATATGTCACCTTGTGACCTATGTGACCTTGCGACCTATGCGACCTTTGTGACTTTGCGACCTATGTGACTTTGCGACCTATGCAACCTACGTGACTTTGTGATCTATGCGACTTCACGACCTTACGACCTATGCAACCTTGCGACTGACAGTGCAACCATGCGATTGTGACTGACTTTGCAACTGACCGTGTGACCTTGCAAGTCACCGTGCGACTATGCAACCTATGCGACATTTGTGACTTTGTGACTTGTGCAACCTATGTGACCTATTCGGCTTTACTACTTATGTGACCTATGCAAAATTTTGACCTATGCGACCATGCGACCTATGCGACCTTTGCGACTTTGCGACCTATGCGATTTTGTGAGATATGTGACCTATGTGACTTTGCGACCTGTAAGACTTCGCGATCTTGCGACCTGTGCAACTTCACAATATTGTGACCTATGCGACTTCGCAATCTTGCGACCTTGTGATTGATTATGAAAATTTGTGACTGACTATGTGACTTCGCGACTAACCATGTTGTTGGAAATACTGAGAGGGGGGGGGTGAATCAGTATTCCTTTCAATTAGAGCATTAATATTCAATTACTATCAGTGTTTGTACAATTATAGCAGAAAACAAGAGGAACACAAATGCACACAATTTTTGAGGTGGAAACCCACTCCGAGACAAAAACCACGTAGTGTTTTTCTAATAATTCTTTAATATGCAACTCCAATTGAAAATAAAGCTCCAACTTCCTAGAATCTAGAAAAGCATTCTTCTCCAGCTCCCACTGGATGGATGCTACAATGCCCAAGATTCCTCAGTAGTCAAATGAATGGATGCCCCAACACCCAATGAGCTACAACTCACCCTAGCACCACCCTACCACCCTATAGAAGAATAAAAGAAGAATGGACTCCCATACTAGGGAAAATGGTTGACTTTACAATGATATAGAATGATGCAGAAGAAGAAGATATACTATACCATAATCCCAACTTTGACACAACCATCTAATGATGATCCTTGACCTCCCAACACTACCTCTTCAACCCTTGGTAGATAGACACTAGTATAATTTGTACAATAATATATTTACAATGACTAAGTACAATGATACCTTTACAATGATTGTATGCAGTGCTGCCCACTTGAAGACTTCATATGATGAACTTCTTGCTGCTGTTATGAACCTTGGTTGGTGCTCTTGTCATACTAACCTCTGCTGCACCTTGCTTTGCGTTCTGTCATAGAAATTCTTGTCTTTTGCAATCCTTGACAACACATGATCTAGCTTTTTCTTGCCTTCTAGGAGCTTGATATTGAATTTGGTGTATCTCTGTTATTTCAAATCCTCAATATCTAATTTTTTGTCTTGTATTACTATTCTGAGTCTTCTTTCCAATGCCATAGGTCTGACCAAATTTTGATTCTTCAAGAGAGATTTATACCCAATCTCTCACAATGCTCTAATTAAGGATTGTTTCAGTAGAGCGCACTTGTATGGCATGCCACGTGACATTGTTTCTTCATTTGTCTCTAAAATTGATAGAGAAAAAATTAAATATTGTTCACTATCCTCCAGTTTTTACAAAATTCAAATCCGATACTCAGAGAGAGATTTATGACGAATTTACCAATGTCACTTCTTTGAGATGAATTTCAGGAGCCTGCAAAAACCATGATTTCCACAGTTCATATCTCCAAAAATGTTGTGCATGTTGACCTGAAATTTTTGCTGCAGCTTCCTAAAGATCTTGAATTCATGTCATAAAAATTTCAGCTTCTGACCCTTCATAGAAAAAAATTTAGAGCGAAAATTCCATGATGACCTGTTTTAGATGGCAGAATCCCTTGCATAAGGAGGAAATGAAGATCACAATTTATATGAATGCTTAAGTTGAGAGGGGCTTCAAAAAGTGAACGTGGGAGGGATTTTAGGAGCTTGGAAAATATTAATTATGACTTTTCAATGACCCATGCCCCAACCCCATGGGGTTTTAGCCCACTAACTGGGGGTACAAACTTCAAACATGAATTTCTCTCAAACCATGAAGAATTACATGGCGTGCCATATATCAACGGAAACATCTCGACAAGTAGAAACCATCAAAATAATTATTGACTAGAATATACTAATTTGGTAGGTCAAGATTCCCATGCAATATTGGGTTAGCCCCTGGTGCTGCTTGGGTTGACATCAATGACAACCGTTGATAAAAAATCTCCCCCTTTGGCATTGATGGCAACACAAGTACTCCCCCTGCGATCATGACACCTCTTCCTACAACATTATCTCCCTCTTTGACATCAGTGGAAAAGGGTAACTCCCCCTGAAACACAACCATCCTGCGAACCTGTACACACTTCCACTCGCACTGACACACAACCGTCGACCTGTACAGACTTCCAGTCCCCCTTTATATTGTGAAAAAGGAAAATCTAATGAGAACTTGGGAGAATACCATGCTTCTGGCGAAGATATTCCAATGCTGGTGAAGATTTAATAGGTGATTCTTTTGGTGATGCTTGGAATCTTGCTATTTGTCCAATTGCTTCAATAACATCTGGTTGGGAAGCTGTTACATATAGAAGACTACTAATCATAGATCTGTACAACCTTTGGTCCACATCCTTAGATGAGTTGTCTATGCTCAATTTGCAACCTGTTACCATTGGAGTAAGGATGGGTTTGCAATCTTCCATTTTAAATTTCTTGAGAATTTCCTTGATGTACTTGGCTTGAAATATAAATATTCCTTTCTCCTGCAGAGATACTTGAAGCCCTAAGAAGTATGTTAGCTCACCAATTAAAGACATCTCGAAATCACTTTGCACCTTTGTAGAAAAATTCTTACTTAGTCAATCATCATTGCTACCAATTATTGTATCATCCTCTTTATCTATTAGACATGAATTAGTTGCTTCATGCAGAACATATATGTCATTTGGAGCTTGACTTGCTATAGCCATAATTTCACCATACACTCCCTTCTTGATTTCACATCTCATGGAGTTGAATAGTATTATGTGTCCTTGATCACACATTTTTCCAACACTGAGCAGATTGTGATTCATGTTTTCAACCAATAGAAAATTATTGGCTAGAGAATCTTTGCTTTCGAGAGTGATAGTACCTGATCCTATAACATTTAAAGATCCATCATTTCCAAAGGACATGGTTCCATCCTTCTTCTCTTTTAGAGATACAAATTTATTTCTATCTCCAGTCATATGTGTTGAGCAACCACTATCAACATACCACACATCTTTGTTCTTTTGAGCCTTGAGAGCAAGAGCACAATTATCATTCTTCTTCTTCTTCCATGTTCGTTCATTCTATGGCTTCGAATATTCTTCTAGAGGATTTTCAAGTCTGCAGTCTTTGGCTATGTGTCCAAATTTTTTACATTTGCAACATTCAATATTATTTCCTAAATGTTCAAATCTATTGATGTTTCGCTAAGCCCTGGGAGGTTCATATTTGACAGATCTCTTGGAATTATATTCATTCCTAGGGTACGTGCGAAATTCTATAGCTTTATGACCAAATTTTCCACATGAATAACAGTAGCCATAAAAAATTTGTTGGTACCTGGATGGAAATTTTCATCGGGGAATTGTCTTCCAAGGCTGTTCTTGTGAATATTGTCCAATGAAGTCTACATGCATGTCAGATCTCATAGGTTCATTGTATTTTGTTGTAGAAGGTCCTGCTTCTTCTTCTTTGTAACCGATGCCAGTTTTGTCATTGTAAGATCGTTGATTGTTGATGAGTTCTTCCAATGCCCTTGAGATGTTGGCATAGTTTTGGATAGTTTTTCCTTTCTTCACTTCCTCACGCAGCGAGACTACTTCGGCTTCTAATTCTTCCCTTTCTTGGTTGCTTTCTTCCAACTTCTTTTGAAGTGACTCTTCAATGCATTTATGTTCTTCAACTTCAATTTTGAGACCTTGAACTTGTTCTTCAAGAGTTTTGGAACGGATCTTCTCCGCCTTGAGATATTTTATAAGCTTGATTGCTTCCTCATAAAATTCGTCTATGGTCCATCCTTCTTCTTTGTTGTTTGATACCTCTTGCTTATTGTGCTTGGGTTTATTGTGCTTGGCCATAAACAATACTCTCTCATTGGCTTCTTCTTCACTATCATTGTCTTCATCGGATGATGAGCTATCCTCTTTAGAGAGAAAGTTCCTTTTGGATCCTTGCTTGTTGAATTTCTTAAAGCCTTTCTTTCTTTTTGAGTTTCCATTACTTTTGTTTGGACATTTTGCTACAAAATTCCCAACCTCATTACAGCTGAAACATATCAATGGAAGTTTACCTTTGAATTTTCCCTTACCAATTTGTAGTTTTCTCGTGAAGTAAGCATATTCTTCATCTGAAATACCTTCTTCATCATCTCCCTTTTCTTCACACTTGCAGGTGCATGTCTTTTCAATTGAAGGTTGTTTATCCTTATTGGTTTTATTAGATGCAACGAACGCAGTTTCTAGATGCGAAGTACCCTCTTCTTCATCAAGTCTCATTTCATATGCTATGAGAACTCCATGTAATTCCTCTTTGCTGAGTTTGTCCAGATTTTCACTGTATTCTAAGACCGATACCTTTGGGTTGAATCTCCCTGATAACGTTCTAAGAATCTTCCATATAATAGTCTTCTCGTCAACTAGCTCTCCCAATCCTTCCAGAGTATTGGTTATTTCATCAACGTATTGAAAGTATGCAGCAATGTTGCAATCTTCTTTCATTCTGAGTTGCTCAAATTTTGCTCTATATATTTGAAGCTTTGCTTCTTTGACATTTGAGTCACCTGCATATATATTCTCAAGCTTGTCCCATACATTTTTGGTGGTTTTACAACCCAACACCTTATGATAAGAATATTCAATAAGTCCACTGATAATAATATTCTTTGCTTTTGCATCATTTACCAAATTCTTCTTACCTTGTTCATCCGCAGTTGATGTAAATCCATTTTGAACAGTGTCCCATACTTCGTAACCTTGCGCCAAGAGATAGACCTCCATTCTTCCTTTCAAGAGTGCATAATTATTTTCATTGAATAGAGGTACACCATTCTTGGTATGCTCCATGACCTCCTTCCAGCTGTTAAACTGCTATTGAAGGAACCAAGCTCTGATACAAATTGTTGGAAATACTGAGAGGGGGGGTGAATCAGTATTTCTTTCAATTAGAGCATTAGTTAATCTTCAATTATTATCAGTGTTTGTACAATGATAGCAGCAAACAAGAGGAACACAAATTCACACAGTTTTTAAGGTGGAAACCCACTCCGGGACAAAAACCACCTAATGCTTTTCTAATAATTCTTTTCAACTCCAATTGAAAATAAAGCTCCAACTTCCTAGAATCTAGAAAAGCATTCTTCTCCAGCTCCCACTAGATGGACGCTCCAACGCCCGAGATTCTTCAGTAGTCAACTGAACGGATGCCCCAACACCCAATGAGCTACAACTCACCCTAGCACCACCTTACCACCCTATAGAAGAATAAAAGAAGAATGGACTCTCGTACCAGGGAAAATGGTCCACTTTACAATGATATAGAATGATGCAGAAGAAGAAGATATACTAGACCATAACCCCAACTTTGACACAACCATCTAATGATGATCCTAGACCTCCCAACACTGCCTCTTCAACCCTTGGTAGATAGACACTAGTACAATTTGCACAATAATGTATTTACAATGACTAAGTACAATGATACCTTTACAATGATTGTATGCAGTGCTGCCCACTTGAAGACTTCATATGATGAAATTCTTGCTGCTGTTATGCACCTTGGTTGCTGATCTTGTCATTCTACCCTTTGCTGCACCTTGCTTTGCTTTAATGTCGTAGAAAGTCTGGTCCTTTGCAACCCTTAACAACACATGATCTGGCTTTTTCTTGTCTTCTAGGAGCTTGATATTGAATCGTATCTCTATTATTTCGCATCCTCGAATATCTGATTTTTAGTCATATATTATTCCTTCGAGTCTTCCTTTCAATGCCATAGGTCCGACACAATTTGATTCTTTCAAGAGAGAGTTATACCCAATCTCTCACAATGCCCTAATTAAGGACTATTTCAGCAGCAGCGCACTTGCATGACGTGCCATGTGTCATCGTTTCTTCTTACCTTTCCAAATTGATAGAGAAAAATCTTAAATACCATGCACCATCCTCCATTTTTTATGGTATTCCAATTCGATACTCAGAGAGAGAGTTATGACAAATTTACCAAGGTCACTTCTTTGAGATGAATTTCAGGAGCCTACAAAAACCATGACTTCCACAGATCATATCTCCAAAAATATTGTGCACCTTGATCTGAAATTTGTACTGCAGCTTCCTCAGGATTTAGGTTTCGCCTCATAAAAATTTCAGCTTCTAAACCTTCGTAGAAGAAAAGTTAGAGCGAAAATGCCACGATGACTTGTTTCAGATGGCCAAATCCCTTGCATAAGGAGGAAATGAAGATCACAATTGATATGAATGCTTAAGTTGAGAGGGGCTTCAACAAGTGAATGAGGGAGGGATTTTAGGAGCTTAAAAAATATTAATTATGACTTTTCAATGACCCATGCCCTAACCCCATGGGGTTTTAGCCCATTATTTGGTGGTACAAACTTCAAACATGAATATCTCTCAAACCGTGAAGAATTACATGGCGTACCATATATCAACGAAAACATCTCGACGAGTAGAAACCATAAAAAACATTATTGACCCAGAATATATTAATTTAGTAGGTCAAAATTCCCATGCGATATTGGGTTAGACCCTTGGTGCCGTGCTGACATCACGACAACCGCCGATCAACATATGCGACTTTGCGACTGACCATGTGACTTTGCGATCATGCGACCGGCTATGCGACTTTGCAACCTATGTGACTTTGCGACCTATGGGACTTCGTGATCTTGCGATGTATGCGACTTTGCGATCTTGCGACCTATGCGAATTTTTGATCTTGTGACCTTGTGGCTTTGCGATTGACTATATGAATTTGCGACTGACTATGTATGTGACTATGCGATTGACTATGCGACTCACTATGTGCCTATGCGACTGACTATGCGACTGACTTTGTCACTAAGTATGCAACTGACTATGTGAGTGACTATGTGACTATGCGACTAACTATGTGACTGACTTTGTGACTAATTATGTGACTGACTATGTGAATTTGTGACTAACTATGTGACTTTGAGACTGACTATGCAACCTTGCGACTGACTATGTGACTTTGCGACCTATGCGACTTTGCGACCTATGGGACTTTGTGATCTTGCGACCTATGTGACTTTGCAATCGTGCGACCTATGTGACTTCTCAATCTTGTGACCTTGCGACTCACTATGTAAATTTTTGACTGATTATGTGACTTTGCGACTAACTATGCGACTATGGAACTGACTATAGGACTATGCAACTACGCGACTTTGCGACTGACTATGTGACTGACTTTGCGATTAAATATGCTACTATCTATGTCATTTTGGGACTGACTATGCGACCTTGTGACTGAATTTGCGACTTCACGACCTTCACGACTTTGCGACCTTCACGACCTTGTGACTTCACAAACTTGCGAATTTGTGACCTTGCAACCTATGTGAACTTTGATCTTGCGACCTATGTGAACTTGCGATCTTGCGACCTATGCGACTTTGCTATCTTGTGACCTATGTGACTTTGCGATCTTGTGACCTACGTGATTTTGCGATCTTGTAACCTATGTGACTTCACGATATTGCAACCTTATGACTGACTATGCGAGTTTGCGATTGACTATGTGACTTTGCAGCTGAATATGCGACTATGCAACTGACTATGCGACTGAATTTATGACCAAATTTGTGAATAACTATGTGAATTTGCGATTGACTATGGGACTTGCGACCTATGGGACTTTACGATCTTGCAATGTATGTCACTTCATGATATTGCAAATTTGCGACTGATTATGCGACTTTGTGATTGATATGCGACTTTGTGACTGAATATGATACTTTGTGATTGACTATGCGACTTTGCGATGGAATATGCGGCTTTGTGACTGACTATGCGACTGATTATGCGACTAAATTTGCAACTAACTATGCGAATAACTTTGCGACTGACTATGTGACTAACTTTTTGATTGACTATGCGGCTGACTTTGTGACTGATGATGCGACTGACTTTGCGACTGACTATGCGACTTTGCGACTGACTATGCGACCTTGCGACTGACTATGCGACCTAACTATGCGACTGACATTGGGACTAACTATGCGATTGACTATGCGACTGACTATGTGACTTTGCAGCCGACTATGTGACTTTGCGGCCGACTATGCGACCTTGTGGCTCACTATGCGACCTTGCGACTAACTATGTGATTTTGTGACCTATGGGAATTCACGATCTTGCTACCTATGTGACTTCGCGATCATGTGACCTATGCGACTTCTTGATATTGCGACCTTGCAACTCACTATGCGACTTTGCGACTGACTATGTGACTTTGCGACTGAGTATGTGACTATGAGACTAACTATGTGACTATGCGACTGACTATTCGACTTTGTGACTGACTATGCGACTGAATTTGCGACTGACTATGCAATTGACTTTGTGACTGACTTTTCAACTGACTATGTGACTGACTATGTGACTTTTCGACTGACTATGGAACTTTGTGACTGACTATGTGACCTTGTGACTTACTATGCGATCTTGCAACTGACTATGTGACCTTGCGACTGACTATGCAACTTTGCGACCTTTGTGACCTTGCAACCTTCGTGACCTTGTGACTTCATGACCTTGCGACCTATGTGACCTTGTGACCTATGAGACCTTGTGATCTTGTGACCTATGTGACTTTATAATCTTGTGACCTATGCAACTTTGGGATATTTTGACATTTGTGACTTTGCTATCTTGCAACCTATGCAACTTCACGATAGTGCAACCTTGCAACTGACTATGTGAATTTGTGACTGACTATGTGACTATGCAACTAACTATGTGACTATGCGGCTGACTATGCGACTGACTTTGTGACTGACTATGCGACTGACTTTGCGAGTGACTATGTGACCAACTTTTCGACTAAATATGCGAATTTACGACTAACCATGTGAATTGTGACCTATGGGACTTTGCGATCTTGCAACCTATGTGACTTCACAATATTACAACCTTGCGACTGACTATGCGACTTTACAACTTGCTATGCGACTTTGCGACTGACTATGCGACTTTGTGACTGAATATGCGACTTTTTTACTGACTATGCAACTATGCGACTATGCGACTTCATGACATTCATGAATTTGCGACATTCGCGACCTTGCGACTTCACAACCTTCTGACCTACGCGATCTTGCGACCTATGTGAACATGCGATCTTGCTACCATGCGACTTTACAATATTGTGACTTATGTGACTTTGCGTTCTTATGACCTATGTGACTTTACGATCTTGCAACCTATGCAACTTCATGATATTGCGACCTTGTGACTAACTATGCGACTGAATATGTGACCAACTTTGCGACTGACTATGCGACCAACTTTGCGAATGACTATGTGACCAACTTTGTGACTGACAATGCGAATTTGTGACTGACTATGCGACTTGCGACCTATGGGACTTTTCAATCTTGCAACCTATGTGATTTCAAAATATTGCGACTTTGCGACTGACTATGCAACTGACTTTGCGACTGAATATGCGACTTTGCGACTAACTATGCAACTGACTTTGTGACTGACTATGCGACTGAATTTTCGACTGATTATGTGACTGACTTTGCAACTGACTATGCGACTAAATTTGCGACTGAATATGTGAATTTGTGACTGACTATGCGAATTTGCGACTAACTATGTGACTTTGCAACTGACTATGCAACCTTGCGATTCACTATGTGACCTGACTATGTGACCTAACTATGTGACTAACTATGCGACTGACTTTGATACTAGCTTTGCGACTAAGTATGCAACTGACTATGCGACTTTGCAATCGACTATGTGACTTTGTGACCAAGTATGCGACCTTGCGACTGACTATGCGACCTTGCGATTGACTATGCAACTTTGTGACCTATGTGACTTTGCGACCTCTGTGACATTTTGACTTATGGGACTTCACAATCTTGCGACCTATGCGACTTCACGATCATGCAACCTATGCAAATTCTCAACCTTGTGACCTTGTGACTCACTATGCGACTTTGTGAATGACTATGTGACTTTGTGACTGACTATGTGACTATGCGACTGATTATGTGACTATGCAACTGATTATGCGACTGACTATGTGACTATTTGACTGACTGTGCGACTATGCGACTGACTGTGCGACTTTGCGGGTGACTATGCGACTGAATTTGCGACTGACTATGCGGCTAACTATGCGACTGACTATGTGACTTTGCGACTGACTATGCGACTTTACAATTGACTATGCGACCTTGCGACTAATTATGCAATTTTGCGACTGACTATGTGATTTTACAACTGACTATGCAACCTTGTGATTGACTATGCGACTTTGCAACCTCTGTGACTTTGCGACCTTCGCAACCTTGCGACTTCACGACCTTGCGACCTATGCAACCTTGCAAATGAGACCTTGCGATCTTGTGACCTATGAAACTTTACAATCTTGTGACCTATGTAACTTTGCGACCCTGCGACCTATGTGACTTTACGATCTTGCAACCTATGTGACTTCACGATATTGCAACCTTGAGAGTGACTATGCGACTTTGCGACTGACTATGCGACGTTGCGACTAACTATGTGACTATGCGACTGACTATGTGACTTTGTGACTGACTATGCGACTATGCGACTGATTTTACGAATGACTATGTGACTAACTTTGTGATTGAATATGCGACCAACTTTGGGACTAAATATCTGACCAACTTTGTGACTGACTATGCGACCGACTTTGCAACTAACTATGCGACCGTGTTTGCAACTGACTATGCGAATTTGGGACTGACTATGCAACTTTGCAACTAAATATGCGACCTTGCGACTGACAATACAATCTTGAAACTCATATTCGACCTTGCGACTGACTATGTGACTTCACGACATTCGCGACTTTGTGGCCTTCGCGACTTTGCGACTTTGCGACCTTGCTACTTTGCGACCTTGCGACCTTTGCAACCTTGCGACCTATGAGATCTTGCGACCTATGAGATCTTGCAACGTATGTGACCTTGCGACCTATGCGACTTTGTGATCTTGTTACCTATGCAACTTCATGACCTTCACGATTTCATGACTTTGCGACCTATGCAACTTTGTGACTTTGTGACCTATGCGACTTTGCGACCTTCCAGCCTATGCAGATTACTTTTTGACCTATAAGACTTTGCGACCTATGATATTTTACTATGGCATATGTGACTTTGTGACCTATGTGACCTTTTTGTGGCATATGCGACTTTGCGACCTATGTGGTCTATGAGACCTTTGCTGATTTTGCGACCTTTTTGAACTATGTGAACTATGTGAATTTGTGAACTATGTGACCTATGTGACTTACTTTGAAACATATGAGACTTACTTTACGATGTATGTGACCTATGAAACTTTGCGACTTTGAGGCCTTTTTGACTCTATGGGACTTTGCGACTTTGTGAATTTGCAAATTTGCGACCTGTGCGAATTTACGACCTATGTGACCTTTGCAACCTATGTGGCCTTTGCGACCTTTGTGAATTTGTGACTTTCTGATTTTGTGACCTTGCGACCTTGAGACCTATGTGACCTATGCGACCTTGTGGCCTTTGTGGCCTTGCGGCCTATGCGACTTTGCGGCCTATGTGACTTTGCGAATTTATGGCCTATGCAACCTTGCGACTTTGTGACCTTGTGACCTATGCAAACTTGCGACCAAAATTTGACCTATGCGACTTTGTGACCTATGCAGCTTGACTTTGTGACTTCACGACTTTGCAACATTTTCGACTTTGCAACATTTTTGATTTTGTGACATTTTCGACTTTGCGACCTATGTGAGTTACTTTGTGACTTTGGGACCTACGTGACTTACTTTGAGACGTATGCGACTTACTTTGGAACCTATGCGACTTACTTTGTGACCTATGTAACTTACTTTGTGACTTTGTGGCCTATGCTACCTTATGGCCTTGCGACATTATGACGTTTGTGAATTTAAGGAAGCTCATATATCATCCATGTGTTATAAGGAAGCTCATAACACTAGAGAATACATGAGTACAAAGGTGCACCAATACTTGAAAAATCATTCATTCATTTTAAAGGATCATATTCATAGCACAACCACATAGGAGACTTTCGTCGGATTCAATAGTGAGATACAATAACACTTCTTTGTATTCATCAAAAGGCATACATTAAATAAGAAACAATGTCTCTCCAAAATTCCAAAACCAAAAATGTCCATTAAAAAATCACTTGAGGATGTACATATACGTCAGGATGACTCTTGGGTTTCCCATGGCCTTTATTCTCCCCTTGACTCTTGGTCTTTCTTGCAACCAAGGGTTTCTTGCGACCTAGGCTACCTTACAACCTATGCAAACTATGCGCGGCCTATGAGTCCTATGCGAAATTTCTGACATTTGCGACTATGTGATTATGTGATCTTTGTGACTATGCGGCCTTTTGACCTATGAAAACTATGCGGACCATGAATCCTTTGCAGCCTATGCGACCTATGCAACCTATGCAACCTTGAGACCTTCGCAACCTTGTGACTTATGCGACCTTGTGATCTATGCGCGACTTTGTGACCTATGCTTTTCTTTCCTCGAATACAATTGTTGCCTTGTTGGATGTGGATCCAAGCCACATTTTCTTGGTGTCCTAAAAATAAGATGAAACAAACAAATTAATTTACAAAATTTATAATTTTAATGCGGGATCAATAAATAGATAAAAGGACAAACATTGATTCACTCTAGGAGCATGAATGAAAAAATAATCCAAATTAATTTGTTATAAATTGCATGGATGGATCAGCTCATGCTTCACTTTGGAAATCAAATTGAAATTTAGAAATTTAATGGAACCACCAATTGTGACTTTAATATTTTTAGTTTCCCATGGTGATGATATGATTTTGTATCTATTGCCTTGAAGCGATATGTGAAAAGAGTTCTAGATAGTGAAAGTTTATTCGAGGCATGTTCGGATTCTTAATCAAACTAATTTAGGGTTTTAGAGGTATAGAGGAGATCAAACCTTTTCCATACGCTAATGAATATCAAGCCTTGCCCTGACCATCAACACAAGGTGTATCCACTTTGTTTCAATTCGCATGCCAGATAAAAGGGCCTTGCAAGTGCATAGGACTTGTAATGCATCACTAAAACCCTGAAAACCTTAATGCACATGTTGAGATGGGGAAAACCAATCATGAACCTAAGGGAAATTATATTTGATGATATTAACATGATGTCATGAAATGTCTATTAGAATGTATTCTAGGGCAATAGGAATTAGGTAAAATGGGAATGGGATCACTCTCTTTAGAAATTAGGGTTTCTACCAAACCTTAGCACAACCAGCATAATGCAAGCTAGACTGAAGACTTATCTGTCTGAGCTCGGTGTCCCCAATGATTGGTGTTGACTAATATGGGAAACCTAGATTCAAATCCATGGAGGAACTCTCAATTCTCTTTGCAGCAGAAAAACTCGAAACCCTAGTGCACTCATGAGAAAACAAGATAAGTGGGTGCGTTGTGAATCATATGAATGGGCACAATGACAGGGTTTGGCAGGAATAGGTCATGGGGATATTAACCAAACAAAGGCCAGGTCAAAACCTTAATGGGCAAAGAAAGCAGAGGGTGGACCCAAAATTTTGAATATGCCCAAAAATTTTGGTGGTGTTGTAACAACTACAACAAGAGCCTTCATATTTTGGGACTTCTTTGTAGGGCATCATTTGTCCATCACTTTCCTTCTTGGACCATGTCATTGATGTCATCCTTCCTTTCATCAGAGAGTGATCCATTAGACCATATTTTGATTTTCCTTATACAACTACCTTTTCCACTTCATGTATCCTTCAAGATCTTCCATTATTTCACATGAGTGTTAGTTGTAGATGACATCAAAACTTTTATTTAGGTATCTCTGTATCAACCCATCTAGATATTGTTCATTAAAATAAAAAATGAATTCAAGTTAAATTTACCTATTGTGATGGCCCCTCATCATGGAATCTTCATGTTGTAACGTCATCATCCTACATACATATTGAAGCATCTCCAAGATATTCATTTTTCAAGGGTCTTCTTTCTTTCCATTCTTTCCTAAGGCCTTCATATATATCCCATGGAGATAACATAGCCAAATATTTTATTAATTTGATGTTTATTGTATTTTCCATGTGACCATAGTTACATCTTTCACTATCTCTTCTTTTCCTTATTCACGTATTGTTTCCAAGGAACTACCAAACATAGTTCCTTCATATTTTCCAACTACCTCATATTTCATATGAGGACATATTATGTTGATTTCATCTAGTTAATATGTGAACCATAACTTCAATGCATATAATAAGAAGAGAACCCTTTATTTTGACCATACTCATGAGGTAGAGTATCTATACCAGATATTTCCAACCATATGATGACATGAACTAACTTATAAAACATTGTACTAACGGCCCCTCATCATGACATATTCTTGTTGCAAAATCAACATCCAGCATACATATTTACAAATCTCCAAGATATTCATTTTTCAAGGGTCTTCTTTCATTCCAGAATTTCCCAAGGCCTTCATATCTTTCCCATGGAGATATCATAGCCAAATATTTTATTCATTCGATGTTGATTTCATTTTCCCTGTGACCATAGTTTCATCTTTCATGATCTCTTCTTTTACTTATTCACATATTGTTTCCTAGGAACCCCCAATCATATTTCCTTCATCTTTGTCAATCACCTCATATTTCATGTGGGGACATATTATTTTGATTGCATCTAGTCAATATGTGAACCATGCCTTCAATGCATATAATCAAAACATAACCCTTTCTTTTGATCATGCTCATGAGGTAGAGTATCTATCCTAGATATTTGCAACTATACGATGACATGACCTAACTTATCAAACATAATCATACATACCTCTTTCCTTCTTTTGTTCATCTATACTTTCTTCAACAACTTCCTTTCCTTGATTGAAATTATTTCAACCATGTCGACATGCTGCATTCCTTTGTCCTCATACCATCATTCCTTCAATCAATGAATCCCATCCAGTGTGGAATTCTTGAGCGATACATTTTCTTCTTCCAAGAGATGAATCTTATAATGAAGATTCCAACATAAGATCTGGGTTGTCCTCATCTTGCAAATTCTCTTTCCCAATGATGTATGATGAGATTCACATACTAGATAGTTTTCTTCTACCCATAAGTACTAATTTTTCTTCTAGTGAGGTTCTTAAGAGCTACTTCCTTCTAATGATTTATGTCATAGAATTCTACTTCTGCTATCTTTCAAGCTTCTTATGATGATGTCTTGAGATTTTGCTTCAATATTATGCTCCTATGATTCCATCTCCAAAAATTATGCATCCTATCATACTTCTAATGGTTCCTACCATGATAACCATTTTTTACAAAAACTAAAAAGAACTAGGTGGAGAGGACTTATCTCAATCATAGTAGATATATTTTACTTCTTCCTTCTTGGATTTCTTCTTTTCAACTTCCACTTCTTTGGTGACATGGGCTTCTTATTTTCCCCTTTTGTTATGGTCCTTCTCAAATTTGGGAAAATCTATTTTGTAGAGACTATATTATTGACATCCATAACATTGAAGCTTTTCCATATTATTATTCCTGTTATGAGAACCAAACTTTCCAAACTTCCCATTTCTCTTTTCCATGGCAACATATGCTTGAGTGCTTGATTTTTCTCATCTGATCCTACATCAACTTTTTCCTTGAACCTGTTTTCTTCAATTTTTCATAGTGACCATAATTCATTGAATGGATTAGCTTCCTTCATCCCATAGATGCTTAATATAAATTTGCCCCATTACTTCGGTAGTTCATTAAGTATTATAGTAGTCATTTCCTTGTTAGAAATTATCTCTCTGAAATTTTGTAGTTGGTCCCCTCTCTTAGGCACCCTCATAAAGTATGAGTTTATTCCTCCTCCTTTTGATATCTTCATCTTGTAGAGTTCTTGTATTAATGAGATCACTTCTCCTGCAGTGCTTATGGAGAAAAATATTCTTGACATCCATAACAATTAACCTTTGTCATATTCTTCTTCCTCATCTAATAACCAAACTTTTGAAACTTCCCGTTTCTCTTTTCCATGGCAACATATGTTTGAGTGCTTGATTTTTATCGTCTAATCCTAGATCACCTTTTGCCTTCAACCTGTTTTCTTCAATTTTTCATAGTGACCATAGTTCATTGAATGGAGTATCTTCCTTCTTCCCATAGATGCTTGATGTAAAGTTACTCCATTACTTCAGTAGTGCATTGAGTACTATAGTATTCATTTCCTTGTCTGAAATTACCTCTCCGAACTCTTGTAGTTGCTCCCTTATCTTAGACACCCTCATAATTTATGAGTTTATTCCTCCTCCTTTTAATATCTTCATCTTGTAGGGTTCTTATCTTAACGAGATCAATTCTCCTGCAGTGCTTACAAAGAAAAATTCTACAAGTTTGTCATATATTCCTTTTGATGTTTTTAATTTTGATACATAGGGAATGAGGAGATCTTTGATGGATTATATGAGAATCCTTTGTGCCCTTACATCCCCTTTCATGTACTTTGCAAGTTCTTTAGCTTCTTACTTCGGATATTTAGTGATTGTACCCTTGGCATGTTCCATGAATTCATTTTCTATGAGGTTCAGATTTTTCCTTTTCTTCCGTGCAAGAAAGTTCGATGACCCAACCAACTTCTTTCTCTCCTTGCAAAAATAAAGATGACCCAACCAACTTGTTTCTCTCCTTGCAAAAATAATTTTTTATAGATTCAGATGTGGACATAAAGATACTTACTTGTGAATATATTCCTTGATCACAATATCTTCAAATTCATTCCTTTTTTATTTTAATGACGATATGGTAGAGGAAGATGTCCTTATGATGAATATATATATTCCTTTAACAAATACCCTTCATATAAGATGAGGGAGATTACCTTGAATATTTAATGATGATGACACCTTTTATTTTGCTTCCCTTGGATGAGTAGGCTTCAAGATGCTTTGATTTCTAGACCTTTCTTTGAGTAAATATAGGGTATTTGAGGCCTCCTTCTTTGAAGTGATGATAGAGTGAGGCTCCCAACAATGCTTTGAGGAATTATTCCTTGATCGAACTAGGGTTTTGATACTTCCTTCAAGATGAATATTTAGTCCTTGTATTTGACATGACTTTGAGATGAGAGGTCCCTTTTGATGGTTGATGCTCTTGATGTTATTCTAGAGCTTTGATCCTTAAGTTTCCTTATTTGAGCTACCCTTGATTTTTTCACCTTAAAGAAAAATGACAACATAAAAAAAAATGAGACAAATGACACAAAATATAGGAAATTACATAAATAAAAATGAGACAAAGGACACAAAATATACGCAATCATCCAGGGCAAAAAAATCTATAATCTTGAGAAGAAAACCCATAAAATTCTTATTCTTATAGAATCTTCAATTGAAGAATTCCAAGAGATAGACACTTGACCAAGAACCTCTCCAAGACCAAGTCACAATTATTCCTTGAACAACTCTTCTTCCTTCTAAGTCAATGTTGGTCAAATTGACTGCTACACTATTCATTTCAGCTTCTCTTCAATTTTCAGCCTCTTATTACATGTTTGCAATTTTCAGCCCGCCTGCAATCATAGAAATATCGCACAATTACAAGTGACACAAACAAATTCTTCCCAATCAACAACTGTTAATTAAATATGAACTTACCCGGGATCCTATCCTGGGATAATGGATCAACTGAGAAAATTACAAGTACAAAATACTTTTGATTTGGTCCAATTTATTATGCCCTAGATTTGTCCTAGGATTCTAGGATAATGGATCAAATGAAAAAATTGCAAGTGAAAAATACTTTGGATTTGGTCTGTTAGGGTCCCGTGATTTGGCTAATTTGCAAGCCAAGTGATAGGGGAACATCAAACCAATATTTGGAGCCTAAGGACCTAGCCTTCCTGGACTCAGAGACGGCTCTCTCTATCTGTGTAAGGGATATCTATGTGTTTTGCTTCTTATGTTTCTAATTTTAGGCTAGTTGTGAAGTAGTTTCTTGGTTTTTCTTTTAGGTTTTTGAGGGAGGAACTGATCAACGACTAAGATAGATAAAAATATTGTTATATCAAGTGGGCTATGGGGTTGAAAAGGTCGAGAAAGCTTTATATGGTGATACAAGGTATGTTGAAGGGCCGATTTGATCAAGGTAAAATGAATCTTTGGGTAAAATGAAGTGGGATGGACACTAAGTTTGTGAAGAACAAAGGCTTTCAAACATAAATAGTTAAATAGAAAACATTTATATGGTAGGGCTAACCATTAATCATGATAAATGTAACTACAAACTGATAAATGCATAGAAATACACATTACATCAATATATAGAGATATATGACTCTCTAACTTTAGGAAATTGCTATCAGACCTTGGGTAAAGATAATTAAGACAAAAAAATAACTCAAAGTACTAAGAGGAAACTCCTAGACATATAATTTCAAGCTATCAGGCACTTTCAACTAAGATTGCAGAGTTTTAGGCAAAGGGAAATATCGATACGAGACCTGTTTGGTTCAACTAGGACAATCAAACATTCAAAGAAAGGTTTGAGAGGTGGAGCTATGAATAGCCATGAGTAAGCAGGGCATACCGTGAATAGCATGCATAAAACCATAAATGAAACAAGCAAACAATTTCTTCAGTGATCAAAGAGCAATCAATAATTCTTTGATATGTCTAAGAAGGAAGAAAACATAGAAGCTATAATGAAACAGGAAATATGAGGTTCCTCCAAGGGCATGTCTCAAATCTATTCTCTACTGTCTTATAGCAAGCAAGAGCATGAACTATGTATGAAAACCAAGAAACATAATAGAGAGGGACACTATAACATTTTTCCAATTCAAGGAATCCAACAACAATCCTCTTTTATCATCCAAAAACATTCAATAAACTATCCAAAGCATGAGACAAGTATTTATTCCAAGCTTGTATAACCATATATTTCTCTATATCATCAAGTTCAGCCTTGTTTACAATGAAGTCTCTTGGAATATATAGGCCAAGATGGAGGAGGAAACCCAACCAAGGAAACTAGCTAGCCATTGGCTCAAAAACAAATATCTTATCTTGTCCTTGAGGCTTTGCAAAGCCCAAGGCACAAAATATCCAATAAAATATCTCAAAATGCTAAAAAAGGAATAAATTTGACTTTTTAGGACTGAAAATGTCCCAAAATAGCTTAAAGAACATTTGGAGAGGCCACTTCAGAAAACTGCCTTTTTTGACCAAAAATCACTAAGGGTGCACCAGCAGAAAATTGCATGTCTTTCGGATAAATTTTGAGGGCCTTCCCGATGTCAAAACGAGGCTCGTGATGGCTCGTTGGAAATATATTGATGTCTAATTTCTGGAAAAACTTTAATTTTCCAAAACTAATGCATGGAAGTCTACTAAATATTGAAATGAGTGAAAAACCCAAAAATTAGGCCTTGCTGATATGTGGGGCAGAGTGTTGAAAAAGTGACAGTTTTTCACCAATTTGGGGGACCAAAACAACTTCAATTTCTCTGAAAATTTTTGAGTAGATTTCCCTGAATTTAATACATCCAATGGTACCACTCTCAACAACTGAGGATGCGCCAAGAAAAAATGGCAGCGCCCATGATTTTATGCAATTAGGCCAAAAAATGTCAAAAAACAAGAACATGTCAAAATTTTCTCAATTTTGGTGAAAAAGTACCTCAACGCTTCATAGAAACATGTCTAGAAGCTTGGGCCAAAATTCTAAGCCTAGAGGTGTCTTTCTCCTTTTTTCTCATCGGGTGCCCTCTTTGGGCGATTTTGAGTTTTTCTTGTGCATCCTTCAAATTCCTTCGGGCAGACTGATTTAGCTTCTTGTAGTGTCTGTTGCTTCTGATACTCTTCATTGACTTATGAAGATAAAATTTCAAATGATGATTGTTAAAATTCTTTAACCAAACACACCTTTTACTCTTTGCAAGTCACGGTGTTTCTTTGATGCTAGCAAACAAGTATTTGTTGAAATGAAAAAAAAATTACTTCTTTATCACTGTGTTTGAACAAAATGTTTTTAACAATATATGTTTGTGGTTTTTGTTGAAGAGAAATCTCCTTTTGTTTTGGCACCAAAATCCTTCCCCTCAAATACTGCCCCTTCGTTATCACTGTTTTTTTTAAAAGGTAAACAAGACTCTTTTCAAACTGATACAACCTCTACCCCAATCACTGTGTTGGTATTTGAGTTAGCAAACAAACTGCCCTTTGCAAACATTGTTAAGACATCTTTTTAAACTGATTTGGGACCCTTCAATCTAAGTTTTCTTTTCTCCTAGAGACTGTGTATAATCATGGCCATTTCATAGCACGAACAAGATTTTCAAATTGTTACATCAATCATCCTTTCTTTCACTGTTTCTCTCTTTTAACATTCATAATAAAAGAGACCTATTTTAATTTGACAAATTCCTTATCCATTTCATCACTGTCTCTCTGATTTTGGAGACTGCAAACCTTTACTTTTTCATAACACAAAAGACCTCCTTCAAATTTCACAAAGCCTCATCCTCTAATCACTGTTTCTCACTGTTGATTTGGCAAACTTAGTGCTCCTTTGAAATCACTGTTAAGATGTTTCTTTAAAATGATTCGAGACCTCTACAAACAAACTCTATTTTTCCTTTTGAAAACTATATGTATCTTCAGCATTTCACATCATAAAAACTCTTTCAGATTGGCTCATAAACCATCTCTCTTTTCACTATTTCTATTTGATGTTTTAAAAGAGCAAGTTTTAATTTTTATAAAGTAGTTTGGTTAGTTTTTCTAAGTACTAACTCCACTTTTTTTTAATAAACAAAGCTTTTCAAAAAATTCCTTTGATAAAAATGTGATAAACTTTACCTTTCAATCCCTATCTTGGTCCTTGAAACTTGTGAACAAAACCTTCTTCAAACAAAAACTTAGGAAAGAGAGAAGAAGAACCTTTGGCAAAGCTTTCTTGGTGTGTTGGAGGTGAAATTTTGTGGGAAAAATTGCTTGGGCACCTTATGAAAAATTGTGTTGCTAGTGGCCTGGGCACTTGGGCGGTGGGCCGTTCAGGGGGGTCCCGGAAAATGCTAAAAATGGAGGTTTAGAGGTGGCTTTTTCAAATTCAAGGGAAATCAGTGGAAAATGAGTGTATTGGGGACATAAGGAAAATGAGAATGGTTTTTCATGAGCTTGGATGGTTTTGAAAATGTCAAAAAATGCTCAGGCCCTGTCGTTCAGGAGTAACCGGTGTTCAAGGGAAACACTGGGCAATGGGCACCAGGCCGTTCAGACATGGCCCGGGTTGTTCAGAATTTGGTGGTGTAGTGGTGTTTAAATTTGAAACCAATGGTTGATATGTAAGAAAATAGTTTTAAAAACATATGGTCGGTGAAAGGGGAGCTTACAGTGGTTTGGACAGGCAAATGGAGGTGTTTGAAGCTCGGGCAGGGACGTTCAGAAATTATCGGCACGTTCAGGAGTAACACTAGGTGCGTTCAAGGGTCACTAGGCACTAGGCACATGCGTGCTATGCCACTCTACGGGCATGCCGCGCTTGTGAATAAAAACTTCTAGTGACCTCGTATAGGCATGCTGTGCTACTGTACAAGCGTGCCGTGCATAGATTTAAGCTTGAAAACACATGCTCACCATAAAATCCTTCAAGAAGATTACGCACTTTGAGAGCCTCCTCGAAATAGTTGTCCTGGTCATTTCCATATGCATCATCTTTGACAAGTTTTGAATAGAATTCCTTATAAATTTTCCCATCTTTGAGAATCTCACCTATTATGATCGAATCGTTCTTTCCATTATTATTGGTCATCTTCCGTGCCATCTACTGTAGCGCTTCATCCTCGTCCACTTTGAAAAATGTATATGATAAAATCATATTATTTATGCCATCCATTTTTGGGTCTATTTCAAACTCAGGATCAGCATAGAAGAAAATAGGCATGTCAATCTTCTCACCGGGAAGTAAGCATTCTCTCTGAGTAGGAATGAACTTCCATGGCTTACCATCAACAACATCAGCATTGAACTAGATCACTAATTCCCGCGATGTTTTGGTGCCTTCTTGTGCATGGCGAGCAATTTTCTCCTCAACAGTCTGCAGATACTAAAACCTCACACCTTTGAATAGTGCCACCATATCCTGTAGCTTGGCAGAACTTCCAATAAAAAGGAACTGCTGCGTAGGAAGAACCCACCATTGCAACTACCAGTGCAAGAAGATACAAAAGTGTGGCCTGTGATTTGTCACCCACAGCTTGGCCTATTGAGAAATTTTGGGAAAAGGACCTTCAGATAGTCTCTTGACTAACTCGATGTATAGATTTTCCTAACTTCTGGGTACTAAATTGAGCTATTTTACATGAATCCCAAGGATGTAATCCGTTGAATAAATTCTTATACTTATAACTTCCATACAAGAATCCTTTCAACTTCTTGTTATCACTCGTGGTTTTCCTAGAAGTTGTGTAAGAGGAAAGTATACCCGAGGTAACCACAAACCAACCTTCAGATGCAGAATCTAGCTAATCTGCATCCAGAGAGGGCTCTCTCTTTATGATTTATCTTTGTTCTTAGAAGGTTTTAGGCTAGTTATAGATCCAAGAGTTTGTTTGTAAATGGTGGAATCCACAAACTAAGGGCAAGGTTGAAAGTTTTCAGTCCATTGGGCTATGGAGTCAAAGGATGGCTTTACTGGATTTCTATTCTACGCACAAGATGGCTTTACAGGGCAAGATAGCTAGACAGAGAACAATCCTCAGAATTTAAAGTGGATGGGATGATTTTGAAGGGATGAAAGGCAGCTAAGAATCTTTCACCATGTTCAAAAAAGAGAAATGAGATGACTACAAACAAAGAGCAATGAAGAATTTTTTATTATAGTAATCAACAATGTTTAAATTAGCAAAGCAAGAGCATTTAAGAATTCATGCTTATAACTAATTCAGAGGAAAACATTAAGAACAATCACATCTGAAATCAGAGTACAATTAAGTAAATTCTGATTCAATCCTTTATGTAAATTATTCAAAAATGGACATAATGATATTATAAACTGATATAAAACTTAAGACAAAGGGTAGAAAGACTTATTGAACTGCAGTCCAACACATGAATCCTGCAAAAAGTCCTAAGCTTCAAATCGTCATCCAGTAAGCCACGAATAAATTTCTCCAAAATGCTTTTATTCCGAAAATCTCAATGTTACAGCAAAATAATAGAATCCACCCCAAATGCTTCCAAGAGTGGAGTATTTATACAAATTCTAAACTAAAATATCTTGAAACAAATATCAAAATTGGTTCACAAATCTCTCCAACTATTTTACATAAATAGAACTTAAGTAAAGGACACTCAAACTAATTCATCTATTTGGCACTATTTTGTATGGATAGGTGATGAAAAAGAGGAGAATTCGAATTTGATCCAACTCTTAGCTGATGATGAGGCATCCAAGTCACTAACTGCTTCCTTTTTTTGTGAATTTTGCTCCAACAATTCTGCAAACTTGGGGTCCAATGATACCTTTTTATTTCTCAATCCGTAATAGATATGTAAAAAGTGAAAGAGGTTATTGTAGATAAATATGTTGGTGAGATAAACCTCTTTCACTTTCCTAAAATTTCTCTCCAGCTGTGCGCAATAGGCTCTACAAAAAGATGTGTAAAACAGAGTTTTACAGAGTCTGAAAAATAGCCTCTAAAGATGTGCATATATCTCTCAGCCTGAAATCACTGTGGCAAAACTGAGATAGGTTTTTGTAGATGAGTCTCTTAGGAACACAAACCTCCTTCAGTTTTGTAAAATGTATTTCTAATTGGCCACAATATTCTCTGAAAAATGATGACTTGACTGTAATTTTCTGCAAAAAGTGCTTTCCAACTTTGTTTAATATTTCCAAAACCATAATAGCTGTTAGAAACGTGAGAGAGGTTTTTGTAGATGGTCCTCTTAAGAACATAAACCTCCTTCAGTTTTGTAAAATTCATCTTTTATTGATCACAATAGTTTCTGCAAAACTATGACTAAAATATGCAATTTCTGCAAAAATGTTCCTTCTTGTTATGTTTTTTCATCTTTTTACTTTCTTACTCTTTTGACTGTTTTACTTTCACTTTAGACAAACCTCAATATTGGTGAAAGTATTCTCATCTCTTTTTACCATTTTGCTGCCTTCTGTATTTACTTTTACTATTTACCTTTGACTGCTCTGTAACTTCATTTTAACTTTCACTGACTTTTACCTGATACACTTTAACCACTGATACTCTTTAGCTGTTATGCTTTCTAACCTCTGTTTGAATAGATTTGATAAAAATCTTGGAGTAAACAAATCTTATGACTAGTATTAAGACTGTTTATCCAAGGATGTGATCTTCTGGTCACCTCTTCAGGGGACAACTGAGTAGATTTTTCAAGCAATTCCCCAATGGACAAGGGAGTGAGGTTTTGACCAGGTTCAAAATGTAGCATTGCATTGATAGCTTGGGGAGTAATGGGGAAAAGAACACGCTGGTCAGGGGAAATTACTGCTCTTTGAGTTGGATCATAGTTAGAATGGCAGTAGTGGATAATTTCTGGGAAAGTAATGACTGAGGGGATGAGATATCTCGGGAAATTGGATTCCCACAACCCAATGACATCCAATCCCTTCGAATAATCGTCTCTGCAGCGACAATAACTCAGAAGGGGGCTTTCATCAAACACTAAGTCTTTAATTTGGAAGTCTTTATCCACTAAGGGCAAATATTCTAACTCTCTGTGGGGGGCATTTAATGGAGTTACATTTAAGGCTGTCGGAGCTTCCATTTTGGTTCTTGTGTATTCAAAATGGAAGTTTCTGGGTTTTCTTCACAGGCCGGGGCGCGATTTTAGTTTTAATGAGGGAAATTAGCACAATTGCAGTTTCAGGGGAACAATTCACAGCTTTAAAACTCAGGGAATGATCTTAGGGATAAGATTTTAACACTGATTCAGCAGAAAAACAAGGAACACAGAGTATCTTTTGAAGTTCGGAGCGCAATAGAATAAATACCTGTTTTCGGAGGCAAACTGGGATTTAACAGGTATCAAGTGGTGGCAAGAGGATGCTCCAACACTGGTCTGGCGGAATTCTGGAGCGAAATCGGATAGAACAGTAGATTTCAGTGAAAATTTGAATTTCGTAGCGGAAGACGCAGTCGCTTTCAAATAATGAAAATGACATAAAAAACACGAAAAATTTGTTTTCTTTCCAAAGTCAAAAAAGGGGTTTTTAGTTTATAGAGGAATGACGTCATGGAAGTACGGGATGACGTGTGGCAGGGGTTGGGCGGTAAGCGGTAATTCCCACACCGCTTACGGGCAATGGTGGTTTAAAATGCGATCGCAGCGATTCCATTGGGGAAGTGACACGTGGACGGAGGACGGTTTCAAAACCACCATGCCCCCCCGCGTTAAAGTTCTATCGAGGGACAGCTAGCGGAATCGTTGTGGAGCGTCGATCTATAGGCGGATGATCTGACGGTGGAGGGGACGGGGAGATGGTGGGGGTTTAATGTGCGGGCCCGGCGGGGTTTTAAAACATTATTTAACTTAATCAAATATCCCGGGGGCGTTTTAATTGGTGGAGGAAAAGGTTATTAATTAATCCTGATAATTAATTAATCCCTGGGTTGAATGAAAATTGGGGTTGCGGCAGGGTTTCGACTATGATTGACGTGTCGGGAGGGGTTTTTTTTATTTATTTTTTTGTTTTAAACATAAAACATATGTTTAAACTTTTGTATTTTGTATATTTTATTATATGGTAAATAAATCAATATGATTGACTTACCATAGGGGCGGGAGTATTATATAATGATATATTTTAACCAAAGGGCGCATAATGCGGGTTTTTAATGAATAATTGGGAAATAAATACTTTGGTTAAACTTTATAATAAGATGGGTTTTTTGGATATTTATATAAAAGGAGTTATATACGTAGGATAAGGCATTTTCACTAGGGATTTAGTAAATAAAGTTAAATGTAAATATGACAAAGGGACAAGGACAACTCAAAATAATTTGCACATCTAAGAAAGTGAAGATTTCTAAAGTAAACCATATTATATCAACTTCAACACTTAGACTTAGAATAACAAGTAATTTTGAGGGCTTATTGTGGAATTTTGCAAGATTTTCCTAAGTAAAATAGGATTTTACTTAGGAAAAGGTAAAAAGTGAATGACTATAATGACAAATAATCTCAATTACTTAGGTCTTTTTTGATCATTAGGCCGAGGGTCCGGTCCCTCCAAAAGTCAAGGAAATGCCTTCAGCCCCTTTAATCTTCAAATACCTTAGCACTTTGGGGAAATTAGTAAAACTCTTAGGGAGAAAGTGATGTGGGAAGTTAAGATTTTGACTTTGCTTTCTGTGAGTTCTTCAGTGTATTTTTTGCTTCAATACTTGTGATGAAGGTAAAAGATCAAACATATTTAGCACCATCATTCATCATATAAAACTTTGCAACACCATCTACCTACCCTATCTACTTTACACTACCATTTTATCTTCTTTATTAGGGTGCATTTAGACTTGCAAACCCTTATCAATCTTCTTTTCTTTTACATGGTAAATCTATCTATTTCTACCCTTATTACATCCAAGGACTCAGATTAAACTGTTGAGCACATTTTATTAACTCTACCTATCTACTTATCTGCCAAGATTAAACTGTTTAGTCAGATACTTATTCTCTATTCTACAACATGAAATTGAAAATGAATGAGTCAAGTTTAAACAGTTTGACTCTTCATAAATTGTGGCAAAAGTTTGACAAGCTGTACACAATTGCTTATTTACAAAAAATGAAATAGTAGTGGCCTTTGGATTTGCACACTTTCCTTGGTCTATTTTTTACTTGGGGTTCATTTCTTTCATTTTCTTGACCAATTTATTTTTCTTACCCTTTGATTTTTCTTTTAGGGTATACCCTCTTTACATTTTTTAAATTTTTTGATTTTTTGGTTTTTCAAGAATATGGAACACTTTTGCTCAAGAAAAAGGTTTGAACATATTCCATAGTTTAATCAAGACAATCATGAAAAATGACACCTATTGGTATAGGAGTCTAACACTGGCTCCACTTGGGGATGGCTTTTCCTTGTGAAAAGTCAAGAACAGCAGGTCAGTTGCCTCAAAATGTCTTCAAACTAAACCATGTAATCTCCTTCTTCCGGTAGCTTTATTGTATATATGATAGTAAAACTTCTGAAGCTTAGGGCCTTCACTTCGGGCTTCAACTCCAGTAAGTTACTATCCACTCAAAACTTAAAACTTTGTTGCCCGGTTAGGAATTTTCTGCCTTGTTCCAATCCCAAACATGAATTTGTTGTGGTTGAAAATCTTGAATTGAATATAGTCCTTTTTCTGCAACCTGAAATCTGATCTAAAACTAAAACAACACACAAAATTTTTCAAACCAACTTAATGAAAAACTAGCTGAAAATTGAAAAACTAAAAAAAATGCTCGAAATTCTGAGCTTATTAGCACTCATCTACCTACTCAATCTACTGTTCAACTACTAGTTAGGTAAAATGAAATAGCCAATGCAACCATTCAAGCATTATGTACTTTGATAGATTTTGTTGCATTTTCTTGTTGATTATCAAAATTGTACTTTTGCAACCTATTAGAAACTTGTCAACAAATGAGAGGATAAGGAAACAATTGATTTCCTTTGTTGACTCTAGAAACTGTATAAAAGGATCTTCCAAAATATATACACTGATGTTTAACTGATCTGAACAACTGTACATCTGTTCTGGATGGCCTCCATACCATGAATATGAAATGCTATTTTCATCTTTATCTCCCTGTAAACTTTTAGATAAGATTTGTGATGATATTCCTACTGATTGTAATGTTTGAGTGTTGAATCCTTTATCATCTTGATTCTGAAAATCATAGTTAGTTAATAGAGGAATGCTTTGAATGCCTTCAATATTCAACATATCTACTATTGGATCCTGAAAATCTTGGGAAAATTGTTGGAACCTATGACATATAAAATTCCATGGGACTTCATAAACTTCAACAAGTTTCCCATTATTTTCTTTAAATATGTTATACCACATTTCCTTTAAAAGCTGAAATGGTTCAAAAAATAGTGGTATGGAACTTTCTTGTGTCATTTGATCATTTATTTCAATGGAAACTGATAACTGCAATTGTGAAACTGAAAAATCTTGATCAATAGTTTCATTATCTTCTTTGTTTTCAATCACAATTCCTAAAGATTGTTGATTATTGATGGCATGATAGTTTTCTCTAATGAACTGAAATGAAGCAAAACAAAGAGGTAAAGAATCTTCACTTATTTTCACATTTTCTGCTCTTCCTTCCTCACTCTCATGGCTGATCTGTATTGGCTTATCACTGTCTTCAATCTGCTGAAACTGCATTTCTTCATCCTCCAAACTAGCTTCTGATATCTCTGTAAAGTTAGCTTGACTTTGGAGAACATAACTATCATCATAATGATCATACTTAGGTAAATCATCAAAATAAGGAATGTCATCAAACATACACATTAGAACAACATATTCCTCTTCCTCATATTGATTTGTAAATTCATTTTCTGATTTATGATAATTTGAATTAAGAGGAATTTGTTCATGGCTATCAACCTCTTCTATTTCTTCATGGTGATTTTGAATAAAAAATTCTTCTTTCATAGTGATCTCCCGTGTTATTTCATCTAGTTTTCTTACCAAAAGGTTGAGTTTTACCTCTGCGATGTTTTTCCTTTCCTCTTCTTCTACTTTCAACTTTTCCTGTTTGATTTGGAGATTAACTTCCACATCAACTGCAATATTTTGCATCTGTACAAGTGTTTTTGGATCTCTTTCTCTTAACCGAAATTCTATTTCTGAATCAAAGGCACTTGGATAATGCAAGAGAGCTGAATCATGAGGAGGTCTAATATTTTCTTGCATTGAATAATAAACTTGATTAAATCTGTCAGAAAATTGTTGTATCGTTTCATTTGAATGTCTTTTTAATTGATTATATTCTTCCATGATCACAAAATGATTAACTTTTATTATCCATCTATCAAGGAAAAGTTTGATAAACTGTTGAAAATTTGAGATGCTAGCATTAGGCAGATTTTTGAACCAACTCTTTATTCTATTTTGCAAAGAAAGAGAAAAAAGTCTGATTTTAACATCATCTTCATCAATCTCAAATAAATCCAAATAATTCTCAAAACTTTGAATATGTTTTTGGGCAGTGATACCATTCTCTCCATCAAATCTAGGAAGATACTTGTAGTATTTTTTAGGAAAATCATGGAGTAAAGGAGGTAAAATAAGGGGCTTATATCTATCTGGAACTTTATATGGCACAGGGATATGTACAGGGATTGCAAGATCAGTCTTGATTATTTGAGGCTTCTTAATTGGAAAATGATCATCATTAGATTCATAAGAAAGTTGCTCAAAGAGATTAGGAGAATTATTACTTACAAACTTCAAAGGAAAATAACTAAAAACTACTCTAAGATCTTCTATAAAATACAATATACATTGAAAAAATTTCTTAATGAGAAAGAACATAATGTCTTGGATTAAGATCCAAGTTGAAAGCCTGATCTTTCCATATTGTTCTTTGAGGTTCATTCCTCCAATGGAGTCTTGATTGTGAAATTGATTTGGAGTCGCCAGGTGGATGATTTTAACCTTTGTGTGTCTGATCCCTGTCCACCATCATAGATCAGATCTAAACCTGTAAAACAATTCTGAAGAAAAAGTTAGTTCTTCAAGAAACCAAATTTTGAATATTTTATGATTATTTTATTTTTTTATGAATTTTCAAAACAAATTCTATGATTTCTTTAAGAAATTTAAGATTTTTAATTAAAATTTTCTCAAAGATTTATTAAACTAGAGAGTCTGATTGAATGTTTTGAATCCAAAGTTCAGTTTATAAGCTAAACCAGAGATAGACTGAAGCAACATTTGTTTACTATGCAGTTGCAGAGCAAAAGCATTTCAAAGGCTACTTGGCTGATCTTCAGACTCTGTCTATAGCTTATAAATCAAACAATAGTATCAATAAAATGATTCAGATCCCCAGTATGGTCGCCACTATGTTATCACTCAGGTTTTCCTAGAAGTTGTGTAAGAGGAAAGTGTACCCGAGGTAACCACAAACCAACCTTTTAGATGCAGAATCTAGCCAATCTGCATCCAGAGAGGGCTCTCTCTTTATGATTTATCTTTGTTCTTAGAAGGTTTTAGGCTAGTTATAGATCCAAGAGTTTGTTTGTAAATGGTGGAATCCACAAACTAAGGGCAAGGTTGAAAGTTTTCAGTCCATTGGGCTATGGAGTCAAAGGATGGCTTTACTGGATTTCTATTCTACGCACAAGATGGCTTTACAGGGCAAGATAGCTAGATAGAGAACAATCCTTAAAATTTAAAGTGGATGGGATGATTTTGAAGGGATGAAAGGCAGCTAAGAATCTTTCACCATGTTCAAAAGAAAGAAGTGAGATGACTACAAACAAAGAGCAATGAAGAATTCTTTATTATAGTAATCAACAATGTTTAAATTAGCAAAGCAAGAGCATTTAAGAATTCATGCTTATAACCAATTTAGAGGAAAACATTAAGAACAATCACATATGAAATCAGAGTACAATTAAGTAAATTCTGATTCAATCCTTTATGTAAATTATTCAGAAATGGACATAATGATATTATAAACTGATATAAAATTTAAGACAAAGAGTAGAAAGACTTATTGAACTGCCGTCCAACACATGAATCCTGCAAAAAGTCCCGAAGCTTCAAATCGTCATCCAGTAAGCCACGAATAAACTTCTCCAAAATGATTTTATTCCAAAAATCTCAATGTTACAGCAAAGTAATAGAATCCACCCCAAATGCTTCCAAGAGTGGAGTATTTATACAAATTCTAAACTAAAATATCTTGAAACAAATATCAAAATTGGTTCACAAATCTCTCCAACTATTTTACATAAATAGAACTTAAGTAAAGGAAACTCAAACTAATTCATCTATTTGGCACTATTTTGTATGGATAGGTGATGAAAAAGAGGATAATTCGAATTTGATCCAACTCTTAGTTGATGATGAGGCATCCAAGTCACTAACTGCTTCCTTTCTTTGTGCAATTCTGCTCCAACAATTCTGCAAATTTTGGGTCCAATGATACCTTTATATTTCTCAATCCGTAATAGATATGTAAAAAGTGAAAGAGGTTATTGTAGATAACTATGTTGGTGAGATAAACCTCTTTCACGTTCCTAAAATTACTCTCCAAATATGTGCAATAGGCTCTTCAAAAATATGTGTAAAACAGAGTTTTACAGAGTCTGAAAAATAGCCTCTAAAGATGTGCATGTATCTCTCAGCCTGAAATCATTGTGGAAAAACTGAGATATTTTTTTTGTATATGGGTCTCTTAGGAACAAAAACCTCCTTCAGTTTTGTAAAATGTATTTCTAATTGGCCACAATATTCTTTGCAAACTGATGACTTAACAGGCTTTTTCTGCAAAAAGTGCTTTCCAACATTGTTTAATATTTCCAAAACCATAATGGCTGTTAGAAAAGTGAGAGAGGTTTTTGTAGATGGCCCTCTTAAGAACATAAACCTCCTTCAGTTTTGTAAAATTCATCTTTTATTGATCACAATAGTTTCTTCAAAACTATGACTAAAATATGCAATTTCTGCAAAAATGTTCCTTCTTGTTATGTTTTTTCATCTTTTTACTTTCTTACTCTTTTGACTGTTTTACTTTCACTTTAGACAAACCTAAATATTGGTGAAAGTATTCTCATCTCTTTTTACCATTTTACTGCCTTCTGTATTTACTTTTACTGTTTACCTTTGACTGCTCTGTAACTTCATTTTAACTTTCACTGACTTTTACATGATACACTTTAACCACTGATACTCTTTAGCTGTTATGCTTTCTAACCTCTCTTTGAATAGATTTGATAACAATATTGGAGTAAACAAATCTTATGACTAGTATTAACACCGTTTATCCAAGGATGTGATCTTCTGATCACCTCTTCAGGGGACAACCGAGTAGATTTTTCAAGCAATTCCCCAATGGACAAGGGAGTGAGGTTTTGACCAGGTTCAAAATGGAGCATTGTATTGATAGCTTGGGGAGTAATGGGGAAAAGAACACTCTGGTCAGGGGACATTACTGCTCTTTGAGTTGGATCATAGTTAGAATGGCAGTAGTGGATAATTTCTGGGAAAATAAGGACTGAGGGGATGAGATATCTCGGGAAATTGGATTCCCACAACCCAATGACATCCAATCCCTTCAAATAATCGTCTCTGCAGCGACAATAACTTCGAAGGGGGCTTTCATCAAACACTAAGTCTTTAATTTGGAAGTCCTTATCCACTAAGGGCAAATATTCTAATTCTTTGTGGGGGGCATTCAATGGGGTTACATTCAGGGCTGCCGGGGCTTCCATTTTGGTTCTTGTGTGTTCAAAATGGAAGTTTCTGGGTTTTCTTCACAGAAATGTCGTGATTTCAGTTTTAATGAGGGAAATTGGCACAGTTGCAGGTTCGGGGGAACAATTCACAGTTTTACAGCTCAGGGAATGATCTTAGCGATAAGATTTTAACACTAATCCAGTGAAAAAACACGGAACACAGAGTTTCTTTTGAAGTTCGGAGCGCAATAGAATAAATACCTGTTTTCGGAGGCAAACTGGGATTTAACAGGTATCAAGTGGTGGAAAGAAGATGCTCGAACACTGGTCCAGCGGAATTCTCGGAGCAAAATCGGACAGACTGGGGTGAGATTCCAGTTGAAAATTTGAATTTTGTATGGCTGCCAGCCGTTTTCGAATAATGAAATGACATAAAAAACATGAAAATTTGTTTTATTTCAAAGTCAAAAGGGTTTTCAAGTTTTTCGAGAATGATCGTCTATGAAATACGGGCCGACGTGTGGTGGGGGCGGGGCAAAATAAGCGGTAATCCCCGCATCGCTTATGGGCAATGGTAGACAATGCGAGGGCAAACATTCCATCACATGGACACGTACTGAGGTGACGCGTCAAAACCACCGTGCCCCCCGCGGTTAAAGTTATGTCGAGGGACGACAGCGGAATCGCTGTGGAACGTTGATCCAGAGTTGATGATCCGACGATGGAGGGGATGGATAGATGGTGGGGTTTAATTGTGGGCCCCGCGGGGGTTTTAAAACGTAATTTAACTTAATTAAATATCCCGGGGGCGTTTTAATTGGTGGAGGAAAAGGTTATTAATTAATCCTAATAATTAATTAATCCCTGGGTTTAATGAAAATTGGGGTTGCGGCAGGGTTTCGACTATGGTTGACGTGTCGGGTGGGGTTTTTTATTTATTTATTTTTTCTTTTAAACATAAAATATATGTTTAAACTTTTGTATTTTGTATATTTTATTATATGATAAATAAATCAATATGATTGACTTACCATAGGGGCGGGAGTATTATATAATGATATATTTTAACCAAAGGGCGCATAATGCGGGTTTTTAATGAATAATTGGGAAATAAATACTTTGGTTAAACTTTATAATAAGATGGGTTTTTTGGATATTTATATAAAAGGATTTATATACTTAGGATAAGGCATTTTGACTAGGGATTTAGTAAATAGAGTTAAATGTAAATATAACAAAGGGACAAGGACAACTCAAAATACTTTGCACATCTAAGAAAGTGAAGACTTCTGAAGTAAACCACATTATATCAACTTCAACACTTAGACTTAGAATAACAAGTAATCTTGAGGGTTTATTGTGAAATATAGGATGATTTTCCTAAGTAAAATTGAATTTTACTTAGGAAAAGGTTAAAGGTGAATGATTATAATGATGAATGATCTCAAGTACTTAGGTCTTTTTGATCATTAGGCCGAGGGTCTGGTCCCTCCAAAAGTCAAGGAAATGCCTTGAGCCCCTTTGATCTCCAAATACCTTAGCACTTTGGGGAAATTAGTAAAAACTTAGGGAGAAAGTGATGTGGGAAGTTAATGATTTTGACTTTGCTTTCTGTGAATTCTTCAGTGTATTTTTTGCTTCAGTACTTGTGATGAAGGTAAAAGATCAAACATATTTAGCACCATCATTCATCATATAAAACTTTGCAACACCATCTACCTACCCTATCTACTTTACACTACCATTTTATCTTCTTTATTAGGGTGCATTTAGACTTGCAAACCCTTATCAATCTTCTTTTCTTTTACATGGTAAATCTATCTATTTCTACCCTTATTACATCCAAGGGCTCAGATTAAACTGTTGAACACCTTTTATTTACTCTACCTATCTACTTATCTGCCAAGATTAAACTGTTTGGTCAGATATTTATTCTCTATTCTATAACATGAAATTGAAATATGAATAAGTCAAGTTTAAACAGTTTGACCCTTCATAAATTGTGGCAAAAGTTTGACAAGCTACACACAATTGCTTATTTACAAAAATGAAATAGTAGTGGCATTTGGATTTGCACACTTTCCTTGGTCTATTTTTTGTTTGGGGTTCATTTCTTTCACTTTTTTGACCATTTTATTTTTCTTACCCTTTGATTTTTCTTTTAGGGTATACCCTCTTTACATTTTTTTAAATTTTTTGATTTTTTGGTTTTTCAAGAATATGGAACACCTTTGCTCAAGAAAAAAGGTTTGAACATATTCCATAGTTCAATCAAGACAATCATGAAAAATGACACCTATTGGTATAGGAGACTAACAGTAATCCAAGCTCTAAAACTGATTGTTGAGTTCGTACTGAAGTGTTAATGGGCGTGGTCATAGCAAACTCTCCTGCCTGCCGACATGTGTATTGCTTCATGGTTTGAAATTTCAACAAAGAATTCTCATTGCTTACTTGTAGTTCAAGGAAATTATTGAATTGCGGAAGATTTTTTCCGTTTTTTTCTATTTAAGATATGTTCTATTTGAGCTGGAATTTTTTAGGAAAACAAAATAACAAGTGCTAGTTCACTACTCCATGTTTTCAAGAACCACTTTTTCCCGATAAACTCTACAGTGCCTCCCACTGACATTTGGTGACTCAAATTGGCAGCTTGTCTCTTTCACTATGCATCCAAGTACATGTTCATTCCCACAATGGTGCTATTTTGTTTCTCAAGTTTGAGAATGTTAGGTTCACAATAATTAATGGAATTTAACATAATTTTTTCCATGTTTTTCACATGAGAAGCATCTAATATTTCAGATGGAGTTTTCTTTCTCAAAGTCAAAGCATGTTTATCATTTCCAACATTCTAATCACTGCACATAACATTTATTGCCATGAGATATTTCTTTTGTTCTGCAACCTCAAAACTGGAATCCAAAATCAATTCTAGTTTGATTCCATCAGAGTCCATTCCAGTGCTATTTTTCTTATCAGTTTTGATGTGACATCCTTACAACTTGCATTGGTGTATAATTCAATTTTTTCATTGCATTATAACACTGTTATATCACAAATGAACATTGTAGGAGATTTCTACATTCTGCTGGTCCCTTTCATTACAGATTTTACACTGTTATCCATAATGATCTTTGTAAGCCCTTGTAACCTGAGAACCGAGACCAAAATATGTTTAATCCTTTGCCATGTTGAGAAGACCGATATATGAGATTTGGAAGGCTGCTAGAATGGCTCACAGACACAAAGGCTTCCATCAACCATTATCCTCCTAATGGAGCTCCAATAGCTAGAGAAATAGCCCATGCTGTTCCAGAAGTCAATAACCCTACTGCATCTAAAGAATGCACTTCTTTTTGTGGTGCAGTGTGGACTGCAACCTCGAGACTTGTACTGGCTCTTTGAATGACACCCTAAACATAATTTGGAAAGCATTGATAAAGGCCTGGAATTGTTGCAAAAATCCAAGAATTAAAACTTGCTGCTGTTATTTCAACATCTGCATATGATGTTTTACTTGAATTATCTTGGTGTAATTCTTCTCTGTCAGATCCAGAACAAAATCACCATTGTTGATCTTACAAGATGATTTATTTCTAGGGCTATATACTACTTGCATCATTTTTTTTTACGTAGAACTGGAAACCATGCGTTATGTTCCATAACCCAATAGAACCACAAAAATACACAGATGTCATTTCCACTCAAGCGCCCATCGATTTTTTCAGTCTCATTATTTGTAAATTTCAGCATTGAAGGAAGTTGCACTCTTTTCCTTACTTCATGAAAAGTATAAAAAATAGATTAACATATTGATATGTAGATGTTTGCATGCAACACTTTTCATAACCTCTCAAGAATGCTGGCCAAAGTACTTTCCCATCTTGTGATGTAAAATAGATTGAAACAATTGTTGGACCTAAATCTGTCAGCAAAATTTATTGATCCCAGTAGCAGCCTTCTTCTTTATTATTTCTTTAGTGCATAAAAGAGACATATCCTTTTGAAGTTGTTCCAAATGTGCAGTCTTTTCCAATAAAAAAAAATACTCAAGCACAATTTAAAACCTGTTGATGCCCCTATTGTTCATCTTTGGAGGAGGTGATCTACAACAGCTCTGAAATCACTTAAAACACCTTGACCCTCTGCTTTTAAGTGAAGGAAGTCTTATTGATCCTGTTCCCAACCATCTGCTCTTTTGAAGGAGGTTAACAACATGTTTCCTAACCATCTTCTCTTGCTTGGAGGAGGTTTTTATCATGTTACTTAACCATCTGCTCTTGCTTGGAGGAGGTTCTTATCATGATGTATTCTAATTTTTTCTCTTTTGAAGGAGGTCAACACAGTCATTACATTTCATCTATTTTCAAAATTGTGCCATCTTTCTTTGCAATACATATCTCTGCTCAGTATATCAAAATAGTTAACAAAGGTGAAATTTTATATTCTGCTATATGAGGCATGTTATGAGATATGTATCCTTTTGTCAAAATATCCTTGTGAACTTTTAAACCAGAAACCACATGACTTGTATTTGTAGAGTATTTGCTTGCTAGTCATTATTTACTAACCTCTCTTGACTGTGTTTGTAGAGATAAATTGAATTTTCTCTTTGACTAGTGTTCTTATCCCAGGCTTTAGACAACATAAGAAGCAGTTGTCTTCTTATGTCCTGCATGATAATGTACTCTAGAATACTTATGCATCACTACTTCTGAAGGAGACATTGAAACACCATAGATGAACATTATATCATTCCTTTGTATTCATGTGGCTTTGAAAGATAACTTCTGGCTCTTTGGGCAACTTTTGGATTTTGAAACATGCACTCCTACTCTCTTTTCATTGTAGCTCTCCATCTGCTTAATGATGGAAAATTTCTTCAACATGAGAGACTTATTTGGACTTGTCTCTTTGCTCTTTTTTGGGTACTGTTTATCATTCAATTACACCATGCAGAGATGCAAAACATATGACTTTGAACCTTGGAGAGATCCTTTGGTGTCTTATGGAGATTTTGCCCGTTCTTAAGCACATTCTTTTAGATTGTGAACATGCTTATCTTCTTCTAATTTGGATCTTTGTTGAACTTCTTCTTGAATAGAGACAAAATGAATTCTTAGTGGTGTGCGACCTATGGATGTGTCAAGACTTATTTTTGCAGAAAAGGAAAATAATCTATGGCTGATTGGTACTAGATAGAGGCTCTTTGGCTTAAGATGTTTTTGCCAAGGAAATGACTCCTAAACACCACTATCTAACTTAGGGGCAGCTTTCATAGATTTTGATTGTGTTTGACAAGAATATCAAGGATAGGAAGGGAGAAACTTTGTCACATATTAGACAGTGAGTTTCATGAGAACCAAGCGGAAAATGATAGTAGACAAGCAAGACCAAGACAGCTATAGACAGGGATATTTTTCTGAAACAAGACATGAATTTAAAAACTGAATATTGCTCTGATCATAGGCTGACAGGAAGGTCTAGGAAAGAAAAACATTGTTTGGGGGTTTTGTAGATGACAATTTGACATATGGAGATCAGCTTCTAGAAAACTTAGCTAAGGAATCCAATCATCAACAACAGGTGAAAAATACTGATGACTAGCAATGGCTCCATTTGGGGAGGGTAGCTCCTTTTCAGGAGGTGTCCAGAATTGCAGATTTCTAGCTTATGAAGACCAGTTCCTTATCCATTGGCGCAAATTTCATTCTTTCTTGATGTTATTTCTGAAAATTGACAACATGATTAGCCTCAAAAACATCTCTACCTATCCAGCTATATTTGCTAACATTTTTTCTTCTTTTAGGTGCAATTGGAGTGGCAATATTTTGACATGATATTTTTCAGAAAAGAAACTATCTATTTCTACACTTATATCTTCTGGGAGTTCAGATTAAACTGATGAACTCCTTATATTCTCTACCTAAGCTAGATCAACTATCAAGATTAAGTTGTTTGACAGGATTTTATTCACTATTCTAGAACATGAAATTGAAAAAATGGCCAAATCAGGATTAGACAGTCTGATTTGTCATGTGTTTGTGGCATAAAAGACAAGCTGCACACAAATATTATTCTGCATGAAAATGAGATCTAGAAAAATCAGGGCTAGGATACATAGTTTGTTTTTCATCCTTGTTTTCCTCTTTGGTTCTATTTTGAGCATGTGGAACCAATATCTTTTCCTAATCTACTTCTTTTGACAAGTCAAGCTTACATAATTTGACTATCACTTCTTTCACTAACTTACCAGCAATCAATTTAAAACATGTTCAGTTATGATTAGGCTAGATAACTAAACAAGACATATTTTGAGCACCAGTAGCAGCATTTAGAATCGCGCGCTTTCAGCACGACTATTTTTTGGGTATGGGGCTGTACCATTGCTTTAGAAATTGCCCTCTTTTTCTACTTTTTACTGTTTTCATATTTTCTGCTTTTTTACTTTTTCATCAAACAATCTAGAATTGAAAATATGCTCACAAGGCTGAGCTTATTTTTCACAGCTATCTATCTATCCTAATCTAACCTATACACGATAGACATTTATTTGGTGAACTTTCTTTTCCAATGTAACCAGTCAAGTAGATGATTGCATGGGTGACACTGGTTCAATTCTTTCATGATGCTGAAGAAATGAAAAGGCCACTTCCATTTGGCTTGTTTTCGAACAGTAGTGTCTAAAATTTTTCTCACTCTTTGTAATAGACTGTTCTGGGCAGGACACACTACTCGTTCAAATTTCTCAATGAAAACAACAAATGGATCTTGGAATAATACCTGATCTAGAGGATTTGATATATAGGCTTCATTCAGGACTACTCTTTCTTCCACTTGGCTATATCTAGGACTCTCTTGGGAAAGAAACTCTTCCCCTTGCTCATGATCACTTGAACTGTCAGACTCATCATATATTGCAGTGTAGTCTTATTTCCAAGCTGATGAGTTCTGATTAAGTGGACTGAAAACTGTGTGAAGGTCACCATGTTGATGAGCAGGGATACACTTTGGCATTAAATCTTCTTGAAAGGATAGTGTGACAACTCTCATGTGTTTATCAACCTCTATTTATTCATCTGAAATTTGTAACTCAATGGAACTTGGTGGAACTTGGTGGCTGCAAATCTGGAGTTAAGGAAGATTCCATGTCCAAAATGATTTCCTCAACCATTTCAGGAAAAGGCTTCTCATTTACAACATGCTCGAGAATTTCATCCTCCTCCTCAACCTCATCATCAAAGCTGAAAGACTACTGATGTCTGATTATGTGAATGTTATTTCTGATGGAATGAAGTAAAGTAGAGCAAAGAGTCAGAGACTCTTCACTTACTTCTAAACTCTCAAGGCTCTCCTCATCAGTGTCATAGGTGACCTGTATTGGCTACTTAATTTTTTCAACTTGATCATAATGAACTTCGTCCCACAAATCAATTTGTGATTGCTCTGCAAGGTTAGTTTCAGTTTGGATATCATAATCATCAATATATTGATCAAACCTTGGAGAATCATTAATATAAGTAATGCCACCAGCCATGCATATTGGACTATCAAATTTCTTTTCTTCAAATTGATCTATAAATCTATTTTCCGTTGTGTGATAATTAATATCAGGAGAAAAATTAAGAGAGGTTGACTATATGTTTATGAGCTGATCTATCTCCTCTTTAGTTAAATTATCTTGAGAAACTTTATTTAGAGGATGAATTTATTTTTGGGCCTCACCTATGAGAAATTATGAATCATCACTTGTGCTTTTAGAGAAATCCTGTGGGTTCTCTTTCATTTCTTGATTGGTTTCCTTTTCAACTAATTTTTCTTGATGTTGGGGACAATAAGCATGGGATTCATGAATTTCCTCTGATAGATTGTCAGGAGGCCAATTTTCTCGTATAATCTGAAATGGCTCAAAGCACAAAGGTAGAGATCCTAAAGGTTTTGTTTTTTCTTCCATTTCAAATTTAATTTCATTCTCAATCAATGCTTCTTGGCTATCAAGATATTTATCTTGAGTATGAAAAGTATGAACCTCCTCTAAAAGATCCTCAGGATGCCAATTTCCTAAGTCTTCATCAATTTTTACAAGGTGTTGTATGAGGCCTTCAGATTGATCACAAAAATTTTCAGCTGATGATAGAGATGGACAATGCCCTATATAGTGTTTAAAAAATACTTTATGGAAATCCTTCAAAGAAAACAAGATTCCAGGTTCTAGCCCTTAATACCAATTTCTCGCCTTATCTTCTTGTGTTCCTATAAAATTTTTAATGAGGCAGTCCTCATGCCATTCAACCTTTAACCTCAATATGTGTATATGAAATTTTATGAGGTAAAAAATGGTACATTATGAGGTCCTAATAGTGTTTACAAAATACTTTATGGAAATCTTTCACAAGAAAACAATATTCCAGGTTCTAGCCCTTTTATACCAATTTATCGCCTCTTTATCTTCTAATGTTCCCATAAACATTCCCATGAGGCAATTCTGCTATCAAACCTTTAACCTCCATATGTGTATAAGTGAAATTTTATGAGGTGTAACAAGGGGTCATCAACCTTTTCATCTCGAAAGATAGGCAGGTTTTTTATCCAATTTATTTCATATTTGTGTGGGAATCCAAGGATTTATTCTCTACTCATCTGAGCATATCTCCTTTCTCGTCGTCCTTGGATCCATATTTGTTAATAAAAAAGGATGAATGTGTCTTTTCAACCAAGCCTAAATTTCTCTACCGAAGGAGTCTTTTGGTCCAATGAAGGTTGTGAGCTCATGGTGTGGAAGGTTTGAACTTTGTTGTCCACCATCGCATGATTGGGATTGCTTAATGCATTCCCAGGAGATTTTATAAGGACTAGTGGAGTAATAGGCCTACTGGAGGCTAGTGGAGTCACTAGGTGGATGTTTTTACTTGTTCACCACCAATACTGATAAAAAGCCAATATAGGGATGTTTTGGGGATTTTTCTGAGTTCTTTATATAGCCCTAAGGTTTGTAAGATTATCCTATAGCTAGGTCATCATTTTGCTAGGATGGTGAGACAACTATATTCTACTCTTGGATAATACTTCTAGGTTGAGGGATTCTGAATTTCTAAGGTATACTTATTTTTTCACTAACTCAGAAGGTCCCACCGTGATCGCCATTATGTTAGTGAGGGGTGGGATAAGTCCACAAGATAGTATTCTCAAAGGTCTCTGAAGGTTTAGGGAAACTAAGTTTGTTTATTACTCAGAGTCCCACCATGATCGCCACTATGTTAGTGAGCGGTGGGATAAGTCCACAAGATAGTATTCTCAAAGGTCTCTGAATATTTAGGGAAACTAAGTTTGTTTATTACTCAAAGTCCCACCGTGATTGCCATTATGTTAGTGAGTGGTGGGATAAGTCAATCAGATAGTATTCCTAAGGCTGCTGAAATATTTAGGGAAACTAAGTTTGTTTATTACTCAGAGTCCCACTGTGATCGCCATTATGTTAGTGAGTGGTGGGATAAGTCCACAGATAGTATTCTTTAAAGGCCTTTGAAGGTTTAGGGAAATAGAAGTTTGATTATCACTCAGAGTCCCACCGTGATCTCCATTATGTTAGGGTCTTATGATTTGGCTGATTGGCAAGCCAAGTGATAGGGTAACATCAAACCAATATTTGGAGCCGAAGGACCTAGCCTTCCTGGACTCAGAGAGGGCTCTCTCTATTTGTGTAAGGGATATCTATGTGTTTTGCTTCTTATGTTTCTGATTTTAGGCTAGTTGTGAAATAGGTTTTTGGTTTTTATTTTAGGTTTTTGAGGGAGGAACTGATCAAAGACTAAGATAGATAAAAATATTTTCAGATCAACTGGGCTATGGGGTTGAAAAGGTCGAGAAAGCTTCAAATGGTGATACAAGGTATGTTGAAGGGCCGATTTGATCAAGGTAAAATGAATCTTTGGGTAAAATGAACTAGGATGGACACTAAGTTTGTGAAGAAAAAAGGATTTCAAACATAAATAGTTCAATAGAAAACATTTATATGGTAAGGCTAACCATTAATCATGATAAATGTAGCTACAAACTGATAAATGCATAGAAATAAACATTCAAGAAATACATAGAGATATATGACTCTCTAACTTTAGGAAATTGCTATCAGACCTTGGGGAAAGACAATTAAGACAAAAAAATAACTCAAAGTACTAAGAGGAAACTCCTAGACATAGTATTTCAAGCTATCGGGCACTTTGAACTAAGATTGCAGAGTTTTAGGCAAAGGGCAAGATCAATACGAGACCTCTTTGGTTCAACTAGGACAATCAAACATTCAAAGAAAGGTTTCAGAGGTGGAGCTATGACTAGCCATGAGTAAGCAGGGCATACCGTAAATCATACTTAGCATGCATAAAACCATAAATGAAACAAGCAAACAATTTCTTCAGTGATCAAAGAGCAATCAAGAATTCTTTGATATGACTAAGAAGGAAGAAAACATAGAAGCTATAATGAAACAGGAAATCTGAGGTGCCTCCAAGGGCATGTCTCAAATCTATTCTCTACTATCTTATAGCAAGCAAGAGCATGAAATATGTATGAAAACTAAGAAACATAACAGAGAGGGACACTATACCATTTTACCAAGTCAAGGAATCCAACAACAGTCCTCTTTCATCATCCAAAAACATTCAAGAAACTATCCAATGCATGAGACAAGTATTTCTTCCAAGCTTTTATAACCATATATTGCTATATATCATCAATTTCAGCCTTGTTTATAATGAAGTCTCTTGGAATATATAGGCCAAGATGGAGGAGGAAACCCAACCAAGGCAACTAGCAAGCCATTGGCTCAAAAATAAATATCTTATCTTGTCCTTGAGGCTTTGCAAATCCCAAGGCAAAAAATATTCAATAAAATATCTCAAAATTCTAAAAGAAGGAATAAATTTGACTTTTTACGACTAACAATTTCCCAAAATAGCTTAACGCACTTTTTGAGAGGCCACTTCAGAAAACAGCCTTTTTTGGCCAGAAATCACTAAGGGCGCACCAGCAGAAAATTTCCTGTCTTTCGGATCACTTTTGAGGGCCTTCCCGATGTCGAAAAGAGGCCCGTGATGGATCGTTGGAAAGATATTGATGTATAATTTCTTGAATAACTTTAATTTTCCAAAAATGATGCCTATAAATATGTCAAATACTAAATTGAGTGAAAAAACCCAAAAATTAGGCCTTGCTGATATGTGGGGCAGAGTGTTGAAAAAGTGACCGTTTTTCACCACTTTGGGGGACAAAAACAACTTCAATTGCTCTGAATATTTTTATTAGATGCAGCTAAATTTAATACATCCAATGGTACCACTCTCAACAGCTGAGGACGCTCCAAGCAAAAATGGCGGCGCCCATGATTTTATGCAATGAGGGAAATAAATGTCAAAAAACAAGAACATGTCAAAATTTTCTCAATTTTAGTGAGAAAGTACCTCAAGGCTTCATAGAAACATGTCTAGAAGCTTGGGCCAAAATTCTGAGCCTAGAGGTGTCTTTCTCCTTTTTTCTCACCGGGCGCCCTCTTTGGGCGATTTTAAGTTTTTCTTGTGCACCCTTCAAATTCCTTCGGGAAAACTGAATTAGCTTCTTGTAGTGTCCGTTGCTTCTGATACTCTTCACTAAATTATCAAGATAAAATTTTAAATGATGATTGGAAAGAGTCTTTAACCATACACACCTTTTACTCTTTGCAAGTCACGGTGTTTCTTTGATTCTAGCAAACAAGTATTTGTCGAAATGAAAACAAAATTACTTCTTTATCACTGTGTTTGAACAAAATGTTTTTAACAATATATGTTTGTGGTTTTTTTTTAAGAGAAATATCATTTTTTTTTGGCACCAAAATCCTTCCACTCAAATACTGCCCCTTTGCTATCACTTTTTTTTTAAAAGGTAAACAAGACTCTTTTCAAACTGATACGACCTCTACCCCAATCACTGTGTTGATCTTTGATTTAGCAAACAAACTGCCCTTTTAAATCATTGTTAAGACATATTTTTAAACTGATTTGGGACCCTTCAATCTAAGTCTACTTTTCTCCTAGAGACTATGTATAATCATGGCCAATTCATAGCACAAACAATATTTTCAAATTGTTACATCAATCATCCTTTCTTTCACTGTTTCTCTCTTTTACTATTCATAATAAAAGAGACCTCTTTTAATTTGACAAAGTCCTTATCCGTTTCATCACTGTCTCTCTGGTTTTGGAGACTGCAAACCTTTACTTTTTCATAACACAAAAGACCTCCTTCAAATTTGACAAAGCCTCATCCTCTAATCACTGTTTCTCACTGTTGATTTGGAAAACTTAGTGCTCCTTTGAAATCACTGTTAAGATGTTTCTTTAAATTGATTTGAGACCTCTACAAAAAAACTCTACTTTTCCTTTGTAAAACTGTATGTATCTTCAGCATTTCACATCATAAAAACTCTTTCAGATTTGCTCATAAACCATCTGTCTTTTCACTGTTTCTATTTGATGTTTTAAAAGGGCAAGTTTTCATTTTTATAAAGCAGTTTGGTTAGTTTTTCTAAGCACTAACTCCGCTATTTTTTAATAAACAAACCTTTTGAAAAAAAGGTCTTCAATAAAACTGTGATAAAATTTACGTTTCAATCCCTATCTTGGTCCTTGAAACTTGTGAACAAAACCTTCTTCAAAAAAAAAATTAGGAAAAAGAGAAGAAGAACCTTTGGAAAAGATTTCTTGGTGTGTTGGAGATGAAATTTTGTGGGAAAAATTTCTTGGGCACCTTATGAAAAACTGTGTTGCTGGTGCCCCAGGCACCTGGGTGGTGGGTCGTTTAGGGGGGTCTCGGGCAATGCTAAAAATGGAGGTTTAGAGGTGGCTTTCTCAAATTCAAGGGAAATCAGTGGAAACTGAGTGTATTGGGGACATAAGGCAAATGAGAATGGTTTTTCACGAGCTTGGATGGTTTTGAAAATGTCGAAAAATGCTCGGGCCCTTCCATTCAGGAGCGGCCCAGGGTGTTCAGGGGCAACACTGGCCGACAGGTGTCGAGCCGTTCAGAAATGGCCTGAGCCGTTCATAATTTGGTGGTCCAACGATGTTTAAATGTCAAACCAATGGTTGATATGTAAGAAAATAGTTTTAAAAACATATGGATCATGAAAGGGGAGCTTACAATGGTTTAGATAGGCAGATGAAGGTGTTTGAAGCTTGGGCAGGGGCATTCAGCAATTACCGGCACGTTCGGGAGTAACACTGGGCGCGTTCAAGGGTCACTGGGCACTGGGCATAGGCGTGTCATGCCACTCTACAGGCGTGCTGTGCTTGTGAAGAAAAACTTCTAGTGACCTCCTATAGGTGCGACGCATTGCTGTACAGGCGTGTCGCGCATAGTTTTAAGCTTGAAAACACATGATCACCATGAAATCCTTCAAGAAGATTATGCATTTTGAGAGCCTCCTTGAAATATTTGTCCTGGTCATTTCCATCTACATCAGCTTTGAAAATTTTTGAATAGAAATCCTTATAAATTTTCCCATCTTTGAGAATCTCGCCTAGCATGACCGAATCGTTCTTTCCATTATTATTGGTCATCTTCTATGCCATCTACTGTAGTGCTTCATACTCATCCACTTTGAAAAATGTATATGATAAAATCATATTATTTGTGCCATCCATTTTTTATTCTATTTCAAACTCAGGATCAACATAGAAGAAAACAGGCATGTCAATCTTCTCGCCAGGAAGTAAGTGTTCTCTCTGAGTAGGAATGAACTTCCATGGCTTACCATCAGCAACATTAGCATTGAACAGGATCACTAATTACCATGATGTTTTGGTGCCTTCTTGCACATGCCAAGCAATTTTCTCCTCAAGAGTTTGCAAATACTCAAACCTCACGCCTTTGAACAGTGCCACCATATCCTATAGCTTGGAAAAACTTCCGATAGAAAGGAATTGCTGCGTAGGAAGAACCCACCATTGCAACTACCAGTGCAAGAAGATACAAAAGTGTGGCCTGTGATTTGTCACCCACAGCTTGGCCTGTTGAGAGCTCTTGGGAAAAGGACCTTCGGATAGTCTCTTGACTAAATCGATGTACAGATTTTCCAAACTTCTAGGTACTGAATTGAGCTATTTTACATGAATCCCAAGGATGTAATCTGTTGAATAAATTCTTATACTTATAACTTCCATACAAGAATCCTTTCAACTTCTGGACTGATACAAGCACTAAAACTGATTGTTGAGTTCATACTGAAGTGTTCATGGGCGTGGTCATAGCAAACTCTCCCACCTACCGACATGTGTATTAATTCATGGTTTGAAATTTCAACAAAGAATTCTCATTTCTTACTTGTAGTTCAAGAAGATTCTTGAATTGCGGAAGATTTTTTCAGTTTTTTGCTATTTAAGATATGTTCTATTTGAGCTTGATTTTTTTAGGAAAACAAAATAACAAGTGCTAGTTGACTACTCCGTGTTTTCAAGAACCACTTTTTCCCAATAGACTCTACAGTGCCTCCCACTGACATTTGGTGACTCAAATTGGCAGCTTGTCTCTTTCACTGTGCGTCCAAGGACATGTTCATTCCCACAATGGTGCTATTTTGTTTCTCAAGTTTGTGAATGTTAGGTTCATAATAATTAATGGAGTTTATCATAATTTTTTCCATGTTTTTCACATGAGAAGCATATAATATTTCAGACAGAGTTTTCTTTCTCAAACTCAAAGAATGTTTATCATTTCCAACATTTTGATCACTGAACATAACATTTATTGCCATGAGAGATTTCTTTTGTTCTGCAACCTCAAAACTGGAATCCAAAATCAATTCTAGTTTGATTCCATCAAAGTCCATTCCAGTGCTATTTTGCTTATCAGGTTTTGATGTGACATCATTACAACTTGCAATGCTGTATAATTCGATTTTTTCATGGTAGTCTAACACTGTTATATCACAAATGAACACTGTAGGAGATTTCTACATTTTGTTGGTCCCTTTCATTACAGATTTTACAATGTTCTCCATAATGATCTTTGTAAGCCCTTGAAACCTTCAACCGGAGACCAAAATCTATTTAATCCTTTGCCATGTTGAGAAGACCGATATATGAGATTTGGAAGGCTGCTAGAATGGCTCACAGACACCAAGGCTTCCATTAGCCATTCTCCTCCTAATGGAGCTCCAATAGCTAGAGCAATAGCCCATGCTATTCTAGAAGTCAATAATCCTGCTGCATCTGAGGAATGCAATTCTTTTCGTGGTGGAGTGTGGACTGCAACCTCGAGACTTGTACTAGCTCTTTGAATGACACCCTAAACATAATGTGGAAAGCAATGAGAAAGGCCTGGAATTGTTGCAAAAATTCAAGATTTAAAACTTGCTACTGTTATTTCAACATCTGCATATGATGTGTTACTTGAATTCTCTCGGTGAAATTCTTCTCTATCAAATCGAGAACAAAATCACCATTGTTGATCTTACAAGATGATTTATTTCTAGGGCTGTATACTACTTGCATAATTTTTTTTTTACGTAGATCTGGAAACCATGCGTTATGTTCCATGACCCAATAGAACCACAAAAATACACATATGTCATTTTCACTGAAGCGCCCATCGATTTTGTCAGTCTCAATATTTGTAAATTTCAGCTTTGAAGGAAGTTGAGCCCTTTTCATTACTTCATGAAAAATTATAAAAAACAGATTAACATATTGATATGCAGATGTTTGCATGCAACACTTTTCATAACCTCTCAAGAATGCTGGCCAAAGTACTTTCCCATCTTGTGATGTAAAATTGATTGAAACAATAGTTGGACCTAAATCTGTCTGCATAATTTATTTATCCCAGCAACAACCTTCTTCTTTATGTTTTCTTTAGTGCATAAAAGAGACATATCCTTTTGAAGTTGTTCCAAATGCACAGTCTTTTCCAATAAAAAAAAAATACTCAAGCACAATTTAAAACCTACTGATGCCCCTACTGTTCATCTTTGGAGGAGGTGATCTACAACAGCACTGAAATCACTTAAAAACCTTGACCCTCTGCTTTTAAATGAAGGAAATCTTATTGATCCTGTTCCCAACCATCTGCTCTTTTGAATGAGGTTAACATCATGTTTCCTAACCATCTGCTCTTTTGAATGAGGTGAACATCATGTTTCCTAACCATCTGCTCTTGCTTGGAGGAGGTTCTTATCATGTTACTTAACCATCTACTCTTTCTTGGAGGAGGTTCTTATCATGATGTATTCTAACATTTTCTCTTTAGAAGGAGGTCAACACAGTCATTACATTTCATCTATTTTAAAAACTGTGTCATATTTCTTTGCAATACATATCTCTGCTTGGTATATCAAAATAGGTAACAAAGATGAAATTTGATATTCTGCTATATGAGGCATGCTATGAGATATGTATCCTTTTGTTAAAATATCCTTGTGAAATTTTAAACCAGAAACCACATGACTTGTATTTGTAGAGTATTTGCTTGCTAGTCATTATTTACTAACCTCTCTTGACTGTGTTTGCAGAGATACATTGAATTTTCTCTTTGACTAGGGTTCTTATCCCAGGATTAAGACAACATAAGAAGTAGCTGTCTTCTTATGTCCTGCATGATAATTTCTTCTAGAATACTTATGCAACACTGCTTCTGAAGGAGACACTGAAACACTGTAGATGAACATTATATCAGTATTTTGTATTCATGTGGCTTTGAAAGATAACTTCTAGCTCTTTGGGAAACTTTTGGCTTTCGAAACATGCACTCCTTCTCTCTTTTCATTGTAGCTCTCCATCTTCTTAATGATGGAAAATTTCTTCAACATGAGAGAATTATTTGGACTTGTCTCTTTGCCCTTGTTTGGGTACTATTTATCATTCAATTACACCCTTGCAGAGATGAAAAACATATGACTTTGAACCTTGGAGAGCTCATTTGGTGTCTTATGGAGATTTTTCCTAGTCTTAAGCACATTCTTTTAGACTGTGAACAAGCTTATCTTCTTTTGATTTGGATCTTTGCTGAACTTCCTCTTGAACAGAGATGGAATGAATTCTTAGTGGTGTGCAACCTATGGATGTGTCAAGACTTATTTTTGCAGAAAATGAAAACAATCTATGGCTGATTGGTACTAGATAGAGGCTCTTTGGCTTAAGATGTTTTTGCCAAGGAAATGACTCCTAAACACCACTATCTAACTTAGGGGCAACTTTCATAGATTTTGATTGTGTTTGACAAGAAGATCAAGGATAGGAAGGGAGACACTTTGTCACATATTGGACAATGAGTTTCATGAAAACCAAGGGGAAAATGATAGTAGACAAGCAAGAACAAGATAGCTATAGACAAGGATATTTTGCTGAAACAAGACATGACTTTGAAAACTGAAGATTGCTCTGATCATAGGCGAACAGGAACGGCTAGGAAAGAAAAATTTTGTTTGGGGGTTTTCTAGATGGAAAACTGACATATGGAGATCAGCTTCTAGAAAACTCAGCTAAGGAATCTATTCATTAAAAACAAATGCAAAATATTGATGACTAACATGGTCTAGCATATTAAGCCGTAGATTTGTCCTTGATCTCCTTGGCTGACCTAGATTCAATAGTGAGATCCAATAACACTTCTTTGTATCATACATTCAATAAGCAACAATGTGTCTCTCCAAATATCCCAAACCAAAAATTTCCATTACAAAATCACTTCAGGATGTACATATAGGATGGGATGACTCTTTGGTTGCCCATGGCCCATCTCCCCTTGACTCTTGGGCTTTCTTGAGACCAAGGTTTTCTTGCGACCTAGGCTACCTATGCAACCTAGGAAACTATGCGACCTATGCGGCTATGTGACCTTTGCGACTTTGTGAACTATGTGACCTATGAAATCTATGCGACTTTGTGACCTTTTGACCTATGCGACTTTGTGACCTTTCAACCTATGCGACTTTGTGACCTTGTGACCATTGCAACTATGCGACCTTGCGACTGACTGTGCGACTACGCGGCTGTGCGACTATGCGACTCACTATGTGACCTTTTGACTGACTGTGTGACCTTTTGACTAACTGTGCGACCTTTCGAATAACTGTGAGACCTTTCGACTGATTGTGCTACTTTTCGACTGACTGTGCAACTTTTTGACTGACGATACAACTGAATTTGCAATTGACTGTGCGAATGAGTTTGCGACTTACTGTGCAACTAACTTTGTGACTGACCTTGCGACCATGATTGAATTTACGACTAACTTTGTGACTGACTTTGTGACCTTGTGATTGACCGTGTGACTAACTATGTGACCGTGTGACCTTTTCAATCTATACAACTTTGCGACATATGTGACCTTGTGACCTATGTGACCTTGCGACCTATGCGACCTTTGTGACTTTGCAACCTATGTGACTTTGCAACCTATGTGACCTATGGAACTTTGCGACCTATGCGACTTCACGACCTTGTGACCTATGCGACCTTGCAACTGACCGTGCAACCGTGTGATTGTGATTGACCTTTCGACTAATCGTGCGACCTTGTGAGTCACCGTGCAACCGTGTGACCTATGCAACATTTGCGACTTTGTGACCTATGCGACCTATGCGACCTATGCGGCTTTGCGACTTATGCGACCTATGCGAACTTGCGACCTATGTGACCATGTGACCTATGCGACCTTTGCAACTTTGCGACCTATGCGATTTTGCGAGATATGCGACCTATGTGACTTCAAGATCTTGCGACCTGTGTAACTTCGCGATCTTGTGACCTATGCGATTTCACGATCTTGCGACCTTGTGACTGACTATGCAAATTTTTGACTGAATATGCGACATTGCGACTAACTATGCGACTTTGCGATTGAATATGTGACTTTGCGACTATGTGACTGGCTATGCAACTTTGCGACCTATGTGACTTTGTGACCTATGGGACTTCGCGATCTTGCGATGTATGCAACTTTGCGATCTTGCGACCTATGCGACTTCTCGATCTTGCGACCTTTCCGATTTGCGATTGACTATATGAATTTGCGATTGACTATGCGACTATGTGACTGACTATGCGACTGACTATGCGACTAACTTTGTGACTAAGTATGCAACCAACTATGTGACTGACTATGTGACTATGTGACTGACTATGCGACTGACTTTGCAACTAAGTATGTGACCGACTATGTGACTTTGTGACTAACTATGTGACTTTGAGACTGACTATGCAACCTTGCGACTGACTATGTGACTTTGCAACCTATGCGACTTTGCGACCTATGGGACTTTGTGATCTTGCAACCTACGCAACTTTTCAATCGTGCAACCTATGTGACTTCTCGATCTTGTGACCTTGCGACTCACTATGAAAATTTGCGACTGACTATGTGGATTTGCGACTAACTATGCGACTATGCAACTGACTATAGGACTATGCGAATGACTATGCGACTATGCGACTTTGCGATTGACTATGCGACTGACTTTGTGACTGACTATGTGACTGACTTTACGATTAAATATGTCACTATCTGTGTGATTTTGTGGCTGACTATGCGACCTTGCGACTGAATTTGCGACTTCACGACCTTCAAGACTTTGCGACATTTGAGACCTTGCGACTTCGCGACCTTGCGACCTATTTGAACTTCGATCTTGTGACCTATGTGAACTTGTGATATTGCAACCTATGTGACTTTACGATCTTGTGACCTATGCGACTTCGCGATCTTGCGACCTATGTGATTTTGAAATCTTATAACTTATGTGACTTCATGATATTGCGACCTTATGACTGACTATGCGACTTTGCGACTGACTATGTGACTTTGCGGCTGATTATGCGACTATGCGACTGACTATGAGACTTGCGACCTATGGGAATTTATGATCTTGCAACCTATGCAACCTCACGATATTGCAACCTTGCGACTGATTATGTGACTTTGTGACTGATATGCGACTTTGTGACTGAATATGCTACTTTGTGACTGACTATGTGACTTTGCGACTGAATATGCGACTTTGTGACTGACTATGCGACTGACTATGCGACTGACTTTGCAACTAACTATGCGACTAAATTTGCACCTGACTATGTGACTGAATTTGTGATTGACTATGCGACTAACTTTGCGACTGACTATGCGACCGACTTTGCGACTGACTATGCGACCTGACTATGCGACTTGACTATGCGACTGACTTTGCGACTAACTATGCGACTGACTATGTGACTGACTATGAGACTTTGTGGGCAACTATGTGACTTTGCGACTGACTATGCAACCTTGCGACTCACTATGTGACCTTGCGACTGAAAATGTGACTTTGTGAGCTATGGGACTTCGCGATCTTGCTACTTATGCGACTTCGCGATCGTGTGACCTATGCAACTTCTCGATATTGCGACCTTGCGACTCACAATGCCACTTTGCGGCTGACTATGTGACTTTGCGACTGACTATGGGACTATGAGACTGACTATGTGACTATGCGACTGACTATGTGACTATGTGACTGACTATGTGACTTTGCGACTGACTATGCGACTGACTTTGCAACTGACTATGCATCTAACTTTGCAACTGAATTTTCAACTGACTATGTGACTTTTCAACTGAATATGCGACTTTACGACTGACTATGCGACCTTGCAACTGACTATGCGATCTTGCGACTGACTATGTGACCTTGCGACTAACTATGCGCCTTTCCAAGCTTTGTGACCTTGTGACCTTCGCGACCTTGCGACCTATGAGACCTTGCGATCTTACGACCTATGTGACTTTACAATATTGTGACCTATGCGACTTTGCGATCTTGCGACCTATGTGACTTTGCGATGTTGCAACCTATGTGACTTCACAATATTGCGACCTTGCGACTGACTATGTGACTTTGTGACTGACTATGCGACTATGCGGCTAACTATGCAACTGACTTTGTGACTGACTATGCGACTGACTTTGCGAGTGACTATGCTACCAACTTTGCAACTGAATATGTGAATTTACGACTTACTATGCGACTTGTGACCTATGGGACTTTGCGATCTTGCAACCTATGCGACTTCACGATATTACAACCTTGCGACTAACTATGTGACTTTGCGACTTGCTATGTGACTTTGCGACTGACTATGTGACTTTTTGATTGAATATGCGACTTTGTGACTGACTATGCGACTATGCAACTATGCGACTTCACGACCTTCTCTACTTTACAACCTTCATGACCTTGCAACTTTGCGATCTTGCGACCTATGTGACCTTGCGACCTATGTGAACTTGCAATATTGCGACCATGTGACTTTATAATATTGTGACCTATGCGACTTTGCGTTCTTATGACCTATGTGACTTTGTGATCTTGAAACCTATGAGACTTCATGATATTGTGACCTTGTGACTCACTATGCAACTTTGCGACTGACTATGAGACCAACTTTGCGACTAACTATGCGACCAACTTTGCAATTGAATTTGCGAATTTGCGACTGACTATGCAAATTGTGACCTATGGGAATTTGCGATCTTGCAATCTATGTGATTTCACAATATTGCGACTTTGCAACTGACTATGCGACTTTGCGACTGAATATCCGACTTTGCGACTGACTATGCGACCTTGCGACTGACTATGCAACTTTGTGACTGACTATGCAACTTTGTGACTGACTATGTGACTTTGCGACTGACTATGCGACTGAATTTGCGACTAAATATGCGACTTTGTGACTGACTATGTGACTTTGCGACTGACTATGCGACTGACTTTGCGACTAAGTATGCGACTGACTTTGCGACTGACTATGCGACTGACTTTTCGACTAATTATGCGACTGAATTTGTGACTGACTATGCGATTGACTTTGCAACTGACTATGCTACTGAATTTGCAACTAACTATGCGACTAACTATGTGACTGACTATGTGACTTTGCGACTACTTATGCGACTTTGCGACTGACTATGCGACCTTGTAACTGACTATGCAATCTTGCGACTGACTATGTGACCTTGCGACTGACTATGCAACCTTGCGATTGACTATGTGATTTTGTAACCTCCGCGACTTTGCGACCTTCACAACCTTGCGACCTATGCGACCTAGTGAATGAGACCTTCCGATATTGTGACCTATGCAACTTTACAATATTGTGACCTATGCGACTTTGGGAACTTGCGACCTATGTGACTTTGCGATCTTGCAACCTATGCAACTTTACAATATTGTGACCTATGCGACTTTGGGAACTTGCGACCTATGTGACTTTGCGATCTTGCAACCTATGTGACTTCAAAATATTGTGACTTTGCAACTGAATATGCGACTTTGCGACTGATTATGTGACTTTGCGACTGACTATGCGACTATGCAACTGACTATGCGACTTTGCGACTGACTATGCGAATTTGCGGCTAACTATGCGACTATGTGACTGACTATGCGACTGACTTTACGATTGACTATGCGACTAACTCTGTGACTGAATATGAGACCAACTTTGGGACTGACTATGTGACCAACTTTGTGACTGACTACGCGACTGACTGTGCGACTGACTATGCGAATGACTTTGTGACTGACTATGCGAATTTGGGACTGACTATGCTACTTTGCATCTGAATATGCGACCTTGCGACTGACAATGCGATCTTGCGACTGACTATGCGACCTTGCAACTGACTAAGCGAGTTCACGACCTTCGCGACTTTGTGACCTTCGCAACTTTGCGACATCGCGACCTTGTGACCTTTGCAACCTTGCGACCTATGTGACTTTGTGATCTTGCGACCTATGCGAATTTGTGATATTGTGACCTATGTGACTTCAAGACCTTCATGATTTCATGACTTTGCAACCTATGCGACTTTGTGACTTTGCAAACTATGCAAATTTGCGACCTTCCAGCCTATGCAGATTACTTTGTGACCTATGCGACTTTGCAACCTATCATATTTTGCTACGGCATATGTGACTTTGTGAACTATGTGACTTTTTTGTGGCATATGCGACTTTGTGACCTATGCGGCCTATGCGACCTTTGCAGCCTTTGCAACCTTTGCGAACTATGTGAACTATGCGAATTTGTGAACTATGTGACATATGCGACTTACTTTGAAACCTATGAGAATTACTTTGCGATCTATTCGACCTATGAAACTTTGCAACTTTGCGGCCTTTGCGACTCTATGGGACTTTGTGACTTTGTGAATTTGCGAATTTGTGACCTATGTGACCTTTGCGACGTATGTGGCCTTTGTGACCTTTGCGAATTTGCGACTTTGTGACTTTCTGACCTTGCGACCTTCAGACCTATGTGACCTACGTGACCTTGTGGCCTTTGTGGCCTTGCGGCCTATGCAGCTTTGTGGCCTATGTGACTTTGTGACTTTGCGGCCTATGCGACCTTGCGACTTTGCGACCTTGTGACCTATGCAAACCTACGACCAACATTTAACCTATGCAACTTTGTGACCTATGTGGCTTGACTTTGTGACTTCACGACTTTGCAGCATTTTCGACTTTGTGACATTTTTGACTTTGCGACCTATGTGACTTACTTTGAGACCTATGCTACTTTGCGATCTATGTGACTTACGTTGGAACCTATGCGACTTACTTTGTGACCTATGCAAATTAATTTGTGACTTTGCGGCCTATGCGACCTTACGACCTTGCGACATTATGACCTTTGCGAATTTAAGGTAGCTCATATATCATCCATGTGTTATAAGGAAGCTCATAACACTAGAGAATACATGATTACAAAGGTGCAACAATACTTGAAAAATCATTCATTCATTTTGAAGGACCATATTCATAGCACAACCACATAGGAGACTTCTGTCGGATTCAAGAGTGAGATACAATAACACTTCTTTGTATTCATCAAAAGGCATACATTCAATAAGAAACAATGTCTCTCCAAAATTCCAAAACCAAAAATGTCCATTCAAAAATCACTTGAGGATGTACATATACGTCAGGATGACTCTTGGGTTCCCTGTGGCCTTTGGTCTCCCCTTGACTCTTGGTCTTTCTTGCAACCAAGGGTGTCTTGCGACCTAGGCTACCTTACGACCTATGCAAACTATGCGTAGCCTATGAGTCCTATGCGAAATTTGTGACATTTCGGACTATGTGATTATGTGAACTTTGCGACTATGCGGCCTTGTGACCTATGCAACCTATGCGGACCATGAATTCTTTGCGGCCTATGCGACCTATGCGACCTATGCGACCTTGAGACCTTTACGACCTTGCGACTTATGCGACCTTGTGATCTATGTGTGACTTTGAGACCTATGCTTTTCTTTCCTTGAATACAATTCTTGCCTTGTTGGATGTGGATCCAAGCCACATTTTCTTGGTCTCCTAAAAAGAAGACGAAACAAACAAATTAATTTAAAAAAGTTATAGTTTTCATGCAGGATCAATAAATACATAAAAAGACAAACACTGATTCACTCTAGGAGCATGAATGAAAAAATAATCCAAATTTATTTGTTATAAATTTCATGGATGGATCATCTCATGCTTCACTTTGGAAATCAAATTGAAATTTAGAAATTTAATGGAACCACCAATCATGACTTTAATATTTTTAGTTTCTCACAGTGACGATATGCTTTTATATCTAGTGCCTTGAAGCGATATGTGAAAAGAGTTCTAGATAGTGAATGTTTATTCAAGGCATGTTTGGATTCTTAATCAAAATAATTTAGGGTTTTAGAGGTGCAGAGGAGATCCAACCTTTTCCATACGCTAATGAATATCAAGCCTTGCCCTAACCATCAACACAAGGTGTATCCACTTTGTTTCAATTCACATGCTAGATAAAAGGGCCTTGCAGGTGCGTAGGACTTGTAATGCATCACTAAAACCCTGAAAACCTTAATGCACATGTTGAGATGGGGGACACCAATCATGAACCCGAGGGAAATTATATTTGATGATTTTATCATGTTGTCATGAAATGTCTATTAGAATGTATTCTAGGTCAATATGTATTAGGTAAAATGAGAATGGGATCACTCTCTTGAGAAATTAGGGTTTCTACCAAACTTTAGCACAACCAACATAATACAAGCCAGACTAAAGACTTATCTGTCTGAGCTCGGTGTCACCAATGATTGGTGATGACTAATATGGGAAACCTAGATTCAAATCCATGGAGGAACTTTCAATTCTCTTTGCAGTAGAAAAACTCAAAACCCTAGTGCACTCATGAGAAAACAAGACAATTGGGTGTGTTGTGAATTGTATGAATGGGCACAACGACAGGGTTTGGCAGGAATAGGTCATGGGGATATTAACCAAACAAAGGCCAGGTCAAAACCTTAATGGGAAAAGAAAGCAGAGGGGGGACCCAAAATTTTGAATATGCCCAAAACTTTGGGTGGTGTTGTAACAACTACAATAGGAACCTTCATATTTTGGGACTTCTTTCTAGGGCATCAGTTGTCCATCACTTTCCTTATTGAACCATGTCATTGATGTCATCCTTCCTTTCATCGGAGAGTGATCCATTAGACCATATTTGGATTTTCCTCAAAAAACTATCTTTTCCACTCCATGTATCCTTAAAGATCTTCCATTATTTCACATGAGTGTTAGTTGTAGATGACATCAACACTTTTAGTTAGGTATCTCTGTATCAACCCATCTAGATATTGTTCACTAAAATAAAAAATGAAGTCAAATTAAAGTTACATATTGTGATGGCCACTCATCATGGAATATTCGTGTTGTAATGTCATAATCCTACATACATATTGAAGCATCTCCAAGATATTCATTTGTCAAGGGTCTTCTTTCTTTCCATTCTTTCCTAAGGCCTTCATATATATCCCATGGAGATAACATAGCCAAATATTTTATTAATTTGATGTTTATTGCATTTTCCATGTGACCATAGTTGCATCTTTCACTATCTCTTCTTTTCCTTATTCACATATTGTTTCCAAGGAACTACCAAACATAGTTACTTCATCTTTTCCAACCACCTCATATTTCATATGAGGACATATTATGTTGATTTCATCCAGTTAATATGTGAACCATAATTTCAATGCATATTATAAGAATAGAACCCTTTCTTTTGATCATACTCATGAGGTAGAGTATCTATACTAGATATTTCCAACAATATTATGACATGAACTAACTTATCAAACATTGTATTGATGACCCCTCATCATGACATATTCTTGTTGCAACATCAACATCCTGCATACATATTTACACATCTCCAAGATATTCATTTTTCAAGGGTATTATTTTGCTCCAGAATTTCCCAAGGCCTTCATATCTTTCCCATGGAGATATCATAAACAAATATTTTGGTCATTGGATTTTGATTTCATTTTCCATGTGACCATAGTTTCATATTTAGTGATCTCTTCTTTTACTTATTCACATATTGTTTCCTAGGAACCCCCAATCATATTTCCTTCATCTTTGTCAATCACCTCATTTTTCATATGAGGGCATATTATTTTGATTGCATCTATTCAATATGTGAACCATGCCTTCAATGCATATAATCAGAACATAACCCTTTATTTTGATCATGTTCATGAGGTAGAGTATCTATCCAAGATATTTGCAACTATATGATGACATGACCTAACTTATCAAAACATAATCATACATACCTCTTTCCTTCTTTTGGTCATCTATACTTTCTTCAACAACTTCCTTTCCTTGATGGAAATTATTTCGACCATGTCAACATGTTGCATTCCTTTGTCCTCATACCATCATTCTTTCAATCAATGAATCCCATACAATGTGGAATTCTTGAGAGATACATTTGCTTCTTCCAAGAGATGAATCTTATAATTAAGATTCCAACATAAGATCTGGGTTGTCCTCATATTGCAAATGCTCTTTCCCAGTGATGTATGATGAGATTCACATACTATATAGTTTTTCTTCTACCCATAAGTACTAATTTTTCTTCTAGTGAGGTTATCAAGAGCTACTTCCTTTTAATGAATTATGTCATAGAATTCTACTTCTGCTATCTTTCAAGCTTCTTATGATGATGTCTTGAGATTTTGCTTCAATAGTATGCTCCTATGATTCCATCTCCAAAATTTATGCATCCTATCATACTTCTAATGGTTCCTACCATGATAACATTTTTTTACAAAAACTAAAATGAACTAGGTGGAGAGGACTTATCTCAATCATAGTAGATATATTTTACTTCTTCCTTCTTGGATTTCTTCTTTTCAACTTCCACATCTTTAGTGACATGGGCTGCTTATATTCCTCTTTTGTTATTGTCCTTCTCGAATTTGGGACAATCTATTTTGTAGTGACTATATTATTGACATCCATAACATTGAAGCTTTTCCATACTATTCTTCCTTTTATGAGAAACAAACTTTCCAAACTTCCCGTTTCTCTTTTCCATGGCAAAATATGCTTGAGTGCTTGAGTTTTCTCATTTGATCCTACATCACCTTTTGCCTTCAACCTGTTTTCTTCAATTTTTCATAGTGACCATAATTCATTGAATGGAGTATCTTCCTTCTTCCCATAGATGCTTAATATAAAGTTACCCCATTAATTCAGTAGTTTATTAAGTACTATAGTAGTCATTTCCTTGTTAGACATTATCTCTCTGAACTCTTGTAGTTGGTCCCTTATCTTAGACACCCTCATAAAGTATGAGTTTATTCCTCCTCCTTTTGATATCTTGATCTTGTAGAGTTCTTGTATTAATGAGATCACTTCTCCTACAGTGCTTATGGAGAAAAATATTCTTGAAATCCATAACATTGAAACTTTTTCATATTATTCTTCCTGTTCTGAGAACCAAATTTTCCAAACTTCCCATTTCTCTTTTCCATGGCAACATATGTTTGAGTGCTTGATTTTTCTCATCTATTCCTAGATCACCTTTTGCGTTCAACCTATTTTCTTCAATTTTTCATAGTGACCATAGTTCATTGAATGGAGTATCTTCCTTCTTCCCATAGATGCTTGATTTAAAGTTACCCCATTACTTCAATAGTGCATTGAGTACTATAGTAGTCATTTCCTTGTCTGGAATTATCTCTCTGAACTCTTGTAGTTGTTCCCTTATCTTAGACACGCTCATAATTTATGAGTTTATTCCTCCCCCTTTTGATATCTTCATCTTGTATGGTTCTTGTCTTAACAAGATCAATTCTCCTGCAGTGCTTACAAAGAAAAATTCTACAAGTTTGTCATATATTCCTTTTGATGTTTCTAATTTTGATACATAGGGAATGAGGAGATATTTGATGGATTTTATGATAATAATTTGTGCCCTTACATCCCCTTTCATGTACTTTTTATGTGCTTTAGCTTCTTACTTCGGAGGTTTAGTGATTGAACCCTTAGCATGTTCCATGAATTCATTTTCGATGAGGTTCAGATTTTTCTTTTTCTTCCAGGCAAGAAAGTTTGATGACCCAACCAATGTATTTCTCTCCTTGCAAAAGGAAAGATGACCCAAACAACTTTTTTCTCTCCTTGAAAAAATATTTTTTTATAGATTTAGATGTGGACATAAAGATACTTACTTGTGAATATATTCCTTGATGACAATATCTTCAACTTCTTTCCTTTTTTATTTTAATGATGATATGATAGAGGAAGATGTCCTTATGATGAATATATATATTCCTTTAAAAAATACCCTTCATCTAAGATGAGGGAGATTACCTTGAATATTTAATGACGATGACACCTTTGATTTTGCTTCCCTTGGATGAGTAGGCTTCAAGATGCTTTTATTTGTAGACCTTTCTTTGAGTAAATATAGGGTATTTGAGGCCTCCTTCGTTGAAGTGATGATAGAGTGAGGCTCCCAATAATGCTTTGAGGAATTATTCCTTGATTGAACTAGGGTTTTGATACTTCTTTCAAGATGAATATTTAGTCCTTGTGTTTGAAGTGACTTTGAGATGAGAGGTCCCTGTTGATGGTTGATGCTCTTGATGATATTCTAGAGCTTTGATCCTTGAGTGTCCTTATTTGAGCTACCCTTGATTTTTTCACCTTAAAGAAAAATGACAACATAAAGAAAAATGACACAAATTACACAAATTATAGGAAATTACATAAATAAAAATGAGACAAAGGACACAAAATATATGCAATAAACCAGGGAAAAAACTCTACAATCTTGAGAAGAAAACCCATAAAATTCTTCTTCTTATAGAATCTTCAATTGAAGAATTCCAAGAGATAGACCCTTGACCAAGAACCTCTCCAAGACCAAGTCACAATTATTCCTTGAACAACTCTTCTTCCTTCTAAGTCAATGTTGGTAAAATTGACCGCTACGATATTGATTTTAGCTTCTCTTCAATTTTCAGCCTCTTATTACATGCCTGCAATTTTCGGCCTGCCTGCAATCATAGAAATATCACACAATTACAAGTGACACAAACCGATTCTTCCCAATCAACAATTTTTAATTAAATTTGAACTTACCCTGGATCTTATCCCGGGATAATGGATCAATTGAGAAAATTACAAGTACAACATAATTTGGATTTGGTCCAACATATTATGCCCTAGATTTTTCCTAGGATTCTAGGATAATGGATCAAATGAGAAAATTGCAGGTGAAAAATACTTTGGATTTGGTCCAGCATATTAAACCCTAGATTTTTCCTTGATCTTTTTGGCTGATCTAGATATTGAATGCTAAAAATTGCACATCCTTAGACCCTACATGCTATATTATGAAACTCATTACACTCCTTACTTGATAAATCCCTCTCTCAAATCCTAGTGCCACTATATGGTGTATATTTCTTCCCTATTTATCCTTGCTAATAAATAGGATAATGGGATAATGTAATATGCCAAAATCGGGACTACTAGCAAGGCATGCCTGAAAAACGCATTTTTCAGGAATGTATGCTACAGGATTGGAAACCAACCATTCGATCCCTTATATATCAGTATCTAAGACCTAAATCCAAGAGGGTATCAGAAAAAAATCTTCTTAGGTGGGCTAAACAGGTCTCCCCACACCTAGTGCAGCTAGAAAATGCCCAAAGAAGGGGACTGCAGCAATACAAAAAAAAACTGCTGGAAAATAACATAGTTCAGCTTAATAATTGTAGGAGATTAGTATAGAAACTCATGTCTTAGCTATACATCAGCAAAATAAATTTATACAACAACTTATACAATGTAGAACAGAAAGGAGAAGGATTTACAAGAAGAAACCCTCAGAAATGTGGTGTTGCGACCACAAGAAAAGTCTGCATAACCATGGCAACGTTATTTTATTGGGGATGAAGCAACAGTATATTATAAGTCATATATAGAGCATATATATATAAAAAATAAGGATCTAATTCAGATCTGTATACAAGAAAGGCTCCTTTATACATTCCCCTTGGGGATATCAACAAAACATTAAAGTACAAGAGTAGATCTGAGATCTAAGTTACAGATCTACAATAATATTCATAAAATTATGAAGTATAAAATGTACATCGGATCATATCTGAAAAAAACATGGATTGGATGGTCAATCCATGGATCACCACTGTGAAAGGAAGGATCCAATCACTAGAGATCTCTCATCCTAATTGATGCCAAAACTCCCTGCAAATCTGCCACTGAAAATAACGTAGTAATGCAAAAGGGACTATGCTGTACACTCTAAGTACACTTTGGCCTAATGCCAAGATAGGGATCTAAAGCTCCCAAGGTCTAGAACACTCTTGTAAAAGGGATAGATGACTTTCCCAATGAAAAGGGGTGCTAGAGCTACATAGATTTGAAGAGATCTATCCTCCACTTGCTACATACCACAAGGACAACCCAATCCTAAACAGGACCATCACTGTAGCTGTAAGATGAAGCTTGGACAAATTCTATATAGTGAACAAGACAAACAAGGCTCCTCCAAGAGCTGCTCTAGGAAGGAGGTGGGATTCCCACTCAGGAACACCCAATGCCAAATAACATTATTCTCAGCTAAACAGCCAGAGAATCAGGAATTTCTAAACAGGAAATATCTTTAGGAAATGATAATCATAAAAAATCCTCTCATGTTTCTCTCATCTTCCTTTTATAAGATAAAAGCCTTGTCAAACCCTAAACCACTTCAATGAGTTAGCTCCTTTCACATTTGGAGCCTCCATCTAGAAATGTGCTGTGTATCCATGAGGTACATGAAATCTAGACTACGCCATGGCTTTGGTCAAGGTTGACCCAGTCTCATAGTTCAAACCCATTCACACCTGCAAGTGTTTATTTTATATGGCCCTGATTTGTCTCTGTTCACATAGGCATGGATTTATTCATTGTTTTTAAGAGTTTTACATGTCCTCCTTGATTCATTTATTGAATCAACAGAAAATGAAACAAAATTGAATATTCCTCGTATCTTGGGCTAATTAGGAATATTACAGTCCTTCCCTCCCAAATGTTTCTTGTCCTCAAGAAAATGAAAGGATATAACTGAAATGGATGGGGAAAACATCTTTTCCCAAGAAATCATCCATACAAAACGAGTCACCTCCCAACATGGTAACTCCAGAAAATTCTCCTCCACCTTAGGTTCCTACAAAGAAGGTGGTCTGAAAAACTGAACATGGTTGACATAGATGCCTACCCCATGCTTTCCTCCTCTCCACTTAAGATAAGTGTGGAGTGTTTGCTGATCCTGGGCTGCAATGATGTTTCCTTCAAGAGGCAAGATGAAGACTAGATCTCTAAAGATCTCCTCTCTAATATTGTGAATAAATCTCGCCCAAACCATTCCATATGTGATGGATGGGAAGTCATCACCATATGTCATCTCATCAAACTCATGTCCCACCTCATAAATAAACAAGTTTTTGGTTGTGGTGGCCATATCTCCTTTCATGTTCCCATTAGAACATGCAATGCAGAAAATGTGGGAATCCTGTTCCCCAAAGAACACATCTAGCCAATTTGTTTCCTCTCCAATCATGCTCCTCACAAAAGAAATATCAACATCATCAATTGGAACCATGATTAGAATTAAGGGAAAGGACATACGGAAGGCTTCATATGGTGAAAGAAGGTACCAATAGTCTCCCATGAAGTTACAGCGCAGTTTTTCCAACTACAGCTTCAGAAAATTACAAGGCAAGAGGTTGTTGGATACATGGTGGTCTATGTATGTTATTTCATTTACTAATGAATAGTAAATGGCTGCATATAATAAATGAGCATACATGAAGTAATAAAACACTTGCCCATGGCCATATAAGAGATGGATGTCTCCATCATACAATTTGGCCCAATGTTGACCATGGAGCTCACTAAAAATCTTGCCCCCTTGTGGAGAAATGCACTGCATAGAAGTGGTAAGAGTATGCAGATCACTAAATGCAACAACAATATCCTTACCATGTGCTAAGATTAAGATCATGATGGGGTCCATGAACAAATTCTCCATAAGGATATGACATACTCTCATGAAGAGAAATGAATCATGTGCTGCATGAAGATCCTCCCTCATGTACTTGGAAATCCAAGCCAAGAAGAACATATCCCAACAATAGATGTCTCCATCCATTACTCCATATTTCTCACCTCCTACTTGTCCATCAAGTGCACCAAGAGTGGAATGATCCTGGGGACACTCCATCCATAAGTTCATGCTCCAGAGTGACACTGTTGTTGGCCTATGAAAATAGGCTCTTGCCAATACATAGCTCCTTTCTTTGACATTCTCATTGTCAAAGACATATTCCATAATGTTGCTACAAACAAGAAGTACCTTTTGGAGTATAAGTACTTACAGATCATCCAAGGCTAAGGGGATAATGATATATCCTCCTCCTGCAACATCATGTAATGTGTGAGAGAAAATATTCTCTTGCTCTCCCAAGAACATCCAAAGCAATAAAAGATTTTGATGCTTCCCCATACCTCCATCATATAAATCATGTGGTGAAAACATGGTGATTGATATGAATAATGTCATATCAACACAATGTGTCCATACTCCTTGTTTCTCAATGATTTAAGCATCCTACCACACATATTTCCTCCACATACTCTAAGAAAGAGGATGATGGAAAAACTATTTCAAAAGTAACCAGCGCAGCCAAGCCTCCTACTACTCGGTATCATAGATCTGCAAGTAGCTTTCCAGCTTCTTGCTCATCATCCACATCCATTCAACCATTTTTGGATGTATCATTCCATCCTTAATCTTGGTACTCCTCCCATGAGGGCTACCATCCTCCCAAATCAAATTTCTATCTTTGCATTTCATGGGATATTGAAATGCAATCTTCTCAAGGATCAATTTGATCCCATAAGGACCCAAATAGGTGGTAGGAAAAAAACCTCCCATCATGATGTGTAGGGCTCAAGGAATGTCCAACACAAGAATGAGAGATGTTATCCATCCTAATATGTCCTCCATCATCTATCTGCTCCTCCTTGAATCCATAAATATCCAAGTGTGAGAAGGGAAGAACCTCCTCAAACCGTTGAAGAAATTTGCACTTCATGAAATGTTGAAGTGCACCTTTCATGGGATCTCTTGATGAGACCTCCCCCTCATACATGGTCTTCCAAAACCAGTGGGGACTTAGATCTTCTACAAGTATAAGTCTCTCTCTAATCTGTGGCATGCTCATTGATAAAGTTACAACTAGAGAGGAGAAAATGTTTCTCATCTCAAGATGTCTACCCCTTGTCTCCATGGCTTCTTGAATGAAGTTGAAATCTGATTGCTCCCATGAGGAATGGGTCCTCCTTTCTTCACTGCTACTCTTGGACAGTGAAGTGTAACTCTGCTGCTCTATATTATCATTAAGTGATGATTCTGGGTCATGCAACAACAGGTTTCCACAACCCTCAAAGAGTTTTGCTACAATAATACAAGGTGGAAACTCAATCATACCTTGATAGAGTTTGGGAACATCTTGTATGGCTGCAAGAGTTCCTTCTTCTACAATGTTGACTCCCTCAAATGTAGGTGTTGAAGGTTTTTCCTCCAAGGCTGTCAAAGTGCTGGTACAAATATCCTCAAGAGATGGTGAGGACTTCTCTTCCTCAAATCTCTTGATCACCCTTTGAGTGAAATCTGCAAAAAAGATACTTTTGCATGTCTCACATGGCTGAACCACCAATTTCTTGCTTCACCCTTCAGGTGCAGCGCTAAAATATCTACTACTTATCTCTCTACCATTGGATGTAGTAGGAAAAATGCACTAAGTCTTCTTGCCCAAGCTTTGGCTGCAGATGTCCCATCAAAAGTGGACAATAGAAATCTATTGCCCTTGATTTCTCCCTTGTTGTAGGGTATTATCCCTTCCTTCAATTGAATGAACTGTGGGAAGGATAGAGTCTCTTTGTAGGTTCTAGGTTGAGAGTTTTAATAAAAAAGGTACTCACTCAGGATCTGATGATCCAAGTGTCCTCCATGCTTCTTGTCTCCTGCTTTGTGAGAGTAGGAATTGCATGGTCCTTCCTCTTCTCCTTCTTCTATCTCCTTAACCTCCTTGGAGAGGTCTTTTCTAGATCTAAAAAATGATGAGAGAAGGATAATTATTTTCATCATCTTGATCTATATCTTGAGACTCAGAGGTTGAGCCAAGAAATATGCTTTGATACCACTGTAATATCCCAAAATTGAGACTGCTAGCAAGGCATGCCTGAAAAATGCATTTTTCAGGAATGTATGCTACAGGATTGGAAACCAGCCCTTGGATCCCTTATATTTGAGTATATAAGACCTAAATCCAAGAGGGTATCATAAAAAAATCCTCCTAGGTGGGTTAAATAGGTTTCCCCACACCTAGTGCAGCTAGAAAATGCCCAAAGAAGGGGACTGTAGCAATACAAAAACAAACTGCTGGAAAATAACATAGTTCAGCCCAATACTTGCAAGAGATCAGTATGGGAACTCATGTTTCAGCTATACATCTACAAAATAAATTTATACAGCAACTTATACAATGTACAACAGAAAGGAGAAATATTTACAAGAAGAAATCCTCAGAAATGAGGTGCTGCAACCACAAGAAAAGTCTGCATAACCATGACAACGTTATTTTATTGGGGCTGAAGTAGTAGTATATTATAACTCATATCTAGAGCAGATATATACACAAAATATGGATCTAATTCAGATTTGTATACAAGAAAGGCTCCTTTATACATTCCCCTTGGGGATCTCAGCAAAACATGAAAGTACAGGAGTAGATCTGAGATCTAAGTTATAGATATGCAATAATATTCTGAAAATTCTGAAGTATAAAATTCATAGTAGATCAAATTTGAAACAAACTTGGATTGGAAGGCCAATCCATGGATCACCACAGTGAAAGGAAGGATCCAATCACTAGATATTTCTCCTCCTAGTTGATGCCAAAACTCCCTGCAACTCTGCCACTGCAAATAACATAGTACTGCAAAAGGGACTATGTTGTGGACTCTGAGTACACTTTTTCCTGATGCCAATATTTAGATCTAAAGCTCCCAAGGTCTAGAACGCTCTTTTCAAAGGGATAGATGGCTTTCCCAGTGAAAAGGGGTGTTAGAGCTGCATATATCTGAAGAGATCTATCCACCACTTGCTGCAGCTCACAAGAACCACCCAATCCTAAACAGGACCAGCATTATAGGTGTAAGATGAAGCTTGGAAAAATTCTAGATAGTGGACAATACAAACAAGTCTCCTCTAAGAGCTGCTCTAGGAAGGAGGTGGGATTCCCACTTAGGAACACCCAATGCTAAACAACATTAGTCTCAGCTAAACAGCCAGAGAATCAGAAATGTCTAAATAGAAAATATCTTCAAAAAATGATAATCATCAACAACCCTCTCATGCTTCTCTCCTCTTCCTTTTATAAGATAAAATCCTTGTCAAACCCTAAACCACTTCAATGAGTTAGCTCCTTTCACATTTGGAGCCTCCATCTAGAACTACGCTATGTATCCATGAGGTACATAGAATCTAGACTGCGATGTGGATTTCGCCAAGGCTGACCCAGTCTCATAGTTCAAACCCATTCACACTTGCAAGTGTTTATTTCATATGGCCCAGATTTGTCTCTGTTCACATAGGCATGGATTTATTCATTGTTTTCAGGAGTTTTACATGTCCTCCTTGATTCATTTATTCAATCAACAGAAAATGAAACAAAATTTAATATTCCTCTTAGCTTGGGCTAAGTAGGAATATTATAGATATTGGATCAAATGATAAAATTACAAGTACAAAATACTTTGGATTTGGTCCAGCATATTAAGCCCTAGATTTGTCCTCGATCTCCTTGGCTGATCTAGATCTCGAATGCTAAAATTTTCACATATTTAGACCCTACATGCTAGATTATGAAACTCCTTACACTCATTACTTGAGAAATCCCTCTCTCAAATCATAGTGCCACTATATGGTGTATCTTTCTTCCCTATTTATCCTTGCTTTAATAACTTTACATTGAGCTAAATCCCTAACCATAATTGCCAAAGTGATTAATGAACAAGCTAAATCCCCAACCCTAATTTCCAAAGTGATGAACGAATGAGATTAGATCTCACCTGACTTGAGATCAAAAACTAAGGTTAAAATACTTTACCTTTCCTAAGTTTCTTTAGCTCAAGTAGCCAACATAATTAATTACATTCTTCAACTATGTTTAAAATCAAGCTAAGTTACATTAATAACTTTATGGAACTTGAGAAAGTGTACTAAGGATATCTTAGGTGAATTTTAAATTCCTAGACACTTAGGATTGTGCAAAAGTAACTTCCTATAATACACACATCAACTCTACCTCTTAGTGAGGGAGGCACTTCTTCCACCTAGAACTGGCTTCAATCTTGGAACTACAAATCTTGGAACTGCATATGCTAACATAGCTTCTCCCTTTGAATTGGAAGCCTTCCTTGCCACTCGGTCTAGAAACATGATCCCTTCTACCTTGTATGGGTTCCTAAAAGGCTCTTCCTACTAAATATCTTATAAGGTCATCCCATACCAAGATATTTTCTTGACAGAATTGGGTAATATGCTGACTACTCTCCACCTGAACCTGAAGGTTGACTCCCTCTGAATTTCTCAACCTTCAAAGTTTCTTGTGCCTTGTTTCTATACTTCTTTCCATTGCTCAAATAGGCTATTCCTTTAGCCTACATAGGTTACTTTCTCTAACTATAATGGCATGTCCCTCATTAGAGCTAGATCCCATAGGTCTAATTAGCTCTTTCCTGTTCTAGGACACTCCACAAAACTTGTTCTTATTTATCATATATACTAAGGGTAAACTCAACCTGAGTTTTGGAACCCAAAACACGTCCTCCACCTTCATTCTTCATCTTGACTCAAGATGGAATATCATTAATCCAACCCCCTTCACTACATGTTTGATATTGCACATGCATTTATAAGTCCCACTCAGTTAGGGTGTCAAACAACTCTTGTTCCCCTGTCATATGTCATGTGACTACACTATTTAGTAGCCATGTGCCAATTGGTAAGATGCATAAGGAAAGATAGGAAACAAGTGTGAACTCAGTTTCAATCTTCTGGGAGAATTCTTCCTAAGATTTTGTTGATACGACTCCAGTTGATTGTGTACTATTTCCACCCTTCTTCCTCTTTGGACACTGTGAAGCATAGTGTCATGTCTTATGACAAGAAAAACACGTGACCTTAGTTAAGTCCTCCTTCTTTGGTTTTGAGGTTTACTCAAACAACTCTTTTTCCCTTGTTATATGCCATTTTACTACACTATTTAGTATCCATCCACCAATTGGTAAGGTGCATAATAAAAGGTAGGAAACAAGTGAAAACTCTATTTCAAACTTCCTGGAAAACTCTTCCTGAAATTTTGCTGATATGACTCTAGTTGACTGTGTACTATTTCCACCCTTCTTCCTCTTTGGACTCTGTGAAGCATAGTGTAATGTCTTATGACAAGAAAAACACTTGACCTAGTCAAGTCCTCCTTCTTCTTTGGTTTTGAGGTTTACTCAATCCTCTTGCTTGAAATTTTTCCTTTGCTCCTAGTTGCCTAACTAGCAAGAGAAAGGTTGTCCTCATCCCCACTCGTACGTTACCTACTAGATAATGACTTCTCCTAGATTTCCTTTTGAGTGAATTCATAACAAATTCTCCTCCAATTAGGGAATTTTATCGTGTTATAACACTTGTCACAAAAGTAGCCAATCGTTTTGTCACTTGTAAACCCACTAAATCCTATCCTTACAAGCTCCTCCTCTCCTCATTTGACATGACTACCCCAATAGCTCTAAGGCCATCTCAAACTTGCTAAATCCTAGTGGGATATGATGCCACTGCGTATAATCTAGTCATATCAGTGTTTTCTAACTTTTCCCTCCACACCAACCCATTAGAGTGGTCCACATCTCCCTGGAACTCTTCTTTCTTGATATTTTGAGGGATCACTTGATCCTTCACCGCATCAATGATGATATGTTTGGCTTTCAAATACTTCAAATTATGGGTGGTTAGTGTTCAAGCATCTGTAGAAGGTGTAACTTGAGTTTCTACAAACTACCATAGGTTTTTCTCCATTATAATAAAAACCTAAGTCATGGGGTTCGTCGAACCTAAAATCTCAGGTTCAGAATTCGATGAACACCAAAAACAATTTGAGGTTTGATTAGATTCACTAAAATTCAAAGAGAGACATAATAATGAACCTGAATGAACTCAAATCTAAAGATGAATTTGAACCTCAAGGTGAATTCAATTGAATTTCTTTTTAAGTTCAACAACAATTACAATTTAGGGTTTATTTAGTTTTATTAAAAATAAAAAATTTAAAGGGCAGATAGCATGTGTCTCATTTTTTATCCTCGTGGTGAACATCACATTTTCAACTGGCATGTTTGGCAGTGCAAATCTGTACTATCTCAGCCCTCAGGGATTGCTTACCACTGTCGTATTATGTATATACTGCAAACTTTCAAGGCTCCAATTTCCACTTGACTTTCCCTTGTTTCCTCCCTCCAATAGGTTTGTTTTCTTGTGTACAATGTATATACCATAAACCTTGTGTCGGTCTAGTGCGTCTCAAATCGTGTGATTGTTGCTTGCTTCCTATCAATAATTGTTATTATTAAAACTAAACTTAAAAATTAAATATTAAATTATATATATATATATATATATAGAGAGAGAGAGAGAGAGAGAGAGAGAGAGAGTCTAACCTTATTGGAAACTTTTAAATTGAATCATATTTAATCGTTGTCAAAATTCAACCATGTGACGTAGATAAATGTTATTCTATCCTTCCATGGAAGGAAGTTATAAGCCCCTTGTTGATTTGTGCTAGCATCAAATGTGCTCTAAGTCTCAAAATTTGCAGGGAGGCTTAGGCACATGTATTTCAAAAAACCCAGAAAGGATTTTAGAAAATTCCATTCATATTATGTTTTATGGAAATAATTAGTTATTTTTAATGGGATCCTATGTCTAAACTTAGGAAATTAAAATAATTAATGGATATCAATTAAAGAAGAGTGTGAATCTTCTAGAAAATTCAGACATAAATTCAAGTTAATCTTAGTCGTTGATTAATGATTTAATCTCAATCTTTGAAGACTCAATAAGAATATTATAAGGACTTGATGGATCATTTGGAAAACACATCAGGAGAGAAAATCTAGAGATCGAAATTCTTTAGTGAGCAGTGCTCAGGGAGAAAATTGATTGAGAATATTTTTGTAGAGGGGCATAGATAATTTCTAGTTGAAAGAGTTTCCTGATTTGGAGAGTGAAAAGAAAAGGAGGAAGTAAAAACCATAGAGAGTAGCACAGAGTTAGCCATGCAGAGGCTACATAGGGACTACACAGAGCTTCAGAGGGAGTTCAATTTTTTGTTGAGGAAAAAGTCAAGATTCAGTGCCAATCACTAGAGGGAGTTTCCAGAGGTCAGAAAGGCCTTGTTTCCAGGCACCAGAGAGATCCAATGCAAAGAGAGAGAAAATCATCAGTTGTGGCATAGAGACTATGCATAGTAACATAGTCACTATGGAGAGGTAGCACATAGTAGTTGTTAATTTTGGAAAAATAGGTCCAAAATCCATGTTGTTATGCTCATATGATGATGCCAATATTTTTATTGGATTCCCCTTTCGGAGAGGTGCAAGATCAATCTAAAGATCATCTTTATTAGATGAGAAAAACATGTATTTTGAATTTATTCCACAAGTGCAAGGTCAGCCTGATTTATCCCACATGCCTAAGAGATGTGTCACACACCCCTATAGATAGTTATATATTGGAGAGACTTTGAGGTCATTTCACACACATTTTTGGAGGCATTCTCTTCTCTCATGCATGGTGTTGCTATTAGGGCTTCTCATTGTGCAGTGTTAGGGCTTCTTGGTGCAGCATTTTGATGAGTCATCTTGGGTTCGTGTGACACGTTGGGTTGGATGACCTAATGGAGACTTTGTTGGTTGAATCATCTTGCTAATCATCGTAATTCCACCATTCCTCATATCTATTTTTATTGGCTTGTCTTCCATCGATTTATTGGTATGTTCTATCAGCATATTACTTTCATGTGATTTCTATTTGGGACGTAGAAGATTAAATTAAATTTTCATCTAGCATAGAAAATATTCAGAAATTAACATGGTATCAAAACGAAGGTGAATACAAAGCCCAAATTGTTCTAGGTTGTAGCAAGGAAGTTTGGACCAGAGTGGGTGAGAGGGCCTATTTTGATGTCATTTCAGGAGCACCAAATTGTTGAAGGACAACTGCAGTACCTTGTTAGAGGGCCGCAGGAGGTGGGGCCTATTTGAGGGCTCATTTGAGGTGAGAAAACCCTCAAAATAGGTTGTCACAGACTATTTATTGGGCTGAAAGGGAGTTGATGTCATAATAGGAAGGAAAACCCATTTTTAGGGCTAGAAACTACCCATACATTGTAGCGTGGAGGGAGATCACTTCCCTAAAGGAAAACTGTAGTCTTTATGGGCAATTTGGGGCAGAGATAAGGGCTAAAAAGGGGACTATCATCATGCCCTAGTTTCCAGCGGTGGAGCAATTTTCAAACAGTGGAAAAAGGCATGTCTTTTAGTGAATGTTTGTAATTATTGGATCCTAGTTTAGGGGATCAGTTTTTGATCAGTTTGGGAAGCCTGTGGAAGTCAAGGAGGAGGGGCAGATCTGAAGATTAGATGCCCTACACTAGTAGGCATTTTCCACAGTGAATATTGGTGATTGGATTAGATTCATATGTAGCCTGTGTGGAAGTGTTGCAGGTGCGAGGAATGGTAGCGTGTTCTGCTGTAGGTGGATCGCAGTCCCTACCTCATATTTGGAGGAAAACGTGGAGTTATTTAGAGGTTGTATATGCCCAGGACATTAGACAAGGGTGACTACACTTCTCCAAGTCAAGGCTTCAACAAAGGAGAATATGACAGCATGGAGAGTTGTGAGATCAATGAGGAAACTTCTTTGATTGGGCAACAGTTCTGAAGGTGACTGTGTGCATATTGAAGGGTTGTTTAGGTGTGTATTGCTGGGCAGCTTGGGCCGCAACAAAGAGGAGCAATATTTTGTTGTTTCGAGTGCAGATTGGGTGTAGAATAGAGCACACATCCAGGTCGAGGAAGTTAAGAGGACATCGCAGCTATTAAGGATATTTTTTAAGGCATGTTGAGGAGACCGAAAGGCTACAACAAGTTGTTGAGCTAGGCCGCAGACCATAGCCATCAACTTGAGGCTGTTTCTGGGTTGCTTTGAAGTAGTTAAGGAAGAAAAAGGGACAGTGAGTTGTTGGAGGGTCTCACCTTGGAAGACCGCAGCTCTAGAAGCTTGTAGTACTGAACTGTGTGGAGGTTAAGGGTGGTGTTTTGAATCAGTTAATGAAGGAGACCTATTATAGGAAATTCTACAGTCATTTAAGGATTTTTTGGTGACTGTTCCAAAGACTATTGCAACTTATGGGTGCCCTAACCATTACCAACAAAAGAAGACTTGTTGCAGCAAGAAAAAACCGATTTATGAATGGTTTTCTCCAGTCTACTTGAAGACCGAGCTTTTTTTTGTTTTGCTTAACCATGCTAGAAGCCTATTCAAAATTTTGATGCATTCACTCTAGATTTTTGTGCAAAAGAAGAGGTATGCAAAATTTATTCTTACATGGAAAGTTTGTTAAAGTATGTTTGTATTGAATGTTGTTTAAGGAAATATAAGGATAATATCAATGGCTGGTCGATGAGCCTTAGAACAGTGACATATGGAAAAGTATATATGACCTCATTGTATATGGCAGAGTCTATATGAAATTGATCTATGGTTTCTTCAGTGGCATATGGAAAAATATATATAATCATGAAGTTTGATATCTTTAGTACTATATGGCAGTATGAAAGTGATGAATATGATAGTGATGTGTATGATAATATTATGGCAACATTGTCATCAGTGATATGACAGTGTATGATACCTATCAAGAGGTATGAAAGTATATGGTGATGATACTTGTATGGATATAATTCCATAAAATAAGCCTTGACAGTGGGTAAGTAAAATTCAAACCTATGATTACAAAGCCCTTTCCGAGACAAGGAAGTTGGTATCTGGGATTCCCGAATTCTAAAATATCATGAAATCATATGTAAAGTTTGTGCCAAAAGGAAATAATACAAGGGGCCCTCAATTTTCATAAAGACATCTGATGTCTTGTAAATTGATTCATTCTAATTTATCTGATATGCTTCCCATGAAATCCTTTGGAGGATGTTCCTATTTCATGACTTGTATGGATGACTTCTTTCGCAAGGCCTACATATATTTCTTGAAGAATAAGATCAAGATTTTGAGGACTGATAATGGCACCGAATCTAAGTCATATGAGTTTAATTACTTTTATAGAGGAGCTGGCATTAAGAGGGATACCATATATGCTCCTGAGAAAATGGCATTTTTGGAAGAAAGAAGAGAAGACCCTCATGGCTTAGGGACACCCTTGAAGATTCCGAGAGACATATGGCCCCAAAGGGGAACATTCTAGGAAAGCAACAAGTCGAATAGATACCAAGGGTATCTAGCAGCCATGAGTACAATCATTCAATCTGAGCCTGAAACATTCGAAGAAGTCATAAAGCATCAATTTTGGAAGGATGCTATACTCCAAGAGTACGAGTCCAATATGAAAAATGATGTCTAAAATGTAGTCCCAAGTCTGGAGGACAAAGTTGTTGCCACCTCGGAATGGCTCTATAGGATCAAGCATGGATCTAATGGGAGTGTTGAGAAGTACAAGGCAATATTTGTTGCCCGAGGCTTCTCTCAAAAGGAAGGAATTTATTATGATGATATATTTTCACCTGTGATCTATTATTGCCCTTTCTACCACGCAAGTATGGATTCTCTATTAGATGGATGTGAAGACCGCTTTTTCTGCATGGTTCGAAAAAGGAAGATGTGTATGTGAAGTAACCTCTGGGGTTTGAAGTCCTAGATAGAGACTCTCATGTATGCAAGTTGATAGAGAAAATCCTCTCATTCTAGTTCTCTATGTGGATGACCTCTTCCTGACATGTTCTCACCCTCTCATTCATCAGTGTAAGAGGGATCTAGCTTCCGAGTTCGAGATGAAAGACCTAGGACTGATACATTACTTCCTAGGCTTAGAGGTCTAGCAGAGACCTGGTGATATTTTTCCTTTCTCAAGGAAAACATATTGTGAATCTACTGGAGAGTTTTGTTTTGGTGGACTGTAAGTTCATATCGACACCGATGGAACTCAACTTTAAGAAGTTGACAGGAAACGTTGTTGGGCCCATGGTAGCAAATCCTACCAAGTATCGATAACTCGTAGGGGCCCTGATATTCTTATGGAACATCCATCTGGATGTATGTTGTGCAGTGAACACTTTGAGTCAACACATTGTTGATCCTCATAAAATTCACTGGGTTGGTGCCAAGAAACTCTTGAGATATCCCTGGGGCATGATAGACCATGGGCTGAGATACACTACCGGGAGTTTGAGACTCCATGGGTATAATGATGCCGATTGGGCTGGAAGTGTGGTGGATCACAAGAGAACATCTGGATGTTGCTTCACACTTGGGTCTACTTCGAGCAGGAAGCAAAATTCGCTGGCTTTGAGCACCGTTGAGGCTGAATACATTGCAGCATGTATGGCTTGTTGTGAAGCTACTTGGTCGTAGAAGCTCTTGAGTGTGTTGTTCGGACATGTGCTAGATACCACCATTATCCTTTATGATAACCAGAGGGGGATTCATTTGTTAGAGAATCTCGTGTTCCACGATCAATCCAAGCATATTGATATTTGGTACCATTTTATCTGGGATATGGTACAGCAAGGCGCCATAAGGCCCGATCATATAGGAACTGATGAGTAGGTCATGGACATTCTCACAAAGCCCTTGGGGAAGGTCATGTTCCTAACCTTCTGTAATATTCCAACTTAGCCCAAGCTAATATGAATATTATATTTTTCCTTGCTTTATTTTGCATCTCATGTTGATCAATAAAATGTAAAGGAGGACATGTAAAACTATTGAAAGTAAAAAAATAAATCAATGCCCAATGTGAACATGGCTAAATCTAGGCTATTTTATAAAATTCACTTGAGTGTGGAAGAGGTTGATCACTTGACCAAGTCAACCATGACCATATCTACAGCACAGTCTAGATGCATTGAACCTCCTTGAGTCACAACGCAGTTCTAGATGGAAGTTCTACATGTGAAAGGGGCTAAACTGATGAAGTGGTTTAGTGTTGGACAATACTCAAATCTTATAAAAGGAAGAGGAGAGCAACATGAGGGGGTTGTTAAAGATATTATTTCAAAATAATTTGTCTACTCAGACATTTCTCATTCTCTAGCTATTTAGGTGAGAATAGTGCTACTTAGCACTTGGGTGTGCCTGGTCGGGAATCCCACCTCCTTCCTAGACCAGCTCTTGGGGGAGTTTTGCTTGTCTTTTCCACTATCAGGCTTGGGCCAAGCTTCAACTTACAATTACAGCATTGATCCTATTGAGGGTTGGGTTTTCCTTGTGAGTTGGAGCAAGTGGGACATAGATCTTCTCAGATCTATGCATATCCAGCCTCTCTTTTCACTGGGAAAGTCTACTATCCCATTACCAAGAGTGTCCTAGATCATCAAAGATTTAGATATAGACCTTGGCATCAGGAAAAATAATTCTCAGAGCCTACAACATAGTTTCTATCCCTGAACTGCATTATTTGCAAGTTTGCAGTTGGAGGGTGTTTTGTCTGCAATTTGGAGGAGAGATATTTGGTGTTAGGATTCTTCCTCTCACTGTGGTGATCCATGGATTGGCCACCCAATCCATGTTTGTTTCAGATCTGAAATGATGTTATATTATATGATTTAGGAATTTCTGAATATTTCTGCAGATTCGCAACTCTAGATCTTAGATCTACTCTCTGTGCTTCATGTTTTGCACAAAACCCCAAGGGGAATGTATAGCTGAGCTTTTCTTGTACACAGATCTGAATTAGATCTATATTTTTATGTACATATATTCTATAGATCTGAGATATATTATACTACTACTTCAGCCCCAATAAAATAACGCTGTTGATTTTATGCAAACTTTTTTACCGCTGTAGCACCTCATTTCTAAGGGTTTATTTCTATTTAAGTCTTATACTTTACTTTGTACACTGTATGGGATGTAATATAAATATGATTTTATGTTTTACACATGATATTTAAGCCTCAATATTGAACTACAACAAGTACTGGGCTGAATTTTTTTATTTTCCAACAGTGTTCTTTGTATTGCTGCAGTCCCCTCTTTGGGCAGTTTTCAAGCCTTCCTAGGTGTGGGAGATTTGTTTAACCCACCTAGAAAGATTTTATTCTGATCTCTTTTTAAATTTATCTCCTAGATACTCATATATAATGGATCTAAGGGCTGATTTTAAGAGCTGTAGTAGCCATTCCTAAAAAATGCATTTTTCAGGCATGCCTTGCTAGTAGTCCCGATTTTGGGATATTACAGTGGTATCAAAGCAAATTTCTTGGTTCAGCCTGTGAGCTTCAAGCATGATGGTTTATTATCATGGGAAGGAGTAGATATTCAAGTGAAACTAGAGAAACCCTTGTTTTCTGGAGAAAAGAGGTTCACAAGACTTCTATCTCAAGCTCTACAAGGTATCAGAAAGGACATTAAAGAAATGAGGAGCGAAAAGCAGGAATATCCCTCAACAAGATCTACAAGATATATACATGAGGAAATTTCTAAGTCCTCATCTCATGGATATGAGCACTCAACCATATCAACAAATATACAACGTTCTGTCAACAACTTCTTCATGAAGAGAAAGGGAGGAGATGTGCCAAAGGGTGTAATATTCCAAATCTGGAATAGCTAGCAAGGAATGACTGCAAAACACATTTTCTAGTAATGGCTGCTACCGGAATTGAAACCAAGACCCGGATCCCTTAAAAAAATGTGTCTAAGTGATAAATCCAAGTAGAGGCTCCAAATAAATCCTTCTAGAGTGGCTAAATAGATCTCCCACTACTAGATGTCCTCAAAAAGTGCCTGATGAGGGACTGTAACAAATGTAAGCACATATAATGGAATGAAAACGTTATTCTATAGTTGTGAAAACATGAAGATATTTATAGCAAAAAAATATCTGATATAGCAGAAAATGTATAAAATATGTGGAGGAATCAATCACTCCAACTAGGAAATGGAAGCCTCAAGAGAACATATATAAGAAAATGCAAGAGCACTGCTACATGTGAAAAGTCCTGGCTAAAATAACGTAGTTTGTAGTAGATACAGCAACATACAAAATGATACTAGAATGGTATGATAGTATCAGCTCAAAGAAATTAGGGGGAGCAAGCTCTCAACCCCTGAAAAGACTAATACAGCAAAATACACAATTCTTGGAAGGATTGACTACAATATATATGAAATTGGCAAATCTGCAGAAATGTTAGAGTTGTTGGGAAGAAGCTACAACTCAATACTAGAAATACATGGAGATGGCTGAATATGATGCTCAATTTGAAACAAAACTCCTCCAACAAATCTATCAAGTGCAAGGCTGATCTCGGCACTGAAGATCTCCTCCTCCAAAATGGTGGTGAAACCCCTCAATGCAAGTATGCACTGAGATAGCGTAGTATGGAGAATGGACTGCACTGTCTATGATAGGAGATGCTTGGAATGATGCCAAGATATGAAAATTAGCTTTGAAATCCCCTTCACTAACCTCCTGTAGGAATAGGAACTCCTTCCTCTGAAAGATGAGCCAAGGGAAGGTGTTGTGGAACCCTCCACTGCAACACCCAACAACATTACGTTATACTTCAACAGAAATAATGCAGTGACTGAATAATGGCTTTGGCATTGAGCCAATATGTGGAGAAAATGAAGTGCAGTCCTTCCAGAGGCCTCTCAAGAAGTAGAGGAAATCCTAAATAGGAATCCCTCATGCTAAGCAGCACTGCAACTCTGCTGAACAGCCGAAGTATGCAAAATAGTCTTCAAACTAAAATAATATGCTCAAATATATCTCACTATGGTTGCCTCTTCCTCATTTTATGAAAGTGAATGCCTCTTTGCCCTGGAACCCACACATTAGGGTTTCATCCACAAGGAATTTTTCTCCCTCCAAAACTGCGTTCTCTTCCCAAGCAAGCTACACCTCTTAGGCAGCGCTGTTGACTTGGTCAAACTTGACCTTGTCCTCATGCAATTGCCCCTTTTCACACTGGAAGGTGAAAAATTAAGCTGCTCCATTGATCCTTTTCACATTATGAAGGATATTATTCCTACTCATGGGCATTTTACCCATTTTATTCACCTCCTACTTGAAATAAGAAAAAATTAATGTTCCAATTATCTGCATGAAAAATTTGGAACATTACATTCCTCCCTTCTCAAAGATTGCTTGTCCTCAAGAAAGTGCAAGGATAGACTAAATTCGTTTCTCCTCCTCTCCCTGTAGCATCTGTGTATGATGATCTCCTCCAAGGAAAGTGATGCTATCTCTTGAATCAAACCTCCAAATTGCCCCTCCTCAGCATGTAAGTTAGCTATCAAGCCATCATCATGTAAAGGTGAAATACTTAAGAGGATAGAAAAGTGATGTCTAGAGGTCCTCTTGAAGAATGGGATCTGAAACAAGTTGAGGACTATCTTTCCCATATGGTTCCTCCATATCCAAGCTATGATCCATGCAAAATGAGTCACCTTCCAACCAGGCAACTCCTGAAAGCTGTCATCCACCTTTAGCTCCAGCAAAGTAGGTGGGATGAAAATTTGCACATGGCAGACTATGTAGCCTACCCCACATTGTCCATATCTCCACTTATGATAAGTGTAGAGTGTTGGCTGATCATGGGCTGCAATAATTTTTCCCTCAAGTGGCAAGATGAGGACTAGACATCCAAAGATCTCTCCCCCAACGCTGCAAATCAAGTTGGCCCAAGTATCTCCATATATGATGAGTTGGAAGTCATCAACATATGGTATGTCATCTATCATATGGCTCACCTCATATGGAAACAAATGAGTAGCTCTAGTGGCCATCCCATCTCCCATGCTCCCCTTAGAACATGTAGTGCAAAAAGTGTAGGAGAATTCTCCCTCAAAGGACACATCCATCCAATGTGTCTTCCTCCCAAGAATGCTCCTCATAAAGATAGAAACAATAGAGCCAGAGGGATAAAAGATGAGAATCATGCTTGCTTCCATATGCAACAAATGTGAAGGAAAATGGTTCCTCAAGTGCGACCAACGTAGCTTTACCCTCAACTGCAATAGAGACTGATAAAATAAGTGTCCTCTCAACCACTTTCTTGCTGCTCCGATCTCCTCATAAGTATGGAGGAAGTGAAAAATGTAAGGTGTACAAAGAGTATGTCCTCCATAATATATCTCTTCCCCAAGTCTCCCTAGGGAATGGCCATCAATCATGCTTATGGCCTCATATAGATCATGTGGTCTAGAAAAAGGAATGCTCCTCCTTGGAGAATCATCCTGCACATGTATGGTTAAGGGAAATATACATACATCACATAAATTCTCATGTAAACAACAATGAACACCCTTACCATACTCTCTACTCATACAAATGGAGTGGCTCATAAGTGACTCTCCTCTCATCTCCAAAGACAAAAGAGGTGGTTGTGCTAACTCTCTCAAAGATTCATGTCTCTTCTCCATATCCATCCGGTCCATGCATCTGCTCATATCCTGATATATATCCTCCTCAAAGCCCATCCAAAAATAACCCTCCATGATGGTGTGGTATGCTCTCATAGAATAAGTGGGACTGAAAAGGAAATCCTCATAAGTTGCTTGTATCAACTTATCCTTAAGCTTGGAAACTCTAGGAAAGAAGATCCTACCATGAAAAAATATGACCCTATATCTGATTGAATATCCCTCCTCATGCAACTGGCCATCCAAGATCATGCAAGTAAAAAGATCCTTGGAATACTCCACCAATAGCTGGGAGTTCCAATATGGATCTATCCTCCATAGTGACAACGCTGATGATCTCTCATGAAGAGTACCTGTCATATGGTCACCAACTTCATTGACATCACCTATGCCAAAGATGCAAGTTGGAAGGTTTTTATCCTTCCTCTGCTACTTCTGCCACAACGTAAAATCTGAAATAGAAGTGGGTAAAAATGATGTTGAGGGAATGTTCCCTCTCTCCTTGAGTCTACCCTAGAATCCCAGTGTTGTATCAAGCTCTATGAAGGTCTCCACCCTCTTGAAATCCATGATTTCTGCCCCAACATGTAAAGCATCCATCCTCCTCTGTTGATCCAGTGGTATCCCTGGAAAAATGTCTCCATGCAGTGAGACATCATCATCAAGATATGACTGAATAGATGAATGAACAAATATGTCCATGCTTCCACTGCACAATCCAATCATCTTCTTAGGTGCATAAACCTCCAAGAATGAATAGGGATGTGTACTCTTCATCTCATGATGTTGGGTCTTCTCCCTACCTCCTCTTTGTGTCTCCATGGTTCCACACCTCCTCAACAATGGCACATGTAAAACATGAGTTGTGCCTTGATCTCCATAGATGAGATCCTGGGGACTTTCTTGCAAAGATGAAAGCATCCCTATATTTGGAGCAAGGGCTTCTCCTTCGTTTGCATTAGGTGCTAGATCAAATCCAGATCTAACAACAATGTTGCCCTCAATATCTGCAACATGAGTGGGCAACCTCTCAATGATTGGATCCCTTTTTGAAAAAGAGATCTCCATGCTTTCTTGCTCAAGGATGTGAGAAGAAAATATTTATTCTGGCAGAGTATGGTGCAAGTTCTCATGCAATCGTTTTGTTTGATTTTTCTTGTTTTTCTCCACCATATGTGTTTCATGAATCCTTCTATCAAATATTTCCACTAATTCCATAGTGAAACTAGCATAAGATGCAATGTTTATATTTCTCAAAGAAAAGGATTCAAAGATCCACGAGGCATAAGCCTTACCTCTCAAATGCAGCGCTGCAAATTTGATAGCTTCATCCTCTGACATTTGGTGCTGGTGCAAGAAGGTCTCTAACTCCTCCACCCAAGCTTTGGCTGAACATACAGGTGAACCTTCATAGGTAGATAGATGAAATCTATCCTCCTGCTCTCTTCCATTCACCTTCATCTTCCAAAAATCTGAAAACTGAGATGATCTCTGAATTTATAAGTTTGAGACTCATACTCCTTCAAGAAATCACTACGGGTTTCCCTCCTAGCAAACTATTCTCCTCTTTCCATATCTCTTCCAGCAATCCTGGTCATGTGACTACGCTGAGTATTAGGATGTGTAGCTACATGCTCACACTCCTCAAATCTAGAGCTTGCTTTAGAATCAAACCCTCCAGGATATTCTCCATGCATCTTCCTCCAAATCTCCTAGAACTCTTCATGAATCATATGTACATATTTAGGAAGAAGCTTAGTAATATTATCCCCTTTTTCTTCTCCAAAATATGGAGTCTTCTTCCTGCTTATTTCTTTGTTTCCTCCTCGATGAGAATAGGAAGTGCAAGGTTCTTCCTCTTCTCTCTGCTTATCCTCCTTGGGGAGGTTCTTCATGGATCTAAAATATGATGAGATAAAACTCATCCTCTTCAATATTCTAATCTTCTTGGGCTTAGACTCACAGGCTGAGCCAAGAAAGCAGCTCTGATACCACTATAATATTCCAAATCTGGAACAGCTAGCAAGGCATGACTGGAAAACGCATTTTCTAGTAATGGCTGCTACAGGAATTGAAACCAAGACCTGGATCCCTTAGGAAAATTTGTCTAAGTGCTAAATACAAGAGGAGACTCCAAATAAATCCTTCTAGAGTGGTTAAACAGATCTCCCACTACTAGATGTCCTCAAAAAGTGCCCGATGAGGGAATACAACAAATGTAAGCACATATAATGGAATGCCAATGTTATTCTATAGCTGTGAACACATGAAGATATGTATAGCCAAAAAATACCTGATATAGTAGTAGATGTATACAATATGTGGAGGAATCAATCACTCCATCTAGGAAATTGAAGCCTCAAGAGAACATATACAAGAAAATGCAAGAGCATTGCTACATGTGAAAAGCCCTGGCTAAAATAACACAATTTATAGGAGATACTGCAACATACAAAATGATACTAGAATGATATGACAATATAAGCTCAAATAAATGAGGGGGAGCAAGCTCTCAACCCCTGAAAACACTAATACAACAAAATACACAATCCTTGGAAGGATTGACTACAATATACATGAAATTGGAAAATCTGCTGAAATGTTGGAGTTGCTAGGTAGCAACTGCAACTCAACACTATAAATAAATGGAGATTACTAAAGATCATTATCAATATGAAACAAAACTCCTCCAATAGATCTATCAAGTGCAAGGCTGATCCCGACATGAAGATCTCCTCCTCCAAAATGGTGGTGCAACCCCTCACTGCAAGTATGCACTAAAATAACACAGTATGGAGAATGGACTGTGTTGTCTATGATAGGAGATGCTTGGCCTGATGCCAAGATATGCAAATGAGCTCTGAAATCCCCTTCACTAACCTCCCGTAGCAATAGGAACTCCCTCCTCTTAAAGATGAGCCAAGGGAAGGTGTTGTGGAACCCTCCACTGCAACAACCAACAACGCTACATTATACTTCAGCAAAAATAATGCAGTGACTGAATAATGGCTTTGGCCTTGAGCCAAGATGTGGAGAAAATGAAGTGCAGTCCTTCAAGAGGCCTCTCAACAAGGAGAGTGTTGCATTGAAAATTGACACCTTGACATTTTGTTATCTATATTAGCTCATTATCACTCACACTTTCCTCCTTTTCAAGTCTTAAAACATTAGTTCCTCATGTCAAGCCTTAAAAATAAGAGAAAAGCTCTCAAAAGTCTCTAAATCTCTGGTATCCCACTTTATCTTTGTCTTACCTGTGGTCCCACACCTAATGGTCATGTCTCCTGCGTACCTGACCGCACTTTCTCTTTGTTAAGGGTGCGGACCCCTGTAAGAGATTAAAAGGGCACAAGTAAACTCTAAAAGTCTCACTTTTAGTCATTTCTAGAAACTTCTGGAAGGAATCTTGTGGTGGTAAGTCTGCTCTTTTCAGGTTCATGTATCCCATGCCTTAAGGAGCTAACCCCTTGATGTGAGGAGCTTATCCCTTTGAAGGAGGATTCTATCGCTTCATAGGTGGAAATGTAACCTCCTCCTCTTCACTATAAAAAGAGGCATAGGGAAGCCTCAAAGGGTTACTAAACAACTAGATAATTGAGGAGTTGAAGCTTTAGTATTATTTGAGGAAAAGTGTTGTTGGAACTTAGACTCCTTTAGCTGAGATTTTCTGAGGAAATATTACATACCTATATGTATCTCGGTTGGAAGAGTGCAAGGCTTGTTAGAGTAAAGGAAATTCCTACTTCGGACCCTAGGAAGTCCTGTTCAACATCAAGGCTGAAAAGGTTGTAAGGTTATTCTATTATTTCAAAGTTATTACAAATAAGTTTGTTTTTCTGAATAAGCTATCAATTGATTGTTTATTTTATGGATTCATTTATCATCATAATAGATATGATTTATGAATATATGCTATGCAGGTTCTATTTGATGTTTGTTTTTTTGTGATTGTAGATCTTCGAAGACAACTCTTTCTGTCGACTGAAGGACGACTACTACAAACAAGCGTTGGATCAAGGTAGGATCGTAACACCTTTGTAGCATTTACTTATAAATCATGATATATCTAGAAAAAGATATTTTTAATTGTCTATTTGTTGCTAGACTATCTTCTGATACTATGGAGATCGGTCTTGTCTACAAGATCGATTTATCCGGCCAACAAATTGGCGACTCCACTGGGAAAGGTTTTTGGTTTTTGGTTTTCCTCTGTTTTGACTTGAGAAAATGATTTTTTCTGGTTTTTGATTGATGTATACTAGCTTGGGTAGCTTAGGTTTACTTTGCTTTGAAAATTTTTGAAGTCTATTGTGTTTTTCTTGAAATTTTCTGGGGACCGCACTTTGTCTTCACACACAGTGTGGGCATCTTCGCACTTTCCTTAAGTAACCAGTGCGGGACTACACCTGTTTGCTCTGGAGCCTGTTGGTCACTTTAATTGCTTATTAATTTAAACAATCAAGTGCTACATAAATTGTCAACCCAGGGAAGTATGTTTATTTCAAAGGCAATCACACACTGTATATGCTCAATCTCAAAAGCAATGAAAGGTTGTAGTAAAAATCACACTAATCACACTTTGCTTCAAACGAATTGAAGTTCTACTTTGAGTTGCAATAAAATCAATATTTCTAATGCGGAAAATTATCAGAAGAATCTTGGATTACATTAAGAAAACAACAATCTAGGAAAAGAAACCAATCTGCAAAGGAAATGACCAATTATGCTATAATAGAGAACAAGACCCTATTCCCCAAGTAGGAATCTTCAGCACCTGTTTCTAACTACCATGATTTCACAAACTCATTCTGTAAACAAGATTACCAATTTGAAATAATCAACGATTACCTAGGAATGAATTATATGAAAACAATGCAACAATCAATGGAAATAGAGTTTCAGCAATAGATAACAAAGTTCCAATAATCCATAAATGATTTCAGCAAAACAGAGTTTTAACAAGGCATAAATGAAAATAACGATTAACACACTACAGAAATTAATGGGTGAATCTTGTGAGGAAGGGGGGCCCTTTCCTTCTCACAAGATTCCCCAGAAAAATGAATTAAGAAGAAATGCTCAGAACAGTCTTTTATTCATTTGTCAAATGTAACATATTACATAATGATTCATGTTCCCTCTCTGTAATTCCTTTCTTGCTAAACCTTTTGTAATCCCCCTCTAATGTTGATGTCTCTTCTATTTAAAGAGGAGACATCTATTACACATTTGATTACATCATACAAATCCTATTCTTAACCATATCTGATCTTCTATGCTGGAATAGGATATTCTGTTCTTCCATAGCAAAGATGTTGTTACAATGGTTATGATGGTGCTATCTTTGAGGTGCAGTTGTTGCAGCCAGTGTAACAGCTCCCTTAATTATCCTTTCTTGTTGCTGACGTGCCTGAAATACTATTTTAGCATCGAAAATTAGGGACTGTTTCAACAACAAAATTTGCATACTGTTGGATTGTTTCAGCAACACGGTCTTTAGACAGCAACAATGAATTAACTGTAGTCTTCAAACTGTTTTAAAAAATATATAGTTCTGATTAATGGCTAAGTATGAAATTAATGTAAAATTACATGTAAAACAAGTTAAACATATAGTAAAGAGAAGAAACGTTATATACCTTTGGAAGAATAGATTAAAGTGATGATATAGGCTTTAAATATGAACTGGAAAAGGATGGAATGATAGAAAAGTGTATGAAAAAAAAGGTACATTACAGGGTCCTAACTTCCCCCCCAACTAAAAAGGTTGCATGTCCTCAAGCAACTTCAATCTAAATCAGAATCTGGATGATGGCTCTTGGCATCCAAGTAACTTATGCAGTAGTTATAGAAGGTATTGTCTGTTGAAGCTCTGAATCCTTGCACATTTTTCAACTTTTGTCAAGCTAATGCTTCATCCTTTTTGGCCAACCTATGATGAGCATGATATTCCTTTGTTGGCATCCACAGAATAGGAAAATGAAAGTGATACCCTATCCGTTTTTCAGCACATTGTTGAACACACTTAATGTAGTCTAGTACCCTAGAGATTGTTGTTTCAAGATTAGTAGGAATGAAAGGATTATACTCCTATTTTTCCCTAGAAGATCATTGCAAAAACATATTATTTTCTCTTAAAGTAGCAGTTTCTTTGCCCTTAATAAAGCGTTGATAGTCCTGGAGTACTGTTGCCTATAGTTGCCGCATATGTTGAGTCATTCCTGGTTTTTGCAGAAATTGATAATAATCTGCAACAAAGGTGGCAGGGTTCTGTGGTTCTGGCCATATCCAGAGGAGACGGTTATCTTCATTATGCCTGGCTACTAGAAAAGAAGTTTGCCACGTAATCTGGTTGGCAAGGCAAGAGGCAAATGCCCGAATCTGAATATTTCCAATAAGAGGGTTAAGATTAAGGTTTCTGTTTTCAGGAATGGATTCATTATGAAGATATAATTCACATAGTAAATGTTGATCACTAGTAGAGGCCTTTGCAAAAGTTTGAACAAAATATTCAGATTTAAACACCTTATAGGGCCTTCCATATTTGATTGCTTTTATCTGAAAGAATGCAAGGCGTTCTGCAAGGAAAATAGAATAATTTAAAGATAGTTTTCTGGCAGCCAATATTTTCTTTACCAAATCAAACATCAGGAGAAATTTTCTTTTTAACTCTTTATTCTGGTTCTTATGAGCGCCAGATTGTTGGAGCATTTGCTCCAAAGCATCCCAGTTTCAATATATGTGGTTCTGCCAAAGTAATTTATGCTCCTGCAAGATTTTTCCTTGTGAAATGGCATACTCTTTCCTCCACTTGTTCATTATTTCCAGCTCATCCCATTGTTTAGTTTTTGTTTTAGCATTGCAAGTGGTAGGTTGAGGTATAGTCTGAACATAAATTTCAGATTTAAGAGTTACAGGAGGGCAGGGTACTTGTAAATTAGGTTCTTTTTCTGGAATTTTTGAAGGCCCTACTGGTTCTTGTGTAACTGTAGGGCATTCCTCTTTGACTGCAGAAGTTGTAGATGCTCCCGACATTGGGACTTGAACTACTTTATATCCATCTTGATGATAAATATTCCCACATTAGTTACACATGTATTCTTTATACTGATCATTTTATTTGTTTTTCTCTACCATGGATGCTATGTGAGCTCAGGTATACAAATTAAGCTCCTTGTCATAGGCTTCCCTTGCCATTACCAATTCTTACTTGTAGGCTTCCAGTTCTGATTTTAAAAACTCATTTTCTTGTAAGAGGGAAGCCACGGTGACTGGGCTTTGTGTAACAGTCACAGTCTCAGTAACTGGTTCTTGTGTATTAGTTACTAACTGAGTAGCTAGTTCTTGTGTAACATCTATGCAATGTGCAACATCCTGGGCATCTAGTTCTTGTTCGTCATCAACTGGTTCTTGTGTTTCAGTGCCCCTGGGTGAGACAGGTAAAGATTCCAGGATTTGGGGTTGTGGATGTGTATGGGCTTTTAAAAGAATGGGTGGATAGTCTAAGGTAGTGGCAATGGTGGTTACTTTAGTTGACGCCCTCGTTCTTCTTCTAGGTAAAAAGGCAGAAAAATTAGTGGTTCGCTTTCTTTTATGACTGGATTTTTCCTGAGGGTAAGGGCTATCAGAAATAGTGGTTTCTTTGGTTGAGGCCTTCATTCATATTTTTGATAGAAAGGCAGTCGTGGTTTTCTTTTTTCTTTTGCGAGTAGAGGAGTTGTTATCTGATTGAGAATCATCACTAGAGATATGAACAGTAGGATCAGATGATTCTGCTAAATTATGGGATGGACTTGGTATGGGATGGACTTGGTATGGTAGGAGAGTTAATTGGATCAGTTGGTTCTATGGGTGGAATCTTTGGAGGGTCAGAGGTGTTCTGTGGTTGTTGTTCTTGGGGATTTTCAACAATTTCCTGAGGATTTTCAGCAGCTTGCTGAGGGTTTATGGGTGGATTATTTAAGGGAAGGTTTTGCTGAGCAAAAACTTTTTGGATTAGTAGCTAGACAAGACGGTGATGGGTGAGGGAAAGGAGAGGTAATTTTACCCATCTACAATAATACGACATATTTCTAAGACATCCAAGTAAATAATAGTGAATATTCAATAGTATATCATGTCGTAAATGATTTAACAAGAAAAAATCATGCTGGTAAGCTACTTGGTAGCGGCCTTCACAGGTGAGATAATGTTTAAAAAAATTTGCAACTTTTGGCCAAGGAGGTGGAAATGAGTTGAGTCGGACACCCCAACCTTTAGGCTCAACTTGTTCTCCTGGCAGGAGAAAATCATGTTTTGCATTAAGAATGATATGTTTCCAGCTGAACCATCAAATGCCAATGACAGGGAGGCCCGAAACCTATGCTATGTCACCCTCTGAGACTGGAATCTAAACTCCTTGAACTATATATTGATCTTCCTGAAGATTTCGTGCAAATTCAAGAACCTGTTGTGGATCAAATTCTTGAAGCCTCTGAAAGCATCTTACCCATCCTACCTGCTGAAAAATCTAGTATACCTCTGGGTATAATTCAAGCAAGGTTATCGTGGTAGGTTCATGTCGAATAGTAGGTCCTCCCATAGCTAATCAGCTTTGGTAAAATTCACATTCAAAGAGCCAAGTTACCGCACTCGAACAAACTAAGTTTTATGAATGAGAACATGGAATGATGGTGAAGAGACAAGGTAATAAGTAAGAAAAATGATGGTAATTGACTTGTTGTGAAATGATGGTGTAGAGTTTCGATATTCCCCCCAACTATGGCTGAAATGATAACTTTAAGTGTGTGGGGATTATGGTAATAATAAACTAAATCTTCTCTTTTAACCATAGTTTAATTGTACTTACATATAAAATTTACATACCTCATGTTTATCTTTAATTGGTACTTCGAAAAATATAGTGCTTGCTCATAATAGATCGGCAATAGTTATGGAAGAACTTTGGAAGCTTTTTGAAACATGAGGGAGATTATATTAGAGGTTTGTTTAATCATAGGAGAAGGTAGTGAAAGGACAATATTAGCATGAGAAATAAGAGAAATGAGAATGAAAGAACTAAGGAGGATGATTTCATGACGAGAAATACTGCATGGTCATGTCTTTGAATAAAAATGGTGTTTCATTTACGGGAAAAGTGGGTGAAGTGTTCCTGAAAAGTGGTGTTTCAACAATGCGAAAAAATAGGGAAAATTTTGCTGAAGAGTGTTGTTTTAGCAATAGGAAAAATGGGGAAAATATTGCTAAAAAGTGTTGTTTCAGCAATGGGAAAAATGGGAAAAATATTGCTGAAGAGTGTTGTTTCAGCAATGGGAAAAAGGGAAGAATGACTTGAAAGGGGTAAAATAAATGAGGGGGAATGAATGATGGAATTTTGAAAGGAAACTGGAAGATGGGGAATGAACTATGAATGGGTTGAAGTAAGAGGAGCAATGCTTCACAAAATGAAGCTTGGATCTGCTTGTATTGAAGTTGTCCTTCCTTAGTAAGCCTTTCCTAAATCAAGAATCTACAACATAACCAATTGTAACATGCCAGCCCTTGATAGGGGTTATTAGTTAAGAAATCTAATTCTAATGCTAAAAATACAATTCAAACAAATTAAATGCAATGAGGGGTAGGAGACTCCCCTAAAAAGAGAAAATGTGAATCTGCCATGCAAGTAGCCTTAAAATCTTCTTTGGAAATGGGATGCTAGTACAGACAGAGCCGATGACATTTACTAATAACAGTGTTTTAGAGTCATCAAATTTTAAGAGCCTTACTGTTCCATTAGGAAAAATAGTATCTATTTCGTATGGTCCTAGCCATCTTGTACGTAGCTTCCCTTGAAAGTTTTCAAACCGAGAATCATACAATAAAGCCCAATTACCTTTTTGGAATTGCTTATGCTTGATGATTTTATCATGCCATTTTATTCTCTGTTGTTGGATCATAGTTATCTGATGAATGGCATCTAATATTTTTTCATCCAATTCATGAAGCTGCTGCAACCTGGCTGTCTGTGCATCAGTCAAATTAAGGTTAACAACTAAAGTAGTCCTTAAGGTTTTAATTTCAAATTCCACAGTAAAAGCAACACTTTTAACATAAACCAATTCATAGGGGGGAAATCCTGTAGTATTTCTCCAGTTAGTTCTGTAAGCCCATGGCGCTTCAGGGAGCCTTTGATACCAATCCTTCTGATTTTCCTTCACTATTTTTGTTAGAATGGATTCTATTACTTTTTTTGTACTTTCCACCTACCCATTGGCTTGGGGGTGGTATGGTGTAGTCATTCTATGATGAATATGATATTTCTGAAGGGAGGCTCTAAATCCATGATAAGTGAAAGGAGGTCCACCATCTGTAACTAGCTCTCTAGGCACTCCAAATCTAACAAAGATCTCTTCAAATAGGAAAGTTAGGACAACTTCTTCATTAGCTCTAAGGAGTGCTTTAGCCTCCACCCATTTAGTCATATAATATGTGCAGACCAATATATAAACTCTTTGATTGGATGGAGGATTAATGGGTCCTACAAAGTCTAAGGCCCATCTTTCAAATGGTTAAAGTATTACCTAGGGGTTTAATGGAATTTCATCTCTATGATTGCGTTGACCCATTCTCTGACAGCTATCACTAGCCCGGACGTATTTCTTTGCATCTTTAAAGAGTGAGGGCCAATAATAACCCATCCTAAGAATTTTATGTGACGTTCTCTTATCAGCAACATTCCCTCCACAAGGGCTATCATGACAAGCTTTCATTACATCATAAGCCTCATCTTCTCTAATGCATCTTTGGATTTCATGATCAAGTCCTGTGTAGAAAAGACACCTACTTATCTAGCTATACCAAGCACTTTGTTGAATTATTTTTCTTTTATCTCGATGGGATAGGTGTGATGGTAACTTCCCTGCAACCAGATAATTGGAAATGTTTGCATACCATGGTGAGTGAGCAGATACAACAAATAAATATTCATCGGGAAAGGAATAATCTACTGGAGTATTATCATAAGCTTTTAATCGATAAAGGAAATCAGCAACTACATTTCCTTTTCCTAGTCAATCTACAATTGTAATATCAAATTCTTGTAATAAAAATAACCATCTGGTGACTCGAGCATTTGTGACAGATTCTTTCATTAAATACTTAATAGCCAAGTGGTTAGTATGGACAAAAGTAGAGTAACCAGTAATGTAATGTCAAAATTTATTAATAGCATAAATTAATGCTAAAAATTCCTTTTCGGTAACTGTGTAATTAAGCTCAGTAGGAGTCATATTCTTAATAATGAAGTAGATAGCATAAGGAATATGGTTTTCCTCTTATCCCAAGACAGCTCTAATTGCAGTATCTGAAGTGTCAGAAGATATATGAAAGGAAAGTGCCCAATCAGGTCCCCTTAAAATAGAAGCTGTAGATAACTGATGCTTGAGTTCAACAAATGCTTCCTGGAAAAGATTAGTCCACTTGAATTCAAAAATTTTCATAAGTAACACAAACAAAGGAGAATATATTTTGGAAAAAAATTTAATGAATCTCCTGTAATATCCTGCATGTCCTAAGAAACTTCTCACATCTGTTTTTGTCCTAGGAATAGGAAGGTTCTGAATGACTTGTATTTTGGATGGATCTACCTGAATTGCTTGAGATGAAACAAAATGTCCAAGTACTACTCCTTCACTCACCATCATATGAATTTTTTTGGTACTTAAGGAGAGGTGGGCTTGTACACATCGTTTAAGTACTTTCTCAAGATTCTGTAATGCATCCTCAAAAGACACACCATAAGGGGTAAAGTCATCTATAAATATTTCCATAGAGTCATTAAGCATATCATAAAATATTCCTATAAATGCTCTTTGAAAGGTTGTTGGTGCATTACATAGTCCAAATGGGAGAAATCTATAAGCAAAAGTTCCCCAAGGACTAGTAAAAGTGGTCTTATCTTGGTCTTGGGGTGAAATTTTGATCTGATTATACCCACCAAACCCATCTAAAAAGGAGAAGAATTTCTTCCCTGACAAACTATCTAATACCTGTTCAATGAATGGTAAAGGAAAGTGATCTTTTTGAGTGGCTTTATTTAAGGCTCTATAATCTACACACACTCTCCATTTCCCATTTTTCTTAGGAACTATTACCAACGGGGAAATGCACTCATTGTCAGATATAGGATATATAAACCTTGCATTAAGCAATTTTTGAAGTTTCTCTTTAACAATTTCCCTTAAATTAGGGTTCATTCGTCATTGAGGTTGACATATTGGTCAACAACCTTCCTTGATATAGATACGATGAGTACATAATTCAGGAGAGATTCCCTTCATATCTGTATAGTCCCATGCGAATGCTTCCTTATGTTCAAGAAGTAACTTCATTAATTTCTCTGTTTCAGCAACTGTCAAGTTGGGGTTTATGTTCAGTGTTTTGCCAGGTTCAATTTCTACTGGTATACTTTTAGAAGAGATGGTGGCTGATGTTTGAGGAAGATCTTCAAGTTTAAGCTTTTCCTAGGTATCTGATTTCAAAAGTGTAGCCATCTGATTATGTGTTTATGTAATTACGGAGGAGGGTTCACAAATAAAATTATTAATTACCTCATCCTCAGTGGTATCTTTAAGGCTGAAAGATTGTCCAATAGTCAAAATAGGTTGAGTAGCATGATCATCATAGTCCATCCATACAGAATTATCATTATTAATCATGGGTGTAGTGTGAGGGTAAAGAGTAAGCTGCTTAGTTTCATATCCATTGGAAATTCTCATTGAACCCGATCTACAGCTGATAAAGGCATTGGATGTGGCTAACAAGGGCCTTCCCAAAATTAGAGGATGTCCCCCCAGCTTTGTTTTAGTTTGTAACACCACAAAGTTGGCCTGGTAATTCCAGGATTCAACTGAGATGATTAGGTCTTCAATAACTCCTTCCGGTTTGATTGTAGAACGGTCAGCTAACTCTAGAATGGTTGGTGTATCTCTAATTATGTTCTTCAGCTGTAACAATTGTGAAGTTTCAAGCATCATAATATTTATAGCAGCACCTAAATCTACTAGAATTCGAGGAATTATTGTTTTTCCAATTTTCACTGTAACAGTAGGATGGCTAGGATCACCATATTTAACTGGGGGAGCTTTACCGGACATTAATGCAAATAGATCACCCATAACATGAGCTGTAAGAGGATATTTAGCTTTCCTACTGGGTTTCTTAACACAAATATCTCTCATAGTTCTGGCATAAATTGGTACATCTCTCAGTGCTTGTAAGAGTGGAATTTTAACATAAAGGTTCTGTAATTCCCCTAGAAGATTGAAAGCAGGTGGTTCAGGCATTTTAGTTAAAGCTAAACGCTCAGGGAATGGTGGTTCTGCTGTTCCATTACCCTTATTAGAGGGTGGTGGTACCTCTTGATGTGAGTCATGTTTTTCAGTCTCTTCCTTATCAGAATCAAAAGAGGTAACGTCATCAATAATGGGTTCAACTATTTTCCTAGATCATAAATGAATATCATTGCATTGTGCAGGGAAAACAGGAAGTATAGGCTGGTTCTGAATATCAATAACTTGTATAGATTTATTATTGGGGTTAGGGTTTGGTTGTACAGGTAGCTAGGGTCTCATCATTTGATTATTTGGTGGAGCACCTGATGGTAGAGGGAGTGGTTGCTGAAATTGAGGAAATTGATTTGGAAATGGGAGTTGTTGACCCCTCCAATTTGGATTCCATTGGTTAAAGTAAGATTGTTGTTGTGGAGTCCAAGGAGTCCACATTTCTGGGTCTACAAAGGGAGGGTTTTTTTGTTGCATGGGTGGGTAATTCATTTGATTGAAGGGTGGGTATTACATTTGATTAAAGGGAGGGTAATTTGCTTGACTAAAAGAAGGATAATTGTTCCAACGATTAGAAGATGTAAATGGCATATTAGATTTCATACCTTGTCCTTGTAGTTGCCATTGCCTTCTCTGTGTCAACAGATAGACTGCTTCAACTTCTTCTTCGGTTGGTTGTAATGCTGCTTTTATTCCTGGTAAAGAAGGGCATTGTTGTGTTTCATGATCCTTCTCACAAAGGGTGCAAATTGGCACCTTGTCCAATGGGAATTCCCTTAGTGGGTGTTTATCTCTGCATTTGGGGCAAAAGACAAAAACAAAGCCGCTTCTGCTTTGGCTTGTTTCTTCTTAACCTGCAAGGTGTCAATCTATGAAGCAAAAGAACTTAACATTTCAGTTTTAAATTCTTCAAGTAAATTACCTATTTCAGCTCTTGTTGCTACCCCACTGGCTGATTTTTGAACTCTTGAATATGTGGTATCCCTGATGTTTGACCTGTTCCTTACAACTCCTCTTGAACATCTTTTACAGAGGTTAACAATTTCATCATATGATTCTTTAGATATGTCCCCTTTACCAAGCATATTTAGCATATCTAGACAGTCATCCCTTACTCCTTTTAATAATATTGTTTTAAGAATATCTTTACTTACATCGGGATGATTGGATCTTTGCAAATTATATTGTAGTCTTTCCACAAAGTCCTCTATATTTTCGTCCTCCTTCTGTACCATCTTAAATAGTTCCTCTCTTTTTCCTCTCGTCTGGCAGTAGTCTTGATATTTGAGCAGAAATTTATGTTTCATCTGATCCCAAGTTGTGATTTCATGGCCTCCAAGACTCATGAACCACCTTAGTTTGTTTCCTTTTAATGTTGCTGCAAATAGCTTCAATTTTTAGGCATTTCTAATGTAATCGTAACTTCTGCATAATATATCAAAATCGAAAAGAAATTCATCAGTATCTTCAGAAGATAAACCATGAAAGTTAGGTAAAGTTGAAAGTGGGATATTCTTCATGGGGGTTGCTCCTCTAGGGAGATCACCAATAGGGAACCCCAAGGTAGAGAGAGAATTCTCATCTTTTCCCTCTCCTTTAGGATCTACTTATCCTCCGCCAAATAATCCTTCATTGTTCCCTTCCATTTCTTGATCTCCTACTGCACTTGCTCGATCCTCAATGTTTTCTATTGGTTCCTCAATGTTTTTTTTTGGCTCCTAAACATTTTCTGTTGGCTCTTCAACGCTTTCTACTAGCTCTTCAATGTTTTCTGCTAGCTCCTCAACATTTTTCATGCCTCACAATTTCTTTTGTTTCGTAGCTTGATTGAGGGGAATGTTGAGGCTTTGGTCTTCGAGAGCTTAGCCTCTAAGAATATTCAAATTTTGATATTATCTCGTCAATAAAGGTCTTTCTTCCTCCCCTTCCTTTGCCCTTGCCACCTGTAGGGTTAGTTTTCTTATGGGCTCCGCGTCCTCTCAAGCAATCTGCACATCTGAAAGAAAAACATCAATTCTTTTGAAACTTATAATTGCCTTCCCTGGCAATGGCGCAAAAATTTTGGTCACTTTAATTGCTTATTAATTTAAATAATCAAGTGCTACATAAATTGTCAACCCAAGGAAGTCTGTTTATTTCAAAGGCAATCACACAGTGTATATGCTCAATCTCAAAAGAAATGAAAGGTTGTAGTTAAAATTATACTAATCACACCTTGTTTCAAATGAACTGAAGTTCTACTTTGAGTTAAAGAAAAAGCAATCTTTCTATTAAAGACAATCATCAGAAGAATCCTAGATTACATTAAGAAAAAAACAATCTAGGAAAAGAAACCAATCTGTAAAGGAAATGACCAATTATGCTATAATAGAGAACAAGACCCTATTCCCCAAGTAGGAATCTTCAGCACTTGTTTCTGACTACCACGCTTTCACAAATTCATTCTGTAAACAAGATTACCAATTTGAAATAATCAACGATTACCTACGAATGAATTATACGAAAACAATACAAGAATCAATGGAAACAAAGTTTCAGCAATAGATAACAGAGTTCCAATAATCCATAAATGATTTCAGCAAAACAGAGTTTTAACAAGGCATAAATGAAAATAACAATTAACACACTATGGAAATTAATGGGTGAATCTTGTGAGGAAGGTGGGCCCTTTCCTTCTCACAAGATTCCCCAGAAAAAGGAATTAAGAAGAAATGCTCAGAACATTCTTTTATTCATCTGTCGAATGTAACATATTACATAATGATTCACGTTCCCTCTCTGTAATTCCTTTTCTTGCTAAACCTTCCATAATCCCCCTCTAATGTTGATGTCTCTTCTATTTAAAGAGGAGACATATATTACACATTTGATTACATCATACAAATCCTATTATTAACCTGATCTGATCTGCTATGCTGGAATAGGATATTCTGTTTTTCCATAGCAAAGATGTTGTTACAATGGTTATGATGGTGCTAGCTTCAAGGTGCAATTGTTGCAGCCAGTGTAACAACTCCCTTAATTATCCTTTCTTGTCGCTGTTGTGCCTGAAATACTATTTTAGCATCGCAAATCACGGATTATTTCAGCAATGGGATTTGCGTACTGTTGGACTTTTTCAGCAACGCGGTCTTCAGACAGCAACGATGAATTAACTGCAGTCTTCAAACTGTTTTAGCAACTATATATTTCTGATTAATGGCTAAGCATGAAAGTAATGTAAAATTACATGTAAAACAAGTTAAACATATAGTAAAGAGAAGAAACGTTATCTACCTTTGGAAGAATAGATTAAAGTGATGATATAGGCTTTAAATATGAACTGGAAAAGGATGGAATGATAGCAAAGTGTATAAACAAAAAGGTACATTACAGGGTCCTAACAGAGCCTACGGACCCTGTCAAATTTTTTAAAAGCTTTATATTTCTTCTTCCAGTTTATGTTTAGATTTGATTTAGGACTCTTAGTGTCTACCTAGATCTGTATTTTTCTGTCAAAAACCCTTGTTTATGAGTTTCTTTTGGAAATTTTTTTATCTCATCAATCTCTGTTAAGTTAATTGGGTGTTTTGAGTCTCTTTTTTGAGAAATTATTAATTTGATTTCTTTTGATCATTACTTGCAGGTTTGTCTCTGTATTTTCACAATTTTGTATCTTTTTGCTTTTGTTTTTACAAAAAAAAATTCCCCTCATTCGCCGGGGGGGCTTAATTGTGTATGAGTGTTAATCGCTTTTGAGTGTTTTTATTTTTTGATCTTTGGAACTCTCACCCAATTTTCTTTACTTACACTTGTTTGGTTCTTATATTACATTAGAATCATCTTATGTTTGAGAATTCTTTTGCATAGATCACATTTACATAATTAGAATTCTCATTTTCAGAATATGAATTAAAAATGTGCATAGATTACATTTGCATAGTTTTCAAGTGAATTGTGCATAGATTACAATTGCATAGTTTACATTTTGAAAAATTAATCTTAGATTTAGATCAGTTTTCTTTGATTTTAATTTACATGTTTTTATGCTTTTTTTAAAAACACAAAAAAATTGTTGGAATTGATTAGCATTAGTTTTATGAAGTTAGTGCATTAGAGACTTTGTTATATTTTCTCTTATTGATCAATTTTTGCATTGTTGGAAGTGAATGGAAACTCTTTCCTTACTTTAGTTAGGATTCATCGAATTGAAAATATTACATTATCATATTCGATTTCATTTTGTTTTGGGTCAGGACATAACACCATTGGTTTCGTATCCATTTACCCTTTGAGTAATAACAGCCCAAATAACACAGCACTTAATTAAAATTCATCTAGTAATTTTTACATTTTTAAGGTTCTTTCCACCAATCTAGCTTAAGCTAGTGTCTTGGAATAGGTTTTAGTTTACTCTCCAAGACAGTAAAACAAAAAAGTAGTCGATCTTGCGGTAGGAAAAATTCCAATTGTTGCATGTATGCTCTGCGAAGCTCCTCCTAAAGGAGTCAAGCACGAGATCATATCCAAACCAGTGAGGTAATCAATCCTTCCTCATTGGGAACAATAGCAGATATACACGTATTAACAATGGTAAACCTCGGATTGACCATTGTCGAGGAGCCTGGGGTCACTTGTCGATAAACCTTGGATTATGTCAAGGAGCCTTCAAGGGGATTGATCTTTGTTACTCTGCCCTTGCATGTGTATCGGATCGTAGACTGTTCCCCCAGCTATATCTGTTCCTGTTGGTGACCTTAGTGGCCATTAACTATAAGATTCTTTCCCAAGGTGACGGTGGAGGGAAGATCCCATTGTACCTGGAGCAGAAGTCGGTTAGACTCACTTGAACTCTCCGAAGGGTTATCTTCACTCGAGATGGCATAGTGGAGAAACTTGCACTGGTCTGTTTCATTAAGCAGGTCATCAGGGTAACTATTCCAGCTGCCATTTCTACATTAAAAATCTACGATGCTGGATTTCATCACCAACTAGTGTTTTTAGTGCAGAAATCTACTATTTGTGTGTGGTTTGACTCCTATATTTGATAGCGCGTGTTCATTTTTTTGTTTTTACTTTTAGAGACCATAGGTTTGAATTGTGAATTTTAATTATTAGGTGTGAATTGTTAATTGTTAATTTTAGTTAATAAAATTCACTAAAGTTGAATATAATGGCAACTGTTCCAGAATTTACCAATCAAGGAACCCCTCTTAACGAGAATCCTAGTACTTTTCCTTGCTTTGGAAATGTTGGTCCTCCTTATATGGCTACATTGTCATTACCTGGATTTACAATAGGTTTACCAATATGGTTATTTTCAACTTCTTTGGCCCTGAATACTCCATTTTTTCCACCTCAACCGAATGCTTCACCTCAATAGAGTTCACCATCTCAACATCACCAAGCTTCTGTTGACCCTTTACCTTCTTCTCCCAATATGTCTTCCTCCCTTTCTTCCTCTTCGCTTGGTAAAAGCCTTGATGCTAGTAACCAGGTGACTAAGAAGAAGAAGAAAGGGAAGAAGAAGAAGAAGAAGAAGCAAGATAAGAAATAAGTCAACCAACCAACCATGGCTGCAAGTGTTAGTAGTGTTGAGGAAACCTCCAACATGCATTGTAAACCCAAATACCCTTGCAGGCTTTGTAAGGGTGACCACTTCCTTATCAATTGTCCCGGTATTCCAAAGGTCTTGGAAGTATGGTCAGAAAAATCTTGTCAACTTACCGTTGATCCATCAACCAGTGATAGTCAGGTTCCTGGGAAAAAGGGTAAAGTTAGGTTTCCTTGTAATTTATGCAAAGGGAGTCATCAAACTCACATTTTCCCTCACATGGATGAAGCCTCAAAATTGTTGGAAAACCTTACTGTTCCACAGCAAGAACTTCCAATTGGTTACCATCAACTTTCTCCCAACCTACCTTCAACTGAAGGAGTGATTGATCTAATTCAAATTACAGTCAGTCCCACTCTTCCATTGGAGAGTGAAACTCATATCACTCAGGTTGATGATCCATTAGTTGATCAAGTGGCCGATTCGATTTCACATTCAGTCTATCCCACTCTCCCTATAGAGAGTGAACTTCATACTGCTCAGGTTCTTCTTGTTACATCAGATTCTTCTATGCCAGGGGGCATTTCACCTGTTTCTACAAAGCCCACTCCAAGTACTGAGGTCTTTTCCTTTGATTAGAATATACTGACAAAACCTCGTCTTCCTTCCTCCGTCCCTTTCCAAATCATTGTGAAGGCTGGTGGTAGGAGCATATGCCGCACACATGCAAATTAAGGTGCTTCTGTTAGTATTTTATCCTCAACTACTTGGAAATATTTGGGTTCCCCTCATCTTGTGCCTGTTACGTAGAATCTGAAAGCTTTTAACTGAACCATTAGTGAAACTTTAGGGATCCTTCCTAATTTTTCTATTACTTTGGAAGGTAAAACTGTCTGTATTGATCTTATGGTAGTTCGAGGCCCCTTGGATTTCAATATACTCCTTGGGTGAGACTATGTCTATGCAATGAAAGCTGTCGTATCGACACTCTTTCGCATGATGTCCTTCCCTCACAATGGAAACATTGTGACCGTTGACCAACTTTCATTCGCGAGTCTTGATTCGACTACCAATAATCCGACACCCCTAAATGTTCCTTATTCTAAAGTGGTATCTACCCCACCACGGGTTAATTATGTCGCAACCAGTCCCATGTTTTCAGTTACAGATGCAAGCGAGCCTGTCACTATTTTCTCGTCTTCCTTTGACTTAGATCTGGTAATTGACATGGAAAACTCTGTGGGATTATTTGAACGCGACATTCTTATCCCTTTTGAGTCCGTTGACATGTGTTCCTTCCAGAGAATTGTTCTTCCATCTGATGAAGACTTTTTTGAATCCATGCTCGTGGAGTGTCCCTTGACATGTCTTTCTTCTAGTTGGAAGCCATGACAAAGTCACCTGCCAGGACAGTTCCTTTTACTATGTCAACCTCATTAAAAAATGAATCAGTGGGCCATGAGGGCAGTTATTTTCCTGTGTCAACCTCATTAAAAAATGAATCAGTAGGTTATATAGGTAGATTGTAGAGAATAGATTTGAGGACAGTTCTTTTACTGTGTCAACCTTGTTAAAAAATGAAACATGTAGTTGAGGATAGTTCCTGTTACTGTGTCAACCTCGTTAAAAAATGAAACACGTTGCCATGAGAATAGTTCTTTTCCTATGTCAAGATCATTAAAAAATGAAACAAATCCTCCCCTAATTGAGTCGAGTCTTTGACTAGATCTCGTAAATGTTAAGTCATATATTTAGGTTAGTTATTTGAACTTTTGCATAATTTTCTTACAAGTTTAGGTCGGGTCTTTCATATGATCTCGTAAATGAACCTTCATTCCATCCAGCTATTAATTACCAGTAGTCTATTTAGTTGAATGAAATGAAGGTGGGGGGGCATGTGCTCTAATAGATTATACTTAGGGGGCATTAAAACCTATCTGAAGCATAGTTTTTCTCTGTTTCAAGCTTTTGTAAAAATGAAACCTATCTTGAGTCCATTTCAGTTATTATTTTCAAGACTCGTTAAACTCATGAAAATATCGAGATTATTTTGCTATATTTCATTCTCGTAAAACACATGAAAATGCCAAGTTCTTTTCGTCTTTTCTTGCTCATAAATTAAATTGAAGGTCGGCCTTATGAGTACAATTTTTATCACTTTTTTGAACTTGTTAAAACTTACGAAAAAGAGAAACTTATGAGTACATTTTTATCCCTTTTTTGAACTCGTTAAAACTTACGAAAAAGTGAAACCTTGGAGTCCTCTTTTAAGCCCTTTTTAGACTCTCGAAAATTGAAAATATTGTCGAGCACTTGATTATTCGAACTCGTTAAAATAAATGAATGATCGTCCCTTCAGTATAAGTTTACCCCTTTTATGGACTGAAATGGACTATTTATGAAAAAGGTATACATTGACTAAGTACGGTCAATAGAGTTCTCTCCCACATTATTTTATCCTTTTTCGGGCTCGAGAGACTAAATTTATGAAAAATTATTTCTTAAGTTTTTCTTCTGACTCCCTAAAATTGAAAAACACTGAGTTTATCCTATACTGGACTCATTAAAATTTAACAGTAAAGGACCTATTCAATTTTAAAACAGGAACGAACCACTCCTTCTCAGGGTTCAAATTTTAAACTAAGTTGGACTCATCCGAAGGATGAGCTTATAAAGAAGCAAATGTTATCCTCCTCAATCTTGTCAAAAATAAAGAGGTACTTGCCAGAAATGGTGGGGGAAAAGGGAGAAAAATGAACCTGTTTGTTACATTTTGATTTTCAGAAAACCATTAACCACTCTTGAACACAACATTTTTGTTCACCTGGGTTGGGAAATCCTTTTCCTAACAGTTAATAAAACCATATTGAAAGTCTTCAGCCGATTTCTGGGTATTAGCTTTGGGTCAATTATCACCAAGCCATCTGCAGTTTCATTATGTGTTCAAGATGACAATTTAAACAAACCATTCATCTGCAAAATATTTTTCTTCCATTTTGACCATCCCTGAGTAAGTCCTTGCCAATATATTTCTTCAAAAATTTATCTATGATTTCATGTTGTGGGCTTGCCTACGACGGATCAATTTCTATCGATGACAACTCATTATCTAGGAAGTTGATCTAGAAATCATCAGTACCTTGAAATCGGTATGCCTCAATGGAAGGTTTCTCGCCTTTGACGATAGGTTGCATCATTGACCTTCGATCAAATGATTTTGTGACATGTTTGACTTCAGCTCATTCATTCACATTTCATTGACTATACTGATTACTTTGAGGGCCATTGACATTACTGGTGGTTACTCTCACACTTTTTAACAGTTCACATTATTGACTGGTATTCAAGTGGTTTCTACCATGTTCGACTTCGACACATTCATTCACATGGACAGAATCATACTAGTTCGGGAAGAAGAAATCAAGACCCTGGATCTAGTTTCTACCATCCACGCTGCGAGGAGTTTTTTTATTCATTTATACATTGGAATATTCATAAATAGATGGTTGCGTCCATACTATGTCTACACATGTCTATACTGTTGATGTATTGAAAAATCATTCCTGTATTAGAATAGTTTAAGTCAGTTTTCTAGTTAGTTTTGATCTGAGTATGGGTATGCCTACCTTAGAGATGATATGTCTACATATATATATTTTGCATTGAATGTTTTTACAGGTTCCAACTGGGGTTTCCACAGGATGATCCTTGAAATGATAAAGTACTTCACTCTATATACATGACAGACTCTATCTTCATCTATTACAGACTTCGCACTTTAGGGGGCAATCTGTTGCACTGAAAATTGTCACCTTGACATTTCATTGTCTGTATGAGCTCATTATCACTCATAATTTCCTCCTTTTCAAGTATTAAAAAATCAATTCCTCATGTCAAGCCTTAAAAATAAGAGAAAAGCTCTCAAAAGTCTCTAAAATTCTGGTATCGCACTTTCTCTTTGTCTTACCTGTAGTCCTGCACCTAATGGTCATGTCTCCTGCGTACTTGAAAACACTTTATCTATGTTAAGGGTGCGGAACCTTGTAAAATATTAAAAAGGTGCAATTAAACTCTAAAAAGCTCACTTTTAGTCATTTCTAGAAACTTCTGGAAGGAATCTTGCGGTGGAAAGTCTGCTCTTTTCAGGTTCATGTATCCCATGCCTTAAGGAGCTAACCCCTTGATGTGAGGAGCTTATCCCTTTGAAGGAGGATTCTATCCCTTCATAGGTGGAACTATAACCTCCTATTTTTCACTATAAAAATAGGCGTATGGCAGCCTCAAAGGGTTACTAAAAAACTAGACAACTGAGGAGTTGAAGCTTTAGTATTATTTGTGAGGAAAAGTGTTGTTGGAACTTAGACTCCTTTAGCTGAGATTTTATGAGGAAAAATTACATACCTATATGTATCTCGGTTGGAAGAGTGCAAGGATTGTCAGAGTAAAGGAAATTCCTGCTTCGGACCCCAGGAAGACCTGTTCAACATCAAGGCCGAAAAGTTTGTAAGGTTCTTCTACTATTTCAAAGTTAATACAAATAAGTTTGTTTTTCTCAATAAGTTGTCAATTGATTTTTTATTTTATGTATTCCTTGATCACCATAATAGATATGATTTATGAATATATGCTAGTTGGTGCTATTTGATGTTTTTTTGTTTGTGATTATAGATCTTCGAAGATAACTCTTTCGGGCGACTGAAGGACGATTACTACAAATAAGCGTTGGATCAAGGTAGGATCATAACACCTTTGTAGCATTTACTTATAAATCGTGATATATCTAGAGAAAGATATATTTAATTTTCTGTTTGTTGCTAGACTATCTTCTGATTCTAGGGAGATCGGTCTTGTCCGTAAGATCGATTTATCCAACCAACAGAGAGGAAATCCTAAACAGGAATCCCTCATGCTAAGTAGCAGTGCAACTCTGCTGAATAGCCGAAGTATGCGAAATAGTCTTCAGACTAAAATCATATGCTCAAAGATATCACACTATGGCTACCTCTTCCTCCTTTTATGCAAGTTAATGCCTCTTTGCCCTGGACCCCGCACATTAGGGTTTCATCCACAATGAATCTTTCTCCCTCCAAAACTGCGTTGTCTTCCCAAGCAAGCTACACCTCTTAGGCAGTGCTGTTGACTTGGTCAAACTTGACCTTGTCCTCATGCAATTGCCCATTTGCACACTGGAAGGCGCAAAACTAAGCTGCTCCATTGATCCTTTTCACATTATGAAGGATATTGTTCCTACTCATGGGCCTTTTCCCCATTTTATTCACCTCCTAGATGAAACAATAAAAAAATAATGTTCCAATTATCTGCATGAAAATTTTGGAACATTACAAAGGGAAAGAATCACTTGAACTTCCAAAGGTCTTGCAAGATCAAGGAAGAAAAGGCTGAGGGTATCAGTACAGTGAAGGCAAGGGCACACTTATATCCTCATGAAGAGGAAGGAGGGGAAATGGCTCCAAGGAGATGGACTCTTGCACTCTTGCAAGAAGTTCCATAGAATCTCACATATGGAGAATGTGGCACAATCCAGGTGCAACATGTGCCATCACCATAAAATGGTGAGATCTTGAAGATAGAGGAAGGAAAAGAGGAGGGAAAGCATCACTTGAAGAGGAGCATATACCCCTCTCTATTTCAGAAGTTTGATGCACAAAGAAGGCAAGAGGATCTATGCAATGAAGGCAAGGAAAATTCAGTCCATACATCTATGAATCCTGCTCTATGCCTTGATGTCTCTCTGCATGGAGGAATTCCACCAGGGAGACCCCCTGATTGGAAGGAAGCTAAAGTGTTATCTCAACTATATGCAATAACAACATATATTTCTAAAGAGAGAACCTTGAGAGGAGCTAGTACAGCACTGAGAATTATTGATGAGGAGTTGATCAATTTCCTAAAATTTACTTTGCTATCTTCCATCCATATGGTTGCGCTGGAAAGAAAAGATTTAGAAATCTGTGTTGACATGAGCATGGTATCAAAAGGCCACTCCATAGCCTTGGAGAAGAAAAATATACTCCAATATATGATGAGAATTTCTGAATATAACAAGAAGTTATTTCCATTCTTGTATGTAAGAGTAAAATTGTGGGGGTTTTGGAGGAGGAGAACCTTTCAGGAGGAGGATGACTCTCCTAAAATTCAATCTTGCCTTGAGCAAGATCAGTTGTAAGAGGGGCAGAAAAAGAAAGTTTTAAACACTCCAACATGTGACTTTGAAATCAAGCATGTCAAGGGGGAGAGCCATCATATGACAGATACTTCATTTTAGACTTCTACATCACTGTCAATGTTGGGAGACCTAGATTCTTATTGGGAGTCCCAACTCTTGATGGAATATTCCAAGGACCTCTTCACATGTAAGGTTCTTGATGAGAAAATGATAAATAGGAGGTATAAAGTATTTAATGTAGTTTTTTATTTCTATGATCAGATCTACTTATATAATAACTCCAAACTCAAGAACAAACTACTTCATGCAACCTATGAGATCTTGATTTCTAAACCCACTAGCTCCATTAAAACATGTCATACTATATTGGAGGGATTCATGTGGGAAGATCTCAGTAAGGAGATGCACTCTAATATGAGGATGTGCATGGATCATTTTCTGGTTGAGGAGGGACATATCTCTTGGGAAGATACATCCTCAACACTTCCTTATTCATTGAGTGTGAGAAGGAACTCATCCATGAGTTACCTCCCTAATGTAAAACAAGTATATGGAGGGACTTGTATCTCTGAATATTCTAATGTGCTTACTAAATGCTTGTATTTTTCTAACACTCATGTGTAGGGCTTTTCTCCAAGAGGGAGCATTATTTCTGATGGGTCTCATAGGCCACTTGGGGCTATGAGCAATGGTGATTATGGCCATTACTTGGAGAGTCTTGGAGGGATGATATACTCTGCATGGTGTGATTCCTTTACACCAACTATCATGCACTTTCTCCAAGCATGCACGAAGGATGGGTTAGAAAACAAGTGTTGGGGAGAACACTTGTCATACAATATTCCAAGGCAGTTAGGAATAAAACTACACTGGTTGCACTTGAGGGACCATTGTCCTTCTCCATTATTGCACATGGAAGTTGGCATGACTCTAATTCTGATTCCATATGCTGAAATGTTTCTTGTCTTTGTTTGGAACATGAATGGAGGGGAGACACATTGGTTGAATGTGTCATGGGGAAAATAATTTTCCCACACTTTTTTCACTACATGCTTCAAAGGGAGCATGGGATATTATATGGCCACTATGGTAGACCACTTGTTTCTTTGTAGGGTGAGCCATATGTTTGTTTGGTACATGTCACTCATATGTATTGGGGAGGATTTTTTCTATGGATTTCCAAGCTGGGAGGTGATCCACTTCATTTGGATGATAGCATGGAGATGGGAGTCTTTCATGGATTATGAAATTCCCCATGATTTTCATCACTTCTATCTTGAAGAGGCCATGGATCAACAAGAAGGTTTCCACATAAACCTTCCTTTCCTTCATGATGAGAGACATTGGGTTTATTCACCAAAGGCCAAATTTCACATTGGGGAGGGACCATTGGGAGACAGAACTATTGCAAAAAAATTGAAGAAATGGTGGAGACTATTGGATGAGGGGGCCACAAGAGAAGAAGGGGAGATTTTGCAGCACTCACCTTATTAGTTGCTTGAGGACAAGCAACATCTTGGAGGGGAGGACTGTAATATTCCCGCATAGCCCAAGCTAATGGGAATATTATATTTTTCCTTGATTTATTTTTCATTTCATGTTGATTAATAAAATGTAAAGGAGGACATGTAAAACTTCTGAAAATAACAAAATAAATCAATACCCAATGTGAACATGGCTAAATCTGGGCCATTTTATAAAACACACTTGAGTGTGGAAGAGGTTGATCACTTGACCAAGTCAACCATGACCATATATACAACACAGTCTAGATGCATTGAACCTCCTTGAGGCACAACGCAGTTCTAGATGGAGGTTCTACATGTGAAAGGGCCTAAACTGATGAAGTGGTTTAGGGTTTGACAAGACTCCAATATTATAAAAGGAAGAGGAGAGCAGCATGAGGGGGTTGTTGAAGATGTTATTTCAGAAGAATTTTTCTGCTTAGACATTTCTCATTCTCTAGTTTTTTAGTTGAGAATAGTGTTTCTTAGCACTTGGGTGTTCCTGGTCGGGAATCCCACCTCCTTCCTAGAGCAGCTCTTGGAGGATTTTTTCTTGTCTTGTCCACTATAAAGCTTGGGCCAAGCTTCACCTTACACTTACAATGTTGATCCCATTGAGGGTTTGGTTTTCCTTGTGAGTTGTAGCAAGTGGAAGATAGATCTTCTTAGATCTATGCATATCTAGCCTCTCTTTTCATTGGGAAAGTCTACTATCCCATTTGCAAGAGTGTCCTAGATCCTCAGAGCTTTAGATCCAGACCATGGAATTAGGCCAAATCATTCTCAGAGCCTACAACATAGTTTCTATCCCTGAACTGCGTTATTTTCAAAATTTCAGTTGTAGGGTGTTTTTTCTGCAATTTGGAGGAGAGATCTCCGGCATTAGGATTATTCCTCTCACTGTGGTGATACATGGATTGGCCACCCAATCCATGTTTTTTTCAGATATGATCAGCTTTTCTATTATATTATTCATGAATTTCTGAATATTTCTGCATATCTACAACTCTAGATCTCAGATCTACTCTCTGTGCCTCATGTTTTGCACAAAACCCCAAGGGGAATGTATAGATGAGATTTTCTTGTACACAGATCTGAATTAGATCTATATTTTTATGTACATATCTGCTCTATATCCAAGATATATTATATTTCTGCTTCAGCCCCAATAAAATAACACTGTTGAGTTTATGCAAACTTTTCTATGACTGTAGCACCTCATTTCTCAGGGTTTATTTCTATTTAAGTCTTCTACTTTCCTTTGTACACTGTATGGGCTGTAATATAAATCTAATTTGATGTTGTATGAATTATATGTGAGCCTCCATACTGATCTACTATAAGTACTGGGCTGAACTGCTTTATTTTCCAGCAGTGTTCTTTGTATTGCTACAGTCCCCTCTTTGGGCAGTTTTCAAGCCTTCCTAGGTGTGGGAGATCTATTTAACCCACCTAGAAAGATTTGTTTCTTATCAACTCTTGGAATTAAATATTAGATACTCAGATATAATGGATTCATGGGTTGATTTCAATAGTTGTAACAACCATTCCTGAAAAATGCATTTTTCAGGCATGCCTTGCTAGCAGTCCCGATTTTGGGACATTACACCTTCTGTGAGAATCTTGGAATCGTGGATCGACCCTGTTTGGAGGGTCTTGTTGGAATATGAGCTCTAGGAGCTCCAGGGGGGCTTTTGGGATAACTTATTTGAGCTATAAGCAACCATAGGGCTAATATTACCGAACCTTGTTGGTGTGCTTCTGCCCCACCTTGATGATATTTAGTTGGTTTACCTCTCTTTGATCTGTGCCCTGTATGCATCCTACCCATGTAGTACTGTACTCGTGGGAAGTACATATCACTTGGCCAATGAGGTTGGAAATGTGGATAGAGACCGATAGCAAGACCAATGGATGCATGATAGATTGTCGTACTCTCCATGTCTAGGATGGCACATGTCCAACCACTTGTTCTGGGATCAAGTCTAGTAAGGTTTTAGACCTCCAACTGACTTCAGGTCAGCTAAACTAACTCCGGGTTAGTCTATGAATATTTTTGAGTCCAAGTGAGGTTTTGGACATACAACTGACTTCGAGTTAGTCTATGACTCTTTTTGAGTCCAAGTGAGGTTTTGGACCTCCATTTGACTTCGGGTTAGTATGATACTGCTTTGAGTCCTATAGAGTTTTTGAACCTCTGAGCTGACTTCGGGTCAGATGGGAGTGAAGTCTTTGTGACTCACCTTTTGTTCTGAAATAAAGATCTAGCAAATCAAGTTATGATAGGATGACGCATGATGTTTGGATGGCACTGGTGGATGGATTTCTCCCTAGTTGAGGGGGAGTGTTAATTCTAGTCAACTAGGTCCAAACTCCATGTTGTGATGCTCTGATGATGATGCCAATATTTTTATTGGATTCCTCTTTCGAAGAGGTACAATATCGATTTAAAGATCACCTTGATCAGATGAGCAGAACATGTATTTTGAATTTATTCCACATGTGCAAGATCAGCCTAATTTATCCCACATGCCTAAGAGATGTGTCACACACCCCTACAGATGGTTATATATTGGAGATTCTTGGAGGTCATTTCACACACACATTTTTGGAGGCATTCTCTTCGCTCATGGATGGTGTTGGGATTAGGGCTTCTCGAGGTGTAGCGTTAGGGCTTCTTGGTGCATCGTTTTGATGAGCCATCTTGGGGTTGTGTGACACATTGGGTTGGCTTACCTAATGGAGACTTTGTTGGTTGAAGCATCTTGTTGATTGGCATAACTCCACCATTCCTCATATTAATTTTTATTGGCTTGTCTTCCATCGATCTATTGGTATGTTCTATCAGCATCTTACTTTCATGTGATTGCTATTTGGGCCCTAGAAAATTAAAGTAATTTTTCATCTAACATAGAACATCTTCAGAAATTAACATTAGCTCATCTCGAGCTAAGGCTAGTGTCGAATTCCTATGGCAAAGTGAGATCTTCTCATGAGATTTTATTTTTCAGTTTTCCTCTGTATGGTTTGTCAGTTTTGAAAATCATAGACTTGTACTCAGCAAATTACTACATAATAAGCAAACCCTCAACTGTTGCACCGGTTTTCCTGAATTGGGTTTTTCCATGGACAGTGGTCCAAAAATAATAGTGTCATGTGTCTATGATTTATTCTTGCTCATATCTTGTCTCCACACATTTATTTCCGCAGTTTAATTTTTTGAAGGCTGTAGTGTATGGGTTTCAGTATTTACCATAGAACACAGTAAATAATTTTTTCAAGTAATTACAAAATTGTTAATTTTGGGCAACTAATTCCAAAATCCATGTTGCACTGCTCATATGACTATAGTCATGTTTTTTTAAGATTCCTCTTTCGGAGAGGTGCAAGATTGATCAAAATATCATATTGATAAAATGTGCAGAGCATTTATTTTTAATTGATTTTCCACATGTGCAAGGTCGACCAGATTTATCCCACATGCCTAAGAGATGTGTCATGTACCCTCATTGATGAATATAAATTGTAGAGACTTGGAGGTGATTTTCTCAACATCTCATCATACATTCTCTCATTTTGATATGATTGGTTCGATAGCCTTTGGAGGCCTTTTTCCCTCACATGTGTGGAGTGAAGCTGATGTTTCTCTACACTGATCTGTTTAGGGATTTTTGCTGGAGCGTTGACCAGAGTTGACTGTGGTCAATTTTTGGTCGTTTTACCTCAATCTTCTGTATAAATTCCAATTTTAGGAGGCTGCATAGTTGGGCACTAAAAGCAAGGAATTCCAGGTTGTTTAACCAAAGCCCTAGTTTGATGCATTGACTTTTTTGAAGCTGCCTGCATTGAATTTTATGTGTTGTCCCTGGTTTGACTTCGTTGACTTGTGATGAACTATCTTTGAGGGTTGTGGGTGTGACACATGAAAGTGTTGGCTGACCAAGAAAGAGTTTGCTAGTTGAAGCATCCCACTTACCGTCGCAATGCCACAATATGTCATATCTTTGCTGGACATACGGAATTTTAAATCTGATCTCTATTTTTTTTATTTTCTATTGATCTATTATTATGTTCTATCAACATTTTACTTTCAAGTTTATGTGATTTCTATCTTGTATTGGGCCTAAGAAATATTGAAGTAAAAATTCATCAAGCATAGAACACCATTGTTCACTTACAACACTTGTACTTGGGGCACCATTTTGCCTCCTTACTTGTCTTTGTTCGTGTCGATTTTCGTCATGAGTTACCATCTTGTACTCATGTTTTCATGGTCCCCCATTAGACCTTTACTGTGTGGCAGCACCATCAAGTCGCCCTTGTTTAGAGCATCCAAGTTGAGTCCTCATCACATTCATGGAGTCTATCCCGAGTCCCTTTGTACCCCGCTATAGCCCTCCATCCTTCATTGCTTGGTCTCTCTCTTGTGTCGCACATTATGACCTTCAGTCCCACTGTCCCCTATCCCTTATGATATTGTGTCAGTCGCTGCAATGTCATTCATGCCCTTTATGCTTTAACAAGGGAAGTCGTCCATTCGCTACTCAGTCCTTTCCATTTCACCATCATCATTAGTGTCAGTATGTCTGTCGCTCTACTATTTTCTCTCGTGCCTTAGTTGAGGATTTCTCATTGCCTCACTTATGGCGGACCTCCTTCTGTCGACATCAGATCATTCCTTCCAAAATCCAGGTCTAGAGGGCGGTGTACCTTGGTTCCAGCTTCCACTCTTGTTTGGTGCCTCGGATCAGGAAAAGGGACCTCTTGTTTCCCTTTGACTTGATTGTTTCTCCAGCTCCTTTCAGCATGATCGAGATCCGTATACTTGATGGTCCAGTGATCCAGCAGCAGCTCTTGATGATTCCTGGGTGTGTGTGAGATGTCTCAACCCTCATGCGGGGGTGGCCCTGCAGGTAGCCCCCCACATGCCCGGATGACCTATTCCTTGCAGCCTTCGATGCAGCTCTAGATATTTGATGATGTTGGCTGTAGCCACTTGCAGCGCCTCTTCGACTTGCATGTATCAGTCAGATTTTGTGAGCCCTTCCCCATTTACAGGGGGCATTTGGGTTGTATTTGTATCTCATGTACTCCGATATTATTGTACAAGTCCTGGCTGTTATCCCAGGCACAACATGTATGTGGGATTCCTCATTGTATTTTTATCTGGCTCCTGATTATGCCAGCTGTACTTTATGGTTCAGTCCCTTGTTTACCGGACACACTATTCTTTTGTACTTTGTCTCGGCGGGCATAGGTATGCCTCCCCCGCCGCCTTCAGCACAGGTACCCTCTCATAAAAAGAGACTTGTTGCACCTGCGAGTCTCATCTCCTCAGGGTCTAGTCCTTCAGCACACTATCTACCTCACATTTCTCTCTCTGACACCCCTTTTGTTGTCTAGTGATTATGTTCTTACAACGTACTTCGGTCATACGATTTGCTCCTGACACTCGCACGCTGGGGGGCAATCTGTTACACCATTTTTTGGTCATCTAACTTATTATCATTAGATGGACCCAAGTACACCATGTAAGACCAGTTTTACCCTAAGTAAAACCGCTTTCACTATGTTAAAACATGAAACCCCAAAAGGAAATATTAAATAAACCCATATTTGTTTGATTTTCCTCATGGAATAATTAATTAAACCATAATTTAATTATTATTCCCAGTCATGTTTAACCCAAAATCAAAGAAATTAATTAGATAAACCTTTATTTATCTTATTATTTTCTAGAAATAATTATTTAAACCTTATTTAGATAATATTCCTTGTTAAATATGACCAAATCACCCACAAATAATTAAATAAATCATTATTTATTTAATTATCTTTCAACCACTTCCTTAAATAATTAAATAAATCATCATTTATTTAATTATCTTTCAACCACTTCCTTAAATAATTAAATAAATCATTATTTATTTGATTATCTTCTAACCGCTTCCTTAAAAAGATAAATCAATCATTTATTTATTTATTTTTCACTAATCAAGGGAGTTGACCCAAGTCAAATACCCTTTCCCTCCAACAAATATAATAAAATATTCCATAAAAGGTGGATCTAGATTTAGTTAACATTATTTTAATCATGCACCAAGATCTAGAATGACCCAATATTTTGTTATAAATAGGAGGGTTCTTCCCATCATTCCTCACCTTTTGTTGCCTACTAGATCACTCTGGATCTATACACTTGGTCTCATTTTTCATCATTTGCTCCCATTGAGCTTCATTTTTGCATTGGGTTTTCTACACCTACAAGAGAGAGAAAGCTTAGATCTGAAGTGCCGAGGACTACAAAGAACCCATCCCATTGAGGAGAGCTGGATACACCTTCTTGTTTTCCTCCCAGGTGCCCTATAATATAAAAATTCTTTCAAAAAATTGTGTTCTTGTCTTGTCTGTTGGATGCATGGAGCAAACCCTTTATTTTACTGCTTAATGTCTTTCCATACATAGATCCGGTGTTTTGCAGCTATTTTCTTGTCTAACTAATCGCAGATCTGAAGATATTGGCAGCCACTTTTGTTGTTAGGGCTATTAGTTATGTGTAGCTAAAGTGGTCCTTTTTCGTACACTTCGACAAAGGATTCATACTAACAAATGGCGACTCCACACGGGTTTTAAATTACGACCGCTGTCGTTTTTCATATTCCTGCATATCCAGCTACTTCAGACCCTAGGGTTTCTTTTCAGCTGTTTATTTTTCCTATTTTTATGTTTTTTTTCTCACATAAAACCCTAAAACCTTCAAATTTCTAACTTCCGTGTGTTTCTGGCCCTATTGCGCAGGTGACAGACATCAGCTGCAACTGAGACGACAACTTTTGCGCAAATCTGCCGCCGAGACAACCGGAGTTGGGGGTCACACTTTTCAGCCCCTAAAATGCGACCTGGACCCCCAGGTCGCACTTCTTGGCCCATTAACTGTGACCTGGGAAGCGAAAAACAGGCCAAAACCTGCTACCTGAGCGAAAAACAGGTCAAAATTTTTTTTTTTTGGAATTTTTCTGAAATTTTTCTGGGTTTTGTCTGAACCTCTGTCAGGGTTGTCTGACCTTCGTCTCCACCCATTTAGACCTATTATTGCTCTTTTTTACTCAACTAAGTGGGAATCTAGCCCCCTAGGGCTTCAGTACCCTCCACTTTTTGTGGAAGAGTTTTAGCTACTGTAAGTGTCTAAATTTTTAGAGTTTCAGCCTTCCCTTTTTCAGATCTGATACCTCATCCTCCGATCCCTTTAAATCAGCCTTCCTTCCTTTCAAATCACCTCTTGTCGTTTTGTTTGGACCTCTCTTTAGGACCTCCTCCCTGTCCTTTCCGCTTTTTGCTGATTTCTTCCCTTTTTTTCCAGCCACCTTGCCTCTGTCTCTTGGCTGTGATCTGCACCTCTTTTCAGCAGCTTTATCCTTTAGATCCCTGTCCCTTTTGACCCTAGATCTATCAACTCTTTTTTTTGAGCCTTGAGAGCGAGAGCACAATTATCAGTCTTCTTATTCTTCCATGTTCGTTCATTCTGTGGCTTCGAAGATTCTTCTGGAGGATTTTCAAGTCTGCAGTCTCTAGCTATGTGTCCAAAGTTCTGACATTTGTAACATTCCATATTATTTCTTAAATTTTCAAATCTATTGATGTTTCGTTGAGCCCTGGGAGGTTCATATTTGAAGAATCTCTTGGAATTGTATTGGTTCATAGGGTACGTGCGACATTCTATAGATTTATGACCAAATTTTCCACATGAATAACAATAGCCATGAAAAATATGTTGGTACCTCGATGAAAATCTTTGTCGAGGAATTGTCTTCCAAGGATGTGCTTGCGAATCTTGTCCAATGAAGTCTTCATGTATGTCAGATCTCATAGGCTCATTGTATTTTGTTGTAGAAGGTCCTGCTTCTTCTTCTTTGTAACTGAGACCAGTTCTGTCGTTGATTGTTGATGAGTTCTTCCAATGCCCTTGAGCTGTTGGCATAGTTTTGGACAATTTTTCCCTTCTTCACTTCCTTACGCAGCGAGACTACTTCGGCTTCTAATGCTTCCCTTTCTTGGTTGCTTTCTTCCAACTTCTTTTGGAGTGACTCTTCAATACATTTGTGTTCTTCAACCTCAATTTTGAGACCTTGAACTTGTTCTTCAAGAGTGTTGGAACGGATCTTCTCAGCATTGAGCTCTTTTATAAGCTTGATTGCCTCCTCATAAAATTATTCTATGGTCAACCCTTCTTCTTCATTGTTTGATACTTCTTGTTTATTGTGCTTGGCCATAAACAATACTTTGTCATTGACTTCTTCTTTGCTGTCACTTTCTTCATCAGATGAGGAGCTATCTTCTTTAGAGAGAAAGTTCCTTTTGGATCCTTTATTTTTTCCTTGCTTGTTGAATTTCTTAAAGCCTTTCTTTCCTTTTGAGTTGCCATCAATTTTGTTTGGACATTTTGCTACGAAATGCCCAACCTCACCACAACCGAAACATATCAATGGAAGTTTACCTTTGAATTTTCCCTTACCAGGTTTTAGTTTTCTCGTAAAGTAAGCATATTCTTCATCTGAAAGACCTTCTCCATCATCTCCCTTTTCTTCACACTTGCAGGTGCATGTCATTTCAATTGAAGGTTTTTTGTCCTTATTGGTTTTCTTAGATGCAATGAACGCAGTTTCTAGATTTGAAGTACCCTCTTCTTCATCAAGTCTCATTTCATATGCTATGAGAACCCCATGTAATTCCTCTTTGCTGAGTTTGTACAGATTTGCACTGTATTCTAAGACCGATACCTTTAGGTTGAATCTCCCTGGTAACGTTCTAAGAATCTTCCATATAATAGTCTTCTCGTCAACTGGCTCTCCCAATCCTTCCAAAGTATTGGTTATTTCATCAACGTATTGGAAGTATGCAGCAATGTTGCAATCTTCTTTCATTTTGAGTTGCTCAAATTTTGCTCTATAGATTTGAAGCTTTGCTTCTTTGACATTTGAGTCACCTGCATATATATTCTCAAGCTTGTCCCATACATTTTTGGCAGCTTTACAACCCAACACCTTATGATAAGCAGATTCAATAAGTCCACTGATAATAATATTCTTTGCTTTTGCATCATTTACCAAATTCTTCTTACCTTGTTCATCTATGGTTGATGTAAATCCATTTTGAACAGTGTCCCATACTTCGTAACCTTGCGCCAATAAATAGACCTCCATTCTTCCTTTCCAAAGTGCATAATTATTTTCATTGAATAGAGGTACACCATTCTTGGTATGCTCCATGACCTCCTTCCAAATGTTAAATTGCTATTGAAGGAACCAAACTCTGATACCAATTGTTGGAAATACTAAGAGGGGGGGGTGAATCAGTATTCCTTTCAATTAGAGCATTAGTTAATCTTCAATTATTATCAGTGTTTGTACAATGATAGCAGCAAACAAGAAGAACACAAATGCACACAGTTTTTAAGGTGGAAACCCACTCCGGGACAAAAACCACCTAATGCTTTTCTAATAATTCTTTAATATTCAACTCCAATTGAAAATAAAGCTCCAACTTCCTAGAATCTAGAAAATAATTCTTCTCCAGCTCCCACCGGATGGACACTCCAAGGCCCGAGATTCTTCAGTAGTCAACTAAACGAATGCCCCAACACCCAATGAGCTACAACTCACCCTAGCACCACCCTACATCCCTATAGAAGAATAAAAGAAGAATGGATTCCCATACCAGGGAAAATGGTCCACTTTAAAATGATATAAAATGATGTAGAAGAAGAAGATATACTAGACCATAACCTCAACTTTGACACAACCACCTAATGATGATCCTAGACTTCCCAACACTGCCTCTTCAACCCTTGGTAGATAGATACTAGTACAATTTGTACAATAATGTATTTACAATGACTAAGTACAATGATACCTTTACAATGATTGTATGCAGTGCTGCCAACTTGAAGACTTAATATGATGAACTTCTTGCTACTGTTATGCACCTTGGTTACTAATCTTGTCATGATACCCTCTACTACACCTTGCTTTGCTTTTCTGCCGTAGAAATTCTGGTCCTTTGCAACCCTTGACAACACATGATCTAGCTTTTTCTTGCCTTCTAGGAGCTCGATATTGAATCTGGTTTATCTCTATCATTTCAAATCCTCAATATCTGATTTTCAGTTTTGTAGTGGTCCTCTGAGTCATATTTCCAATTCCACTTGTCTAACCCAATTTGGATTCTTGAAGAGATATTTATACCCAATCTCTCACAATTCCCTAATTATGGACTGTTTCAGTAGAGCGCACTTTTACGGCGTGACATGTGTCAATGTTTCTTAATTTGTTTCTAAATTTGATAAAGAGAAATTTAAAGAATGTGTACTATCTGTCACTTTTTACTCCATTCCAATCTGATACTCAGAGAGAGAGTTATGACGAATTTACGAAGGTCACTTCTTTGAGATGAATTTCAAGAGCCTGCAAAAACCCTAACTTACACAGATAATATCTCCAAAAATATTGTGCATCTCGATCTGAAATTTTTACTGTAGCTTCCTCAGGATTTCGGCTTTGCCTCATAAAAATTTCAGCTTCTTGACCTTCGTAGAAAAAAATTTAGAGCGAAAATTCCAAGATGACCTGTTTCAGATGGCCGAATCCCTTGCATAAAGAGGAAATGAAGATCACAATTTATATGAATGCTTAAGTTGAAAGGGGCTTCAACAAGTGAACGTGGGAGGGATTTTAGGAGCATAAAAAATATTAATTATGACTTTTCAATGACCCATGCCCCAACCCCATGGGGTTTTAGCCCACTAGCTGGGGGTACAAACTTTAAACATGAATATCTCTCAAACCGTGAAGAATTACATGACGTGCCATATATCAACGGAAACATCTCGAAAAGTAGAAACCATTAAAAGAATTATTGACCTAGAATATATTAATTTGGTAGGTAAAAATTCCCATGAAGTATTGGGTTAGCCCCTGGTGCTGCTTGGGTTGTCATCAATGACAACCATTGATCAACATAAAGCAAGAAGCCAAATAGATACCAAGGGTATCTAACAACCATGAGTACAATATGAGCCTGTATCATTTGGAGAAGCCATAAAGAATCAAGTCTTGAAAGATGCTATACACAAAAAGTATGAGTCCATTATGAAATATGGTGTCTGGGATATGGTCCTGTGATTGGAGGACAAAGATGTTGTCACGTTAAAATGGCTCTATAAGATCAAGCATGGATCTGATGGGAGTGATGAAAATTACAAGGAATTATTTGTTTCCTGAAGCTTCTCTCCAAAGGAAGGCATAGAATATGATGATATACTTGCACCTATGGTCCAATATACCACCATCCAACCTAATATTTCCCTCGTTGCTACACAAAGATGGAGTCTACATTAGATGGATGTTAAGACCGTTTTTTTCTGCATGGTTTGATATAGGAAGAGGTGCATGAGGAGCAACCATTGGGGTTCAAATTCCAGGATAGGGACTCTCATGCATGTAGGTTGAATAAATCCCTCTGTGAGTTGAATCGATCCCCCAGGGCCTGGTATGATAGGACAAATAGTTACTCGATGAAGTTGGGCTTCACTCAAAGTAATTTTGACCCTCTCATTCATCAATTGAAGAGGGATATCACTTCCGAGTTCGAGATGAAGGACCTAGGACTGATGCATTACTTCCTAGGCCTGATGGTCTGCAGAGACCTAGCAATATTTTCCTCTCTCAAGGAAAATATCTTGTGAAGCTGCTGCAAATATTTGGAATGGTGGATTGTAAGTCCATGTCGACACCGGTGGAGCTCAACTTTAAGAAGTTGAGTGGAAGCACTGCTGGTCCCGTGCTAGCAAATCATACTGAGTATCGTCAACTCGTAGGGGCTTTGATGTTCTTAGGGAACATCCATCCAGATGTATGTTGTGCAGTGAACACTTTGAATCAACACATGGTTGATCCTCATAGCATTCACTAGGTTGGTTCCAAGAAACTCTTGAGATATCTCTGGGGCACGATAGACGATGGACTGAGATACACTGTTAGGAGTTTGAGACTCCATATATATGCTGATGTCGATTGGGCAGGCAGTGTGGTGGATTGTAAGAGCACAACTAGATGCTGCTTGACACTTGAGTTATGCTTCGAGAAGGAAGCATAAATTGGTAGCTTTGAGTGTTGCTGAGGCCGAATACATTGTAGCATGTATGACCTGCTGTGAATCCACTTGCTTGCGAAAGCTCTTCAGTGAGTTGTAGCATGTGGTAGATTCCACAGTTATCTTTCGTGATAACCAGAGGGGGATTCGTTTGTTAGAGAATCCCGTGTTCCATGATCGATCCAAGCATGTTGATGTCTGGTACAATTTTTTATAGTATATGGTACAGGGAGGTGCCGTAAGGCTTAATCATATAGGAATTGATGAGCAGGTCACAGATATTCTCACAGAGCCCTTGGGGAAGGTCAAGTTCCTAACCTTCCATGAGAATCTTGGAATAATGTAATGACCCTATTTGGAGGGTCCTATTAGATGATGAGCTCTGGGAGCTCTAGGGGGGGTTTGGGGATAGATTCTTGGTGCTATAAGCAACCACAAGGCTAAGCTTGTCGAACCTTGTTGGTGTGCTTCTGCCCCACCATGATTATATTGAGTTGGTTTACCTCTCTTTGATCCATGACCCATATACATCCTTCCCATGGAGTTTCAGACTCATGGGAAGTAACTCTGATTTGGCCAATGAGGTGGGAACTATGAATAGAGATAATAGAAAAATCGATGGATGCATCGGAGATTGCCGTACTCTCTATGTCTAGGATGGCACCTGTCCAACCACTTGATCTGGGATCAATTCTAGTGAGGTTCCAGACCTCCAATTGACTTCGGGTCAATTAAACTAACTTCGGGTTATTATATGACTCTCTTGAGTCCAAGTGAGGTTTCAGACCTCCAACTGACTTCGGTTTAGTTAAACCAACTTCAGGTTGGTATGTGACTCCTTTGAGTCCTATAGAGGTTTCAGACCACTAAGCTAACTTCGGGTTAGTCGGGAGTGATGTCTTTGTGACTCGCCTTTTGTTTTGAAATAAAGAAACCAGTGAAGCAAGTTATAGCGGGATGACGCACAATGTTTGGATGGCACTGGTGGATGGAGTTCTCCCTAGTTGAGAGGGAGTGTTAATTTTGGGCAAATAGGTCCAAACTTCATGTTGTGATGCGTAGATGACAATGCCAATACTTTTATTGCATTCCTCTTTCAGGAAGGTGCAAGATCGATCTAAAGACCATCTTGATCGGATGAGCAGAACATGTATTTTGAATTTATTCCACATGTGCAAGGTCAGCCTAATTTATCCCACATGCATAAGATATGTGTCACACACCCCCACAAATGCCTATATATTGGAGAGACTCGGAGTTCATTTTACACACATTTTTGGGAGGCATTTTCTTCTTTCTTGGATAGTGATGGAGCAGTGTTCTCGATTCTGTGTTTAGTGCTTCTTGGTGCAATGCCTTGGTGGAGCATTCTTGATGAGACGTCTTAGGGTTGTGTGACACATGTGGGAGGCTGAACTTATGAAGTCTTTGCTGGTTGAAGCATCCTGTTGATTGACTTAACATGACCATTCTTTATCTCTATTTTTTCTTGTGTTCTATCGATCTATTGGTATGTTCTATATGCTCATTTAGCAGAGAACACCCTCAGAATTTAACAGGATGTCAAGGTATGACAGATCCTAGTATTGCTTCAAAGCTAAATCTTTCTTCACTTCAAATTTTTATCAAAACTAGAAGGCTAACCTCCAACTTATCCAAATATGGTATTTTTTCAAATATCTTAACAATCCTAACCAAATTGTCTTTATCCACCACTTGTTTCCTCAGTTTTACAGTGTGTTTCCTATTAAATGGAGTATTGGGGATTTACTCATTGAGTTTATAATGTCTTATCATCGCATGTCTTTTCTTGCTACTAATTTAGCCTTCTCATTATGCATTTTCATGCATTTCCACCTACATTTGTTACTTCCTTCAAGTAGGTTTTGGAGTATTCCTTTGGCTTAGGATTCTCTAAAATATTCTCCTACCAACTCCTCCCATGATAGATCATTGAATCCAAACCTTTTTATGTCCTCAAGAATCCCAAACTTTAAAATTTATCCTTCCTCCTCTCTTGTTAGGCATAGGTCTTCTTTTTCAAGCCTTGTTGATGACTTGGACTAGTCAACATCTCCATCCATGTTATATTTTCACAAGGGATGACATTCATTAACATTGGGAGATGTATGTATTGGCATTCTATCACCTGTGCTATCATTTAAGACTGGTACTATGAATTTTATTGGAATTTTGTTCTTAGATTTAGTTTTACTCTAGAATTTTCAAATGGATCTTCTATTATGGAGTCATCAAAATAACCCCTATGGGGTTATCACAACAAACCCTTCAATATTCTATTATGGAGTAATCACAATAAGCCCATCATCCTTGCTAGACTTAACTCGTCCCTTTTTCAAATGCTTCTTCTTCCTCTTCGAAGTAATATACATGGTCTTTCTTCATAATGACCATTTAAAATTTCCTATATTAACTTAAGAATGTATAAATGGGGTTCAAATAAACTCTTAATTATTCCATAATCCTTTGTCCAACCTAATATTATCTATTTTGATGCTAGAATTGTTTGTGCAAAAGACTCGTGAAATTTCACGAATTTCTAAAATAAAGCCAAAATAAACTCCTAAAATGGAGCTTTGTTTGGTGGATCTAAAATCTTAATTAATCAATAATAATTTGTCCAGTCTAATATTGTACAAAGGATATGTTTTGATGCTACAATTTTCTGTGCAAAAGACTCATGAAATTTCACCAATTGCTAAATAAATACAAAATTAACTCCTAAATTGGAGCTTTGTTTAGTGGATCTGAAGCATGCATTCTAGAGAAATTAAGAGGAAAATGTGCTTCCCAAATTCAGAGTAGAACATTTGGAATATTCCTTCTAAGGTTGACTTAGTGTTTCGTGTCAAGAAAGGCAAGGGCCATTTCACTAGGAATGGTCACTATCTCTTCCTCATTGACTCCCTTCCCATTAATGAACAAAATACACTTCCAAAAGTTGTTGAATGAAATACTACCCCACAAGCAAGATAACATTTTGATGAAGCAATGAAATCAGCTAAACCCAAATTCTAGAATTGTTGATACGATGAGATATACATGACCTTTGTACATCTAGTAAGGGCATTCAAATGAATTTTAATTTTCGCTCTACATTTGTGATCCTACTAGGATTCATAGTTGAAATAACATTTTTTTGCTATTTTTATCCCTTTTCCTTTGAAGCACTTTAAACGTTATACCTTGGAATTTTATTTTCCTAGCATGAAGGATGTGAGGGGAGTTATTTTTACATAACTTGTGAATTCTTGATTACTAGGAATTCTTGAGAGCTTTTGGGTTCTTTTTAGTTTTTGGTTGCTATTTTTTGTGTGTTTTCTGATGTTTTCAGGTTATGCTCATGCTTGTCGAGGTTATTTGAGTTTTCACTACATTTTTTAGTCTTATTATTTTTTGAGTGGTTGACCTTGTTGAGTTTTTATTGACTCTGGGTTTCGCAACATTACGAGGGACCAAATCAAATATCTACGAGACTAAAAATTTAAGTCACATCATTTATCCTATTGGCCTAAACATAGACTTGGATCAGTGTATTAAAAATATAGAATTCAAATATACACTATCCTTCTAATCTGTCATAGCTCAATTTAGTTGCAAATCTCTCATAGCTCAATTTAATTGCAAATATCTTACGCTATGATGTAAAGCCACAAGAAGGCCCATTGCATTCAAAATTATTCTAGATTATGAGAATATACTTCATTTCAAATAATTTCACTTTAATATTAGGACCAAGAATGAAACCAAAGATACCCTTAGTGGTCATACACCTTGCAAAATGACCATGGGTTCCCTTCCCAAGATAAACTTGATATAGTTTCAAAATTACCATAGGTTCCCAAGCTAAACTTGATTTGTTCAATAGTGTAATATTCCCCATTTTGATTTTTCATTTGAGGGGATTAATGGAGTTTATTTTGGAGGTACTAAGGATAGAATAATTTTTTCATTTGGCTACAGTGTAATACTCCCCATTTTGAGTTTTCATTTGAGGGGATTAATGGAGTTTACTGGGGAGGTAATAAGCATAGCATAATTTTGTCATTTGGGAATTGGAGACATTTTTGGTGAAGGAGAAATGGAAAATTATAGCTATAGTGGAATGTGGGGGCCACAAGAGAACAAAATTTGATCCAATGGAGCAATTCACACTAGTTAGAAAAGAGAGAGAAAACAAGGGGTGTGAATTAGTGGAAGGTGGGGACCACCAAGGAAGAGAGGGACAACAATTATAAATAGAGCTTGGAAGCCTAAATTTGGTATATTTTATCATTTGAAAATTTAACATTAGTTCTCTTGAGCTTCTTAGCCAAAACAACCATGTTGTTTAGCACAAGGAATTTCCAAGCAAGAATTCCACCCTCATTTCGGAGAACTTCGAGTGTCTCCCTAGTGAGGCAATTTGGGGAGCTCAATTCATATTTTCCATTGGCAGACTTTCCATTTTCCATATTTGCAAGTTATTTTAGTTGGTACATTTTTCTTCCAAGGCGTAAAAGTGGTTCGAATTTCTTGTGGGGAGATCCGTTATGGAGGAGCATAAAACTAGAGGATTTTCAAGGGTTTTCACCTTATTTAGCCAGATATTTTGTGGTGATTAATAGGGATGATTTGAGAGAATTCTTGTGACCGAAATTCTGCATTTCTGGAAGTGCACATGGGATGGAGGAATAGAGGTTGAGGAGAGATAAGTTTCGGATATTGGAGGTATTCCTCAGGGGAGAATTCAGCCAGAGTTGGGAAAGATTTGTAGTGGTGGATTTGGGATTAATTAAATAGTATCAGTTTCATGGGGAATTTCTGGCCAAATTAGGAAATTTTCACTTGTCAAGGGTCACCAAGGGTCAGTAGATTTGTCCGAAACTATTTATGGGTTTTTGTGGGTTTAGTGAGAGGAGTCTCTAACTAAGTTTACAAAAATTTCTGGGCGATATTTGGGTTTGAAACCCTAATTCTTACAACAGCGTGAATTTCCAGTTAGCTGGGGAATTTGCACCATTTTGTGGGTTTGAATTTGTCTTGGAGATAGGAAAAACCTTTTCTGGTTATTTATTTGTTTTGGAAGAGGAGCTTGTGGCTACAATTTCAGATCATTTCGAGCATTATTTTGAGCAAGATGACCAATTCCATTCAACAATCCACAACAGAGTTTCTAGGCAAGTTTGAGCTATAGATATGGCCCAATTCTAGCACCTAATCCCAAACATTCTCATCTGGGGTTTGTGTTTCTTATCGTAGCAAACCCAGGTTCTATGGATTTCATCCTATTGTACTTGATTTTCCATGCATAATTAATAAAATGGCTTAGGACTATTGCCCAGATTTTTGGGTTTTCTAATTTGTGCTCTTGTTCAGCTTTTTATTGTTGTATTTTAGTTCATGCATTTGTTATTTGTTGTAAATTTCAATTTGGAATATTAAAATGGTATCAGAGCCACGACCTTGGCCCATTATGGGGTAGTCAACTAGATCATGGAAGATTAGGGAATATATGCATAGTGACAGGTTGAACCATAGTCAAATCCAAGGCTCAAGAAGGTTTCAGACAAGATCCATCATTATCCTTACAATAGATACACTAGAGGTGCACAGGTCGTGGGGGTACAACCATCTAAACCATTTAGGGAGAGTTGGCAAAATCAAGGCATGATATCTTCTCGAAAGGAGCAGACAGGTGAGGGACAGTTAGAGGGTAAGACCAGTAGGTGATTTTTCTAGTGGATACCTAGCTTTAGATATCAGGAGCTTGAGGAGGAGGTTGAGCATGCAGCTAAGGAAACATAGGATTGTGAGGAACATGTAGATACACCTAGCATGATGCAGGAGTCACCCTTGTTGGAGATTCCTTTAGTAGCTTCGGCTGACACCTTAGTGGAGAGAATAGAGCATAGACCCAGAGGGCCATAGGTTGAGGAGGTACCACCCATGGATGAGATGCCAACATTTTACGAGGTACCCAGTCTTGTGACCAAGTTTCTAGATGATGACTACCCACAACAGATTGGTGAGGTTCCTAGAGACATATCTATCATTGAAGAGGTGTCAGAAGAGACAGAGGGTCGAGAGTTTTGACCGAGTTTACAAATGATAATATCCCTCGACAGTCAGCCTTCTAGAATGGAGAAATAAGGCCACGATAATGAGAGAGGCCATTCTACAGTAAAACGAGGAGTTAGAGGACATGAGAGTAGTTTATGCCAAGTCGTGGCCAAACTGAGATGCATTGGGGAATGGTTGGGTTTCTTAATGGTTCAACTAGAGTCTAGATTGGAGAGACAAGGCAGCCCCACTAAGACATACATAGATGAGGTTGGTAGTACTAGTAAGTTTCCTCTACGCATTGGAGAGGGAGAGGCAGAATCACCTCGTCAGATATTGTGTGTTGACCATGATAGTGAAAGGAGGCGACATGAGTTGCGCAGGGTTCAACATTCACAGGATGGAGCGCTTGTTCTCCCTACGAGAGTTTGTACATTTGATCCCTCTCTTGCGGTTGGATGGCGAGATATTCTGAGTTGGTACCCAGTGGAGTGGGCTATGGAGATGGTAGTGGATTGAGGTGAAGCTCATCGAGAGCTTCCAGGTATTGGGGATACTGAAAGCCCAAACTGGCATTGGTATGCATGTGGGGCTACTTATCATTCCCCATATATGTGTAATGTTCCTAACTAGCCCAAGCTAATAGGAATGTTCAATTTTTCTTTACTTTCCTATTTATTTAATAAATATGTAAGGGAGGATCATAAAAACTCCTAAAGCAATGAATAAATCAATGCCACATGTGAACAGAGAAAAATCTGGGCTATCTACATAAAAACACCCTTATGTGTGAAATGGATTGAACTATTTGACTAGGTCAACATGACCAAATCATAATGTTGTTTAGATTCATTGAACCTCCTAGATGCACAGCGCAGATCAAGTTGGAGACTGTTCATGTGAATAGAGATAAATCATTGAGATGGTTTAGGGTTGTGCAAGGACTCAATGTTATAAAAGGAAGGGAAGGACAATAAGAGAAGGTTGTTGATGACCATATGATTTTTAAAGAATCTGTCTGTTTAGACATTTCTTATTCTCTTGGCTGTTTAGCAGAGAATAGCAATGTTTAGCACTAGGTGTTCCTGGGTGGGAATCCCACCTCTTCCATTGAGTAGCTCTTGGAGGAGCCTTGCATTTCTTGTCCACTATCATGCATTTTTCCAAGCTCTTCTTCCAACTACAATGTAGATCCTATTTAGGGTTTGGTTTTCTTTCTAAGAAGTAGCAATTGGAGGCTAGATCTATTCAAATCTAGGCCATACTAGTGCCTCTTCTTAGTGAGTGAGTCTTTTATCCTCCTGGAAGAGTGTATTAGCTGATTGGATCTTTAGATCTACATCTTAGCATCAGGCCAAACTCTACAGAAAGTCTACAACACATTTTATGTCCCTGGACTGTGTTATTTGCAAGTGATAATTTGTAGGGTCTTTTGGAAACTATTTGGAGGAGAGATCTATGGTGTAAGGGAGTCTTTCTTGCACTGTGGTGATCCATGGATTGGCCAAACAATCCATGTATGTTTCAGATATGATTTATTCATTGATGTATCTACTTCAAAATTTCTGAATCATTCTGCAGATCTGCTATAGTAGATCCGAGATCTACTCTTGTGCTTTCATGTTTTGCTGAAAACCCCAAGGGGTATGTAAACTAGAGACATTATAGTGTATGGATATGTTATATATCTGAATTTTCATGCATTATATTTTCCTATATCTAAGTTTTAATCACCACCTGTTGTGTGCTCCATAATAAAACATTGTCAAGCTTGTTCAGTCATCTTCTATGGTTGCAACCCATCATAGTTGAGGATTTCTTCTTGTATTCTCTTCTACTTCCTGTATAATGATGTAATAAACTCCATATTTTTTATTCATACCATATTACATCTGAAACCCTCAAAAAATAACACTAGGTAAGCTTCAGAAATTTTTGCATAAGTTAAGTGAATTCAGTGTTTTTAAGCAGTATTGGGACTGAGAGATCTGTTTAACTTAGCTAGAGTCTCTTTTTTTTACTGAAATTTGGAATGTGAGTCCCACATGACCTAAGCTAAAGGATCCCACCATAATTTCCCCTTATTTTTATGAAAATCTCCGAAAATGACGTTTTTAGGGCTGAAATAACTACTTTTCCCCGTCTTTTGGATTGTAAATTGGAATATAAGTTGATGTTGTAACTAAAATCAATGTATATGTGTTTATCACACCTATTTTAATCTTATTCATCATTTCAATACTGCTATATATATTATGTCTTACTGAATCCCTGTTTTGGGATATTACAGTGGTATCAAAGCATGATCTTAGGCTCAGCCTATGGCCTTCAAGCCAAGATGATATAAGATGCAGAAAGAGAGAAAAATTATGGAAGGAATGAGTTTCATCTCATATATTTTCATATCTAATAAGGATCTCCCCAAGGAGCTCAAGAAAAGAAGAGTAGAGAAGAAATGTGATTACACAGAAGACCAAGAAAACAAGGGTGAAATCCCTTCATCTGGAAGAAAGAAAGGGAAAGAGTTCTCAAAAACTCTATTCCACACTATGAATAAGCTGAAAAGTGAAACCACATTAGGGTTTCAAGATGAGAAAGATCCATGTACTTCCTATCAACAAAAAGAGGATCCAGTATTAGACAAAACTCCATAGAAGCATGTTATTTCCTTTTTCTTTCAAGATAAGAGGCATAGATATGGAGGAAACTTAGATAATGATATTCTAAGTGAATATATTGCAGAATATACATCTCAAACTAGATCTTTCAAGAAGAATATAACTCCTCCAGTGTTTATTGAGCTCAAAGAAGAAAGGAGACCATGCAGCAATAGAAGAATTAAGGGCAATAGATTTCTATTGTCTACTTTTGATGGGTCCTCATGCACATCAAAGGCTTGGGGGAGGAAGTTGGATGCATTTTTCCTGCTACATCCAGTAGTAGAGAAAGAGGCTATTGATATTACTGCGTTGCACCTTGAAGGTGAAACACAAATGTGGTGGTTCAGCCATTTGAGTCATGCTAAAGTGACTACATATGCAGACTTTACTCAAAGGTTGATCAAGAATTTTGACAAGGAGAAATCAGAAGGGAAGAAGCCTTCACCACCATCTACTGTAGAAGAACTTGTTTTAGGAGGAAGACCACTTGCACCTTTGCAAGATGATCTTGATCTCTTGATCTCTAGAGTCCCATGCACCATTTTGGAGATGCATGAAGGAGAAGAGACTTGTACCAATGTTGATGAAGCCATAGAAGAACATCTATCATCTTCAAAAGTTGGGGAAGCCATCACACTAGAAGGAGGGATCCTTGTAGCAATACAATATGTTCCCAAGTTGTACCAAGGTATGCACATGTTTTCATCTCCTGCTATTTCAATGCAACATGAAGAGGATGATGGGAATGTACCATTGCATGACCAAGGGTCAAGACATATTGCTGATTTGGAGCAGAAAACTTTCACTGCACTGAGAAGCCTTGATTCAGTTAATGAAGAGGAAAACAGTCATCCCAATGCATCATTGATGAGTTGCACACAACCCTTGAGGTTGGATTGTAGATTCTTGGAGGATTGGGTGAGTATTGTCTTGAGCAATACATTGAAAAACTATGTGTTCATCTTTGGATTTGATTTGGAGGCAGTAGTTGCACCATTATGGAGTTCAACAGTGCTATCATGTAGCAGCAGTGATGAGTTGGGGGCCCAACCAGTTTTGGAACATTCCAATGAACTTCCCATATGCATGACAAAGGTGAAGCAGATAGATGATGGAGGACATCTTAGGATGGATAGCATCTCTCATGTTTGTGTTGGATACTTCTTGATAAACCCTACACATCATGATGGGAGGTTTTTGCCTACCACCTATTTGAATCCTTATGGGGTCAACTTGGTCATTGATGAGTGGTATTCATTTGGAGATATTCAGAAGATTACATTTCAACATCCCATGAAGTGCAAAGACAGAAATCTGATTTGGGAGGATGGCATTCTCCATTAGAGGAGTGACACTTTTGGGCATGATGATAGACACTCACTATGGGTTGGATGGGTGAAGCTGATGAGAAAGATGTTGGGAAACCACTTTCAGATTTATTATACTAGACAATAGGATGCAAGACTTTGTTGGCTACTCTTGAAGGAGTTTGGTCATCATTCTCTTTCTAAGGGTATGTGGCAGGACACTTACATCATATGGTAGCAAGGAGTTTGGGTATATTGGAGTGATGTTATCTCTTTCATATCTACTACTATGATGTTGCTCCATGATCTATATGATGATGGTGTGAGGAGGCAACTAGAGTTGTTATTTCTTTGGTTGTTATTGAGAGAGTATGGACTGATCTTATTCCATACTTTGCATGATGTTGCAAGAGTAGGAGATGGCACTATCATGGTGCAAGGGGGCTACTCTTTGACCTTGGAGGATGAGGAGGTACTTCCACTTTGGGAGGAATCTCTCACATATAGTAGCATTATGTTTTATGATGACTTTGGCATATGGGATGTCAAAGGGAGGAGCTATTGGATGACAAATGCACTAGTTCAAAGGCTAATAACGTTGTCACTTGGGAGCTTGGACTGTTTCATGGATTGTTCCCAGGATCACTTCATAGATGATGCACTATAGAGGCATGTAGGAGAGGAGTATGATGGAGTAGTGGATGGAAACATATATTATATTGCTATGATCTTCCTTGCTATTATTTTCCTAACTTGGATTTTCAAGCATAAGAAGAGAGATCCACATGCAGCATTGGTGAGCTTTCTTCCTATGCATTCTGATGCATACCATTCCTTACTAGAGGAGTTCACTTGGGAGGGCATACAAATGGATGTATATCATCATATGGAGAGATGCATAGCCAAAAATATGATGAATATTTTAGCACAACCACTTCCCTAGTAATTTTAAGTGAGGGAGAACTTGCAAGTGAGCCATTTCATCTCAATGAGTAAAGTACATGATGGAGGATGTATATTTTTGCTTTATGACCTATACTCCTTTGTATTTTTGAGCAAAATAATGTACCAAGGAGAATATTTCCTTCTTGTATCTTGTATTATGATGTAATTGAGGCCATTTTCAGCATTGAAGTTAGCCATTTTATTTGTGGTTTGTGTGGGGGAGGCCACATGACTTTTGGTGGGCACCATTGGCACCAAGTTGTACTTTCATGATCTCATCTTGTAGGATGAATGTGGTAGCAAACAAGTGGCTGAAAGGACACTTGTTTCACTATGATATGAGGTAGGCAAGGGATGCACTGCCTGCACTGGTTCCATATTTGGAACTATATTCCACCTCCTCGTTGTCACATGGCAACTTGATTTCATTTTTTTATGCTTCTATATTTTGATGATGTTCTTATGATTATGGGAAGCTCTATTGGAGGAGTGGCACAATATTTGGTAGTTCCCATTGGGAGTATGATTCTCCATACTTCATATGTTTCATGTTTCAGGAGAAACAATGGGCAAACCATGATTTCCATACTACACTTCTTGTCTTCATATGGGAGGAACCATTTGGAGAGCTTGAGTTCTTTGAGGAGGCACCTCATGGATGTTTTGGAGGTGGAGTGACTTGGGTCATTCATGGGGACCATTATATTTCAGCCCAAGGTCAGTAGAAGCTCCACACATATCATAAGTGGAGGGAGAAGCAGAGTGGGATAGTCATTTTAATCCCTCAAATTCAGCCATGCAGCCCACCTTCTTTGCAGGAGCTTAAGGAGGAGGACATGATTCATGAGTTACTAAGTTGGAGGGTGACTCAATTTTTGTAGATTATAGTTTGGGGATGGAGACGCCACATGGGCATGATGATTCCCAATACAGTTTTGATTCCATGCCTCAAGAAGGCCTCTATATCACATATTGTTGTTTCCATCTATGTCCTAACTTTTCATGATGAAATCCATTTGGGAATTTTACCAAAGGCATGCTTATATACATGGGAGGAACAACTTGAGGGCATATTGTTGAGAAGGCATCTTGTTCATTGGAGGAGCATATCACTTGAAATATGCTACAAGGAGAAGAGGGGAGGCTCTTCAGTTCTATCCTTGCAGTTGCTTGAGGACAAGCAACATTTGGGAGGGGAGGACTGTAATGTTCCTAATTAGTCCAAGCTAATAGGAATATTCAATTTTTCTTTACTTTCCTATTTATTGAATAAATATGTAAGGGAGGATCATAAAAACTACTAAAGAAATGAATAAATCAATGCCACATGTGAACAAAGACAAATATGGGCTGTCTACATAAAAACACCCTTATGTGTGAAGGGTATTGAACTATTTGACTAGGTCAACATGACCAAATCACAGTGCTCTCTAGATTCATTGAACCTCCTAGATGTACAACGCAGATCAAGTTGGAGATTTTTCATGTGAATAGAGCTAAATCATTGAGATGGCTTAGGGTTGTGCAAGGACTCAATCTTATAAAAGGAAGGGAAGGACAACAAGAGAAGGTTGTTGATGACCATATTATTTCTGAAGAATTTGTCTATTTAGACATTTCTTATTCTCTTGGTTGTTTAGAAGATAATAGTGTTGTTTAGGACTGGAAGTTCCTAGGCAGGAATCCCACTTCTTCCATTGAGTAGCTCTTGGAGGATCCTTGAATTTATTGTCCACTATTAGGAATTTTCCCAAGCTCTTCTTCCAACTACAACGTAGATCTTGTTGAGGGTTTGGTTCTCTTTGTAAGCAGAAGCAAGTGAAGGCTAGATCTATTCAGATCTAGGCCATACTAGTGCCTCTTATTAGTGAGTGAGTCTTTTATCCTCATGGAAGAGTGTATTAGCTGATTGGAGCTTCAGATACACATCTTGGCATCAGGACAAACTCTACAGAAAGTCTACAGCGTATTTTATGTCCCTAAACTACGTTATTTGCAAGTGATCAATTGTAGGGTATTTTGGAAACTATTTGGAGGAGAGATATCTGGTGTAAAGGAGCCTTCCTTGCATTGTGGTGATCAATGGATTGGCCAAAAAATCCATGTATGTTTCAGATCTGATTTATTCATTGATGTATCTGCTTCATAATTTCTAAATCATTCTATAGATCTGCTGCAGTAGATCTCAGATCTACTCTTGTGCTTTCATGTTTTGCTGAAAACCCCAAGGGGTATATAAAATAGAGAAATTATAGGGTATGGATCTATTATAGATCTGAATTTTCATGAATTATCTTTTCCCGGATCTAATTTTACTCACCAGATGATATGTGCTCCATAGTAAAATGTTGTCAAGCTTGTTTAGTCATATTCTATGGTTGCATCCCCTCATAGTTGAAGATTTCTTCCAATATTCTCTTCTACTTATCATATAATGATGTAATAAACTCCATAACTATTATTCATACCATATTACATCTGAAACCCTCAGAAAATCATGCTGGGTAAGCCTCAAAAATTTCTGCACACTACAAGAAAAAAGGACATTGGTGAGGGGCATGCTTGTGACGGACCTTTAAGGTCTGTCACCAATGTCACATATGGTGACGGTCCTTAAAAAAGCATCGCTATAAGTGTATATAGTGATGGTTATTTAAGATTCGTCACCAAAGCCATTTTCAATGACACTTTTGGTGAGGGTCGTTAAAGGCCCATCACTAACTCTCTCTTTGGTGACACCTCTAGTGACAAACTTTTAATGACCCTCACCAATTCTCTTTTTGTTAATTTTGGTGATGGTCAAAAAATGTCCGTCATCATTGATCATTCCAATGAGTTTTTGATGACGATATGTTCTTGTTAATATTTTTTTTTTCAAAAGATAATGATTTAAGACCATTATGGTGGAGTATCTTTTATAATATGTCCAAGGCCATAGTGGTTAGAGTCTGTTAAATTTTTAAGAAATAATTAGTGTGTATAATTTCCCTCAAGTAATGACTAGTCGACTAGAGTTTTCCTATGAATCAACACATGATTAATATCTATTAAGTTTATTATCTAGCAAATTCCCTTTAGATAAAGTTCCACTAGTGTGTGTACGAAATACATTATTTAATACATAATCAAGCTCTGAAAATTCTATTAATGAGAAATACCTAACACTCCTCAACAATATGGGAACACCTTAAATTAATGCTTTGGCACACACTAACATTTCTTAGCACCTTGCATGTCTTGGAACATCATTGTACCTAGAACATATTTTCATGACAGTGACGCCCAAGCACTTGGTGGCATGTGCTAACACAACATGTAACTCTCCTAGCATGTGTTGGCATGCATGTAGTCCCTAGCATGCCCTGGAACACCTTGGTTGAATGCATTGACATACATTAACACTTGGCACACAATGCCACTTGGCATGTATTAGGACCTATTATTAGTGTGACTAGCATTCCCCTTTTGAAAAAGATAAAGTCCCGACTTATTAACCCTCTTATTGGTTATTCCTTTTATTGCCTTGACACATATTGACCTATAACCCCGGCAAGTTGCACATCCTTAGCACCTGGCATGTATTGGAATATCTTGGCACTATTAATTGGAACATATAATTAGCACACCCTTGAACTCCCAAGCACACTTTGGGAATTCTTGACATGCCTTGGTATTCCCTAGAATTCCTTACCAATGCTTAGCATACCTTGTCACTCACTCCTTGGCATGACAACTAGCACTCATTAACATTAGTCCTTGGCACATGTTCCTCATATTCAATAACTTCCATGAATTTTTACCTAGTGCTCCCTTAATTTTTTTCCCTAGTACTCCTTAACACTCCTCAACATGCGTTAGCACTCTCTAGCACACCTTATCACTCTTTAACATGTCCTTCCACTTCATAACATGCATAACACTCCCTGACACATATTGGCGCTTGGAATGTGTTGGTGCTTGGAAAGTATTAGCATCTATGGAATACGTTGATATGCCTTAGTATGATTTGGCATGGTTTAATATTAAATTTATTTGAGATCAATTGTTGGAAAGTAGATGAGAAGCAACTAAGGAAGACATGGAACCTATTGCTGCCTAGTGTTGGTGTTCCTAGCATGCCCCTATTGGAAAAGGTAAATTGATGACTTATTAACCATTTTATGTGTTCATTTCCTTGTAGTTTAACTTGTTTCTCCCTTTTTTGCCTTGACAGTCCCTGACACGCATTGAAACACCCTTGCACATCTTGGCATGCCTTGTCACTCAGTACATATTAGTATGTTTGACATGCCTTAGCACTATTTGGCAAATATTAGCATTCCCTAGCACTCCTTCGCACTCATGTCCTCACAAATATCATTTACATTTTTTCACGACTTGGGAACCCAATCAAGTCCTTGGCTGCTGCAATTCATGTGACAATATTGGTCTGCTTCAACCACAACAACTTGACCAATTGCACCTACTACAAGTACATTGTGCCTTGTTCACCTAAGAACTACATATAACTCATTGTATGCCACTCATTTCCAAGCTCAACTTGTCCCACTTAACTAGTTACCAAGACAAGGATCACATGATCAAGCCATGGCCATAAAACAACTACATAGATTACACATGCAATATTTCACATGTATGTTCAATTCATATAAATAGTAGAACATTAACTGAGAGTTTGCAAAAACCTCAAGATGCACAAGGCACACAAGATATAAGTCAACACAAGGTGAGTGCCCCAAAAATTATACACAACAATGTACAATATGCAATTATCTAGAATAGTTTAAAACATGAGCATGTAGCCAAAGCGTGCCACATCTCATATAAAAAAATAGCTAAAGGAAAAATAATGTTCTGCCTAGCACAAGCTGATCTCCCTTTGTCTAAAAATAGTGCTATGTCGAGCCCCATATAACAACTGTAGGCCTGCCTCCTGTAAATCCTATTTTGAACTTCTCCTAACACACTTCATCCTTAGCATACTTGAATTCGCTGACACTCCCCGACACACACTCTTATTCATTCCTTTCCATGCATTTTGACCTAGTTATCCCTTGATATGCCTTGACACTCCCTAACACTCTTCATAATGCATTTACATTGTCTGACATGTGTTAGAACAAAATTTCATTCTTTTGCATGCCCTGACCCTCCCTAGCTATCATGCCCTCACAACTACCCTTAATTTGAAACTTGGGAACCCAACCAAGCCATCGCTTGACTACAAGAGCTTGACCAATTTACTGTTACTACAACTAGACTATGTTTTTGAATTATGTAGCTTGGGAGGTAATCCATAGGCCTATTGAGATGGGTTTGTGTGAGTTTGGTCACAAAAGGATTTATGGGCAAAGAAGCCAAGAAAAGGGATTCTTTATCCAAGATGGGGTTTAAAATATAAAAGAAAATTAAAAAGGAAATTTAATATTTCCTAAGGTCTAAGTGGATAAAACCCATAAGTTCTAGAGGGTTCATAAGGGGTCTAGGAAAAAATATTTAAGGAGGCCTTAGGATGAAGGAAAGAACATAAAGTGAGAAGGGTCTCATTTGATCAAGGGGGCGAAAATAGATGTAGTCCTAAAGTAGGTCGAGTACGAGGGCCGTGTAGTTGTTGCTAAAGGGAGGTCATGATCATCCTCGAAGAGCAAGATCATCATGTGAGGGTTCACAAGAATTTGCATACCTTAATGGTCAGTTCAAGCTAGGAAGTAGGATGGAATATTGTTGGTTCGCTTATCACAGATCGAGCTTAAGAGAGGTTTCTCATGAGAATCTAGGCATGTGATTTCAATGGTGTCTTTGTTTGAAGGCCACATCAAATTCTGAAATGTTGAAATATGAAACAAAAAATAGTGAAATTGGAAACCAAAAAAGGAAAAAAAAAATGCACCCACACTGGTGCGGAATTTTGATGCACAAGGAGTGAGGAATGTGGGGCATCTAATTTATTTTTCCCTTAAATAAATTGTTATTTCATCTCATAACGAATTGTGTCAGTTAACTAAGTCATGATGATTGAGTTAGCTCAAGAAATTAGAGTTGAGGGTCTAAGATGAGGCATATAGAGGGATTCTAATATTTTCGGGGTCCAGTTGTAGTTGATGCAATAGTGGGGTGTAGGTGTGAATTAGTTAACTCAATTAAATGAGTTGAAATAAGTTTAAATAGTTCTAAATGAGTGATGAGCGAGTGAGAGGTCCAGTGAATTAAATTATATTTAATTCACAATGAGTGACCAATCAGATAACTGATAATTCACTATTAATATCTGCATGCATGCCAGTTTCAAGGAAGACCTAGTTCAGACAGAGGTTAATGGGAACATAACTATCAGTTGTATTTAGAGAAAATTTCGCATGTGAAATTATAAATTCATTGGGATACCATGATGGATTGTGCAATCAAGGAAGACTTGTTTCCTAATTAATAGGGAGTTAATTCCCTAGGAATTGCACGAGCAAGGCAGGCTGAAATAAGGCTGAGAACTGGCTAAGTACTAGACTGAGTTTTCCTAGATCAGCGGGAGATAATTGGTAGAGTGCTAGAGAATCTCATGAGGGATTAAGCATTGTATTGTTTCAGGATTCCTTGAATTAATACACAATAGAGATAGAGGGGTTTTGAGCAGTTACTTTCCCCAGATATATCTTGTGTTGTGCAACTGATAATTTCTTTCTCTTACTTATATGTTATTGTGCGATCGTGTTTTGTTTCCGCAAATTGTAGGAAGGATTCCATATCTTGTTTTAGTCCATTATAAGATCATATTGAATCTCGTTGGTTAGATTTTATACATGGTATCATTGGCGGAATTTTTTGGGTGGAAATTTTGCAGAGAATATCTAAAGATTTTGGTGTAAAATTTAAAAAAAAAAAAATAGCATATTCGGATTCCTTGCGAAAAACTACCCAAATGGAAAAACAAAATCGGTCAAATCAGAGCTCGGGTGAGGGATATATCGCTGATTTAAAATCAACTCTTTTTTAGAAACTTTTGTAATAGTAGGACAATTACAATGTGCGCGAATCAAGAACCTATATGCACTTGAGGTACCAGATGCATGCAAAGCTTTGAGAAAAGCAGAGGTTAGAGACTTGGTGGTTGAGAGGGAGCACAAATTACCTCTCAACATGCAACCTTAGAAGCAGTCTCATAAAGTTGTGGAGAAACCACAATTAGAGAAGCAGAGAGGATACCAAGTGGAAGAGTCCATTCAATCAGAGACCTCCATGAGGGGGAAATTTCAAGCCAAATGGGTAGAGGGAGCACATTTAGCCATGCCTCTAAGTGAAAGGTGGGGTGATGTGTAGACATAATCCAAATATAATAAATCTGGGTAGGGTCCATTGAGATGCCATGCCTCATGGATGAAACCTGGCTATGAGGAGCCCAAAGTACAAAATTAGCAGGAAGGATCAGCTAGATTGATGCAGCTAGATATTAGCAAGATAGAAATCAGAGTGACAGATGTCAGATACTAGAGTGCAAATAAGTGTTGGCAACAATTGAAAGGGAACGGATGCAGATGTCAGCAACAGCGCAGAGAATCGAGTAGACACTTACAGTAGCTAGGAGAATTCAGAAGACTCCGAAGACAAATGCATTATACTGATTCAATTATTCGTAGGCTATTCAGTTTAAGGATTTGCAAGTGCAAACAACACTAGAGAAGTGTTGCATGTAGTACATTCCAAAGGTATTAGATGGGGATACATTGAATTCCTTTCAGCTTGTTGAGAGGTAGTGTTGAAATTTGCGACAAGAAACAGTGAAATTGGCAACTAAAAAGGACAAAAAAAATGCCCCCACACTGGTGAGGAATTTTGATGTACCAAGAGTGAGGAATGTGAGGTGTCTAATTTATTTTTCCCTTAAATAAATTGGAAAATAAATTGTAATTTCATCTCATAACAACTTGTGTCAGTCAACTAAGTCATGATGACTGAGTTAGCTTAAGAAATTCAAGTTGAGGTGATCGAGGTGGATATTGGTGGCCACCCAACTATTCCACTTGGGCCCTTGCCATTATCTCTTTCAGTTTTTCAATTTCCTTAATTATAGCAAAATTTAATATTTTTGTCAGTTTTTTGGGTCTTGAACTTCCGGAGCTGTTTCGAGGCCCCAAATTTTTTTTTTTGGGCATAACAAGTTTTGATATTTCATAGAAATCATGTCATTAGTTGTAGTCCTCAGAGAGATCTTTCTATCTAGGTATCCTGTGCATCACACAAAGATCATATGAACAAGTTAAGACCCTGGGAAGTTGGATGCCCAGCTAACCCCAACGAGGCCCATTACATCTCCTCGCTTTAGGATTTTGGTTGTTTAGGGTCTTATTTTTCAATAATAAAAAGGCCCTTAAGCCTTATTGTAACACGGTTAAGAGGAACATAACTATCAGTTTCATTTATAGAAAATTTCCCATGTGTAATTATAAATTCATTGGGATGCCATGATGGATTGCACAATCAAGGAAGGCTAATTTTCCTAATTAATAAGGAGCTACTTCCATAGGAATTGCGTGAGCAATGCAGGCTGAAAATTGGCTAAGTACTAGACCAATTTTGCCTAGATCAATAGGAGACAATTGGAAGAGTGCCCGAGAATCTCATGAGAGATTAAGCATTGTATTGTTTCGTGATTCCTTGACTTAATACACAATAGAGATAGATGGTTTTGAGAAGTTGCTTTCCCTATATACATCTTGTGTTGTGTGATTGATAATTTATTTCTCTTACTTATATGTGATTGTGCAATTGTGTTTTGTTTCCGTAAATTGTAGGAAGGCACTACAAGAAAAAAGGAAATTGGTGAGGGGTGAAAATGGTCACCATAAGCTCATTGGTGAGGGTCAAAAGAACCTTCGTCACCAAAAATTGAACGTCACCAAAGGTGGCATCGCCGAAAGTATAGGTGTTGTGGTGACATTCAAGGTCCGTCACCAATAATGATTTATAGCGACGGACAGTGACCGTCACCATTTCATATGAGCAATGGTGATGGACAATAGCCTCCGTCACCAAAAAAATGAACGTCACCAAAGGTGGCGTCACCGAAAGTATGTGTTGTGGTGACATTCAAGGTCCATCACGAATATTGATTATAATGATGGATAGTGACCGTCACCATTTCATATGAACAACGACGATTTTTTGTGATGGACCTTTCATGGCCATCACTATTGTTGCATATATATGGCGACGTTCATTGACCGTCACCATAAACTCATTGGTGACATCAAGGTTCGTCACGACTAATGACTATAATGACAGAAAATGACCCTCACCATTTCATATCAACAACAAAGATTTATGGTGACAGACCTTTAATGGTTGTCACTATTGATGTGTATATATGGTGTCGTTTGTTGACCATCACCATTTCATATTTTGGTGAGAGTCGAAAAATGTCACCATAAGCTTATTGATGATGGTCAAAAGAGCTTATGTCACCAAAAACTGATCGCCGTCATTCCCTATGAATATCAGGGTACGATGGAATCGAACCACCAACCTCCTGCTTGTAAAGCAGGTGCTCTTCCATTGAGCTAGCACCCCTTAAAGAATTAGACTTTAAACTAGCAATTGCCCCTAAAGGTGCAAATATACACCAAAGGAATAGAAAATCTAGGCAGATCAAAAGTTGCTAGAAATAATATGTTCAATATACATAATAAAAATACAATAAGAATAACATTGTATATAATCTAAAAAAGGATGTACTACGTAGGAGAAAAACTAGAAAGCACAACTAGAAATTTGAATCACAACATAACAATATAAAATAACATGCAACACGAAAGGAACAACTCCGGAGTTTGAGAAATATGAACAATCCATGGGCATGTTCTTATATATTGATATAGATAACGAAATAGAAATCTAGATTTATGAAATTAAAGTATCACATAAGAATGCCTTGAACAAATATCAATATGTAAAATAGTAATTTTTGCATTTGGATTTACCTTGCGGAACCTCGGGAATTTTTTTTTACAGAAACAGCCAATAAACATAACAACATGGACCTCAGGAGCAATTGTGTAGGGGATAAAATATGAAGGTAAAGCACTAGAGAAGTATTCAAAGAAAATGATGAAAAGTGTATCTAGAAAGAACTGAGAACCCTCTGAAGTAAACCACACATGTTTATCATTGTGACTAGTACACTTGCAAAAAAATATCAGAATAAATTATGAACTATTCCACCAAAAAACAGTGAATTTTTCCACTAAAATATAGTTTCAAATTAATCACTAGCATGACGCTAACTTCTTTACAAAAATAGGGAAGTTTCAAGAAAATGTATAATAGCTTGCATGGCAATCGTGTTGATAAAACCTTCCAAGGAATAAGACCACAATAGTCAACAAGAGTGCCATCATACTTAATACTATCAAAGAGTGGTCAATAGAAAAAGTGAATTGACAGACCTTCATAACTTGCATTGGTTCCTTATCCTTCATCCAACCCTAAAATTTTAGACCAAGGTTAACATTTTGAAGGAAAGTTAAGAAAAGTCACATGATCTTGTGAAATAAGATTTTTATCACTAGCATTAACTATAATGCAACAATTTTGCACAAACAAAGCATCATTGTCTAAAGTGAAGTAGTAAGTGATGACTAAGACTAATAGTGGGCTTAGAATTGTTTTTCCATTTTTTTTTGAATTGTTAGAATTACCATACTTAGTAGCAGAGGCATTCCCACCATGGATTGGGAAGTCCACAACAACCACTTATGTAATTGGGATTGTTGACTATAATCATTTTAACCTTCTCCTTCCTTTTTCTCAGCCACTGAAATATGTGTTGAGGACTCTTTGCTTAAGACATCCTTCATTAGAATGGGTAGACCATTAGTGATAATAACAATATTCTCGTAACATTTCCACTATCATTACAATTTCTTTTTGGCTAAAACTTATACTTAAGGGTATATTTCTCATGCCTTGTAAACAAATGAAGATGACAAGGGGAAGGAGCATAAGAAGAGGGATTAGAAAACATCCACCGAGTGGAGCTTCAATCATTGTCAATGATGCTCCATATTTAGGGATTGCTTTTGTAACTTGCTTTCAATATTTAAGGTAAGCCAGAAAGCCTTGCTCCAATGAACTCATTGCATGCAAAGTCCATCTTGTGTTGAATATGATAAAAGAGACACTTGACAAAATTGAAAAATTAATCCCCGAGGATGAATTTTTCAATATACTAATGAACAATCAATACAAGCAATTATCAGAGAGGAAACCACCACTAATTAGCTCCTTCCTAAGAGGTTAGAAACATTGTCTAATAAATAGTTTGTAGAAGCCATAAAAATCACCCAACCGAAACCACATTGCACACAGCATGTTGAGTTGTGGGAGAAAAAATCTTAAATTAGAAGGCACCCTTTTGCGAGAGTAACATCATTTTGGAGAAACAAAAATTCATGTGATAAATGATATACCTGCTAGAGGTATAGAAATGCTGCCAGAAGATCAGGAGGTTGGTCCATACCCCAAGATATATCTAAGGAACAACTCCAAACCCGAGTAGCTCTGAGGTTATGGAAGAAACATTGAGAAGGAATGTAAAGGCAAAAGTCTTGCAATCAGACTAAACTCATAGGATAACTATGAACCAAGAGTGAAAAATTTCTGGACAATTCCTTAGTCTAAAGAGGCTAGAAGCTCATGCAACACTAGAAGGTTATTTTATTGGGAAAAGAGAATGCTATGTGCATCTTGCAGATACAAACTGCTCTTGCACGTGATGGGAAAAAGGGCTTTCAAAAAGATGCCCTGTGTGTAGCATCAACGCACACAACATTCTCTTTTGCCCAATGCATTAACCTTCTAGTTGTGGCTAAATATCACTTGGGTCACAGTGGCAAGGATTTCAGTAGCAGGCACTTACCAAATCTTCCACAATTTGTGTTATTGTACCAGAACTAGATCTTGGACCTATGCTAAGATGTGAGGTGTTTCCACTGCAAGACATCAAGCATCGTCGTTAGCATTCAAAGCTAGAAAACTTGAGAAACACCTTGACCAGGGAGAAACAGTCAGAAATAAACGAAAAAATAAAATAATAATAACTCTAGAAGATTATAAATAGGAAACCCTGTTATCACTGCACTGGAGGTGCACGCATTCACTTTTTTATTTTTCATTATAATTTGCACAAAATCCCTCCAATCCTAGCCTGTCACATTTTTTCATTTAGCAACAGTTGAAACCTTTTTCATTTGGTCACATATGAATCCCAATGGAGAGCTAGTATTATATATGCCATACATAACAATTAGGAAGCCAAAACAAGTAAATGCAATGTTTCAACTATAACTTCTTATCAGGAAATGTTAGTTACAGTGACAACAATGGTATGCCAATTGCATAAGCCATATGTATCTCCTGTGGAAAGGCTGATTGTAATCCCCGTGTGAGCCAAAATCTCAATAAATAGCAACATAAAGAACTAATATGCAGTAGAATTGTTGTAGAAACTATTTTATAAATGGGAAAGGTAGTGAATTATGGAATAGCATATCATGCGTACTACCTATTTAGTTGCTTACCCTGTAATATCATTTTCAGTTTCTTTAATATTTGGGTACACTGCTCATTTTATCTAGAATTACAGTGAGATATTTGTTTGATAGTTGGTCATATTACAATAGGAATAGGAAATCTAGTTTTTGACTGAAAATGAGAGCAGGGCATAAGGAAAATCATTGCCACAAGGTAAAACCATGATTGACAGCGTCTTACTGGAATGTATATTATTTGGAGTTAAATACAAACTATGATTATTTGTGGTAATGCTATGGATGTTGGAGAATAGACATTCAAGAAAGTATTGTCACTGTAACACGTCTACAATGTAGTTGTAGATCCTTTTTCACGTTGGTTTCTATTTTCTGCAATGGCTTGTAGTGGTAGCATGATGTGTGCATTAGATATTTTCTTCCAATGTTCTAGTGAACCTAGTATTTTCAAGAGGGTCATAACCTATTAGGAAAGAAATTATTTTTTCATAAGAGGCATTCCTAGAAAAAATTGGTCAAGAGGCCAATCTGAAAGACAAAATTATAATATATATTATGACTTCTCCAAAGCTTGAAACTTATTCAATGGTTAATACTTCACTAGTTAGTCAATAATGCAACAGCGTTCAGAAACTAAAACATAGTGGTGAATTGCAGGTCATGTTTGCGTTATGCTAGTACAAGCTTAGTCTATTCAGAGGCCTGCCATATGCAACAAAAGATATTTGCAGAGAAGCTTGCCATGTGCACTATTGGAATTGTAGGACAAATGAAATAGTTAGTTTATATATCTTCAGCGATTTTGAATTAGGAAAGAAGCCCTTAAAATGTACATCCACCATAAGACTAGGTCGAGTTCAATCTAGTCAAGTGTGTTGCTACTTGCACACACTTGTTATTTATTTTTCCCATCTTAGGCCTTAGAAAACTGACATAGTAAATGTATAAGAGTTCCCAAAATAAGTGTCTAAGTGAGATGGAAGGCATGTGAGAAAATTCCAACTGGCCTATCCATGTTCACCCATTATTGGGCTTCTTTAGGATTAAGAGTTGAGGAAAGTTTTTCAGCATTGTGGGACTAAGAAAGTATGCCAACTTTGCAACACCATGAGAGTCATCTAGAATTGTTGAACTGATGTTGACTAGTTTAGCATATTAGTAGGAGACAACTTAGCAACATCTTAGTATCATGTTGCATGAAGAATTGACTCGAACCTAAGTATTTGAGGCAACTGATACACTGCCCAAATCATGTCCTTTAGGAGACAAAGTTTTCACATTGAGTGTGTCAGAGAGTGAATGGGTATCATGTTCACATGGATTGATACATTAGTCCAATTTATATTTTCTTATCTTTTCCTAAAGGCTAATATCAGTAAATGCGAACATGAGAGTGGGTGCCCTCACATTTGAAGAGACAAATATAGAGGGATTGTGTTAAAGACAATTTAAGTTCATCATTCTACCCTCATTCTTAATGGAAATAAACATTTCATATAATTCATGTCATATGTGCCCAAGGTTTGAAAACACTAAATTTTAAACTCCCAACATGTCCTTTATGAGAGTGGGTGCCCTCACATTTGAAGAGACAAATCTAGAGGTATTGTGTTAAATACCATTTAAGTTAATCATTCTACCCTCATTCTTAATGGAAATCAAAATTTCATATGATTCATGTCATATGTTCCCAAGGTTTGAAAACACTAAAGTTTAAACTCCTAGGATCTCATCATTCCCTCTAGTTGAAGGAAGAAGAAATTTGAAAAGAAACATTGATCTCCTATAGTGACTCGTACCTTTCTTATTTCACCTTTGCACTTGAGAATTTGATGGCTTAGGATTTGAACCTCAAATTAAGTGGTAGATTCAACATATAGTTGTGGTTCTTTGACCTTTTGGGAAACTATGCAATGATGAGTGGTTTCTATGTCCAATATTATAATGATCCATTTTAGATGAATCTCTTAGCTTTCACTGTCTTAAGATTTTTGAATATTGATCTTATTAGAAATTGTAAGTTAAAGGTAATTGTTATTGAAAACTCTAGAACCCTATGGCATCATAGGTATGGGCACCTCAACTTGACCTATATTTCTCAGTTGGCATGAGAGAAACTAGTAGATGGACTTCCAAACATTCTGTAGAAGCTCCACAGAGTTTGCAGATATTATCAGGCAGGGAAGCTACATTGAATACCATTTTATGAAGGACAAGCTTGGAGAGCGTAGAGGGTCCTTCAGTTGGTACTTTTAGACATATGTGGACCAATGAACATGACATCAACCACTGGTGCCTTGTACCTCCTTCTGTTTGTTGATTATTTCAGTAGAAAAATGTGGGTATATTTTCTATAATTAAAATATGATGTGTTTAATGAATTTCAAAAGTTCAAAGCATTAATCGAGAAATAGTTAAGTTTTCATATTGCCTCTCTTAGATATGATACTAGTGGGGAATTCTACTTAAAATATTCAATAAATTTTGTGCTAAACATGGGATCCAAATACAATATACTACACCTTACACTCCACAACAAAATGTATTGGTTGAGAGCCAAAACTGTACTATCACAAAGATGGCTAGGTTTAAGTTGTAGAGGAAGTCTATTCCAAATAGGTTTAAGTTGCAGAGGAAGTCTATTCCAAATAGGTTTTGAGTTGAGGCAATGTTCACAATAGTATACCTATTGAATAGATCTCCCATTATGGCGATGAAGTAGAAGGTTACAAAGAACCATGGTTTGGAAGAAAGTCCAAGTAAGTCATCTTAAAGTTTTTTGTTTTATTTCCTACACTTGGATTCTAGCTAAGAAGATAACCAAATTAGATCCAAAGAGCAAAGCTAATGATTATAGGGTACAAAAATAGTTGATTGATATTGACATTGATAGGGTAAGCTTCAATAGTGATGTTGTTGATGAGGAGGTTGGACCTTTCCAAACTTCTCCTAAGTTTTGAATTACTTAGAAGCTGGAAGGGGTGGATGATTTAAGTGTCAAGCTTCAATTACCTGCACTTGAAGGGGGGTGGAAAATTTTGAGCATGATGAGTCTTGTGTAGAGAAGTTTTCCTGTTTAATTGCATCCATTTTTGTTGATTTTTTGAAAATCAACAAAAATGGATGCGATTAAACCGGAAAACTTCTCTACACAAGATAATCATCGCAGAAGCCTCAAATCCATGATGAGTCTCCTAGACTAGTAATTTAAGATCTAGATATAGGTGGTCTAGGTCATCGTGACAATACTGACATGGATGAGGAAGATCACAAGAAGAGACCTAAGTAATGGCACAACACCATCAGATATGTTTGAGTAAGCAAAATGATCAAGGGATGATTATTTAGTGGAAAGAGAAATTAGAGAACATAGTCAACTTTTCTCTCATGGTCAATATTAAGGAAATCTATGAGTCAAGATGTTTGAGGAAGCACAAGGGAGATGGAATTGGGAAAGAGCCATGGTAGTCAAATATGAGATTTTGATGAAAAAACAGACTTGTGGTCTCACATCATTTCCATTAGGGAAGAAACCTATTGGCTACAAAGGGATGTACAATATCAAGTACAAGGAAAATGGTACATTTGACAAGTAGAAAGTATGGTTGGTTGCATAAGGGTGTTCTTAGCAATAGGGCATTGAATATGAGGATACCTTTGCTCCTACAACAAATATGAGCACCATCCAACTTGTTCTAGCCACAATTAGCACAATTTGGCTGGGAGGCCCATTGTATGGATGTGAAAAGCGCCTTTCTTAATGGAGATTTGTGGGAAGAAGTCTACATGTATCAACCACACTATTTTCAGGTTTCACAGAAGGATCATCTAGTCTGCAGACTGAAGAAGGCTCTGTATGGTTTGAAATACACACCTAGGGCGTGGTATATCAAGATTGATAGGTATTTGGATGAACACGAGTTCTAGTGGAGTGCTTCAGATTCCAACATGTATGTGAAAAGAGTTGGTAATGTTATCATATTTCTGTTCATACATGTAGATGATATCATTATCATACGTAGAGAGGCAAGTCCAATAACACATCAAATCCAATATGAGAATTTTTTTTGACTTGATAGATCTAGGCCTCCCACACTACTGTCTGGTTGTAGAAGTTTAGAAAATAGGTAACAACATTTTTGTCTCATAAAAAAAATATGCCAGGGAGTTTGTTGGACAAGTTTAGAATTATAGATTGCAAATTCTCATCTACACCTATGGAGAAAGGGTTTGAAACTTTCAACCAAAACTGACTCTAAGGAAGTCAATGAGTCAATGTACAGGCAACTAGTTGGTAATTTGATATATCTTAGAGTCCCTAGACCTGATTTGAGCTTTGCTGTGAGCTTCATTTCCAGATTCATGATAATTCCAAAGATAGAGCACTAGACAACAACAAGGTGAGTGCAGATATATGTGAAAGGGACACTTGACTTTGGAATTTTCTACAAGAAAAGAAAAGACCCTAGCCTATGTGGGTATATAGATTCAGATTGGGAAGGTTCTTTTCATAATAGAAAATTCACATCTGGATATGTTGTTAGCCTTGGCATAGGTGCAGTCACATGGACCAACAAGAAGTAGCAAGCACAAACCAGGATCCCTTTTGTCAACAAAAGAAAAATTTCGAGTAGAGAAAGAAGCATGCTAGGCAGTTTGGCTCAAGCGGATGCATTGAAATGCAACAAACATAGCCAAGACCCCTATGATGTGAGAACCAAGTCTTGATGAAACTTGCCAAGCATCTGGTCTTTCATGAGCATACCAAACATGTTGAGGTATATTACCACTTCATCACATAGCTTGTAGAAGATGAGTCTATCAAATTGTAGTATTGTCCTATAAATAATCAAACTGCAGACATTCTCACCAAGGGTTTGGGTCCTGAAAAATATGTAAAATTCTGATATAAGCTTGGTGCAGTTAGTAGATTGACCATTAAGGGAGGTTATTAAAGTAAATATTAGTTCACTATTCAATAATGGCCAATCAGGTACTAGATTTAGTTACTAATAAAGTTAGATGGACTTTAGTTTATTTTATGTGTTTGATGTCTTATTTCACTTTAGTATGTATTTCAGTCTATCTAACATTCATAAAGTGGATTGACTCAACTTTAATGTAACCTATATAAGAAAGATTTTTCTTTCTCACTATTAACTTAAAGGCACATGACAACAATGAAAAGAGGGGTTTTTGTAGTTGCAAGACACAATATTGTTTTTGCAAAGTGGAAGGCGCATGAAAAAAAGGCCCTTTATCCATCCTTTCCTCAGGTACAAGAAACCTAAAATATTTTCTCACAGTTATTTTATATTTTTCTCCAACGACCCCAATGATTCACTTCACTTTATTTAGTTTGAAAACAAAGAGAAATAGCCCTTTCCCAAATTTGTGAGAAAGGTCTTACTTACAAAAAATGAGATGACCCCAACTCCAAACCCTGTGAAAAATATTCCCCAGTATAAAAATAAAGAATCCTGCAACAATAGTAAGATCGAATAAAAATTTGGCTTCCAATTTAGAATCCAAATGAACCCGAAACTATTTAATTTCTAGACAAGACCCTTCTCTAAGGTAGTTTAACTTGCCTTTGCAAAAAAAATGACAAGCCACCCAATAATATTTGGAATGGCAACCACTAATAATGCCTGCATACAAACATAGAAGAGATTAATCCTACCAAACTGAATCAAAAGGATGAAATCCATAGGAAAAAAAAATTAAATTTTATTAAGACCACATAAATGAGGGGACTACATGGATTGTCCACATAACAAACTGATATCTATTTGAAATAAAGTTTTATAATATCAAAAACAAAAAATAGTAATTAAGCTAAATCCAAGTCTTCTTGAGCAATGATAGGGTTGGAACTTGATATACATAGTATTAAGGGCACTTACGCCTTTCCATCCAATATAATCAGCAACCTGTCCACTGACTATTGCACCCACATTGGCTCCCACATTTGATAAGGATACAAATAAAGAGAACTGACACATAATTCAACATGTTTTAGGTCACAATGGGCCTTTCTGTAGTCTCGTTGGGAAATATTAATCACTTTAACCTAGTAGGCAACAACTGAAATTTTTTGTGGTAGCATTCAGAACTTATGGACCTGATTGCGTTGGAAAATAGTAAATGCACCAAAATAGATATTAAATAGGTCCATGAATTTCTTAAGAGATGTATGATCATCTGTGTATTTATCCTAAAAGTCTGACTAAAATACATGCCCTTAAAAATCATCTAACAGTGAAAAAATACCTTAGACAAGGTTAAATCAAGATCATCAATGATCCCATTTTGAGTAGGCGATGAATATTCAACCTGTTACAGCATTACTTTGCCAGAATCATGAGAAATTTAATCAACCCTTCCCTGTTTTGAAGACTGAAAGGTATTCAAGACAAAGGTTGAGAAGAAAACTAAGAAATAAGAAAAATAACTTACATAGAATCCAAACTCCATAGGCTCCAAGGAAAAAATATATGTAAAAAGTATTGTAACAAGAGAAATCCCTTGGAAGGAGTGAACATCTGCACTTTTTGCCCCTTTACCACTAGGACGACTAGATTTTGATCTGCTACACTGACTACTTTTTTTTCTGAAAGATGCTTCTTCACATCTCTACTGTCAGCCCGGTTTCCTGTCTCCAAATCATTTTTGTATGCCATCTAGTTCTCAAGGGTAAAAGTCCCAAAGACAAAATTTCTTTCAAATTTAATGCCAAATTACTGAACTCCACCTGCACAAATCAACCCAGAAAACCTTTAACAATAGCACATGATGATGATAGACATCAATGCTAGTAGAGAAATCTCATAGCTGGGAAAAAAGACAATGATAATTCAACAATACTATGATGTACATGATTATGGTTTTGAACAATATCATAGCAATCAAGTGACAAATAATCATTCAGACTAATTCATCAATACATGGAAAAAATGCACTTACAATTTTGTCCAGTAGATGAAAACATATTTTCTGGAATGATGTGACAGGAGCCTAGAATAGAAAGAACACCAACAATTATATCACTAAAAGCTATATGGAGCATATTGCAGAACTCAATATGCTAGCTCCCAATAAATTATTTTTCTTTTGAGAGAACAAAATTATTCAGATGCCTGCTATACAATGTCCAGTTGCTGCAAACGATATTTTTCTGGAACAATTTGAGAGAAGCCTAGAAGAACAAAGATACCAACAACAGTATCATTCCAGAAATGCATCATATTGCAGAACTAATTTTGTTAGAGCCCAATAAATTCTTTTTCCCTTATGAACACAAAAACATACTCAGATGACCATCCTACATAACAATGCAGATCCAATTGCAAATTCACAGCCAATGGTATATTTGAAACATGCCAATGAAACCAAACCCCCGATCCTACAATTTGAAACATGACAATCAAATCAAACACCCAACGCAATACGACTGTTAGGCAACCACCATTCTCATGGAAGGGAGGAATGATCAGTATCCAGTGGGTTCAAAGTCGATTCAAAATAAGATACTTATGCACAGGCTGAGGAACCATATCCATATGCGCTAAAAATGACTCGATTCAATGGTAGTGCCATCCATATGCAGAAATAATGGCTTATCTCAACATTGAATTTTGCTTAAAACCATAATCAACTTAGTTTTGAAGATCCATTAGATTCCACTTGAATGAATTCAATGTTGGCAATATGATGCAATATGTTGTCCTTGATGGCAACCTACTTTGATGCAATATGGAAACCTACTTGATGAAGTTGTCCTTGATGGAAACCTACTTGATGAGTTGCCTATGATAAGCAACCTATGTGCTAAAGATGTAAGAATGATGTATCTACAGATCAGTTCAGATGTGACAGAGAAAACAATTCCAGTAAGTGCCAGAAAAATGATAAATATAATATGTCACAATGTATACGCTACTTTTGTGAAGGAAACCCGCGTATATACTCTACTTTTGTGAAGGGAACCCGCGTATACATTCAGGGTTAGCATATACGCAACTTTTATGAGGCTAAGTTGCGTATACACGCGGAAACGAAAGCTAAAAGTTGTGTATGCCCTTTTGCGCTCTAAAAGTATGATACCAAGGGGCTTTACCATGGTATTGACCCATTGTATTGAGCGCTAGATTATCTATTTGATCCCGTCTAGGAATACCATTGGAAATAATGTGGTTTTGGCTCATGGTATTGAAAAAGGGTAAACCTATATAAGGAGAAGAAAATCATTGTGCAAAGGGTGTGCATGAGTCTGGGTTTGAATGAGTACTTCATTATGAAGTATATCTGTATGGAAAGGGTAACAGTTTGATGATCTGAATCTTTGATGCACCTATGAAGAAAATGATGAAGAAGTGAATCTAGATCTGAAATGTATTTATATCTTCTAGATCTGTTTATGGAATGTTCTAATCTGAGATGAGGCGAACATGTTTCTGAAGTAAAGGGTAATATCTGAGCTATGCATCTATTCTGAAGAATTGCACTGAAATGTATGAAGAAGTATATGCTGGTTCGTTTCGGTAAAAGCGCGTGTATACACGGATCTAATGAAGGAAAAGCGCGTATGTCCAGTTAGGGTTTTCTGAAGTATGTGCAGAGGTATACGCGGGTTTATATGCATGAAGGCGCGTATATACGCAGGATCAGTGAAAGGAAAGCGCGTATGATAAACTAGGGTTTGCTGAAGTTGTGAGATGTCTGATCTGTTCTGCTGTCTTGCTGATATCTGTTTCTGATGTGTACTGCTATCTGTCAATGTTGATCTGGGTAGTTGGAATATTGATTATGCTGCTATAGAGCAAGTTGTTGAATTGATGAATGTTTCTTGAGCTTAATTGTGTGGGTTGGATCCAGTGTGAAAATTGATGAAACGTGGTCCATAGAGGTGCTGAGGGTTGTAGCCTTCAGTCAGGGGGTTGTAGCTCCCTTCCAGGTGAGGCTGGTAAACGAGAGCAGGGGGTCGTAGCTCTCTTCCAGGAGAGGCTGGTAAACGAGTCAGGGGGTTGGAGCTCCCTTCCAGGAGAGGCTGGTAAACGAGCGCAGGTGGGTGCCTGCGTGCTGGTAGGAGTCTGCACCAGCACATATGTTGTAAGATGTTTTCTCTATAAATAAAATATTGAAGGCTGAGCAACTGCAGCGGTGGTTTTCTCCCGACTTGGGTTTCCACCTAAAAATCCCGGTGTTCATGTGTGATGCTTTGTGTGATGGTTTATTCTGTTCTTACTGCACATGTTTACTGTCTATAGAACATCTAATGAATGAATGATGGAATGATATAAGTGAAGAACTAATGGCATAATTAGATCTCTGTGTATACGCGAGTTTTATGAAGGATATCCGCGTGTATACGCTAGTTGGCTTCAGCAAAGTAGCGTATGGGTTTTAGAGCATGAAAAAGTAAAAATTTTTAGTTTTCCCTAAATACTGATTCACCCCCCCTCTCAGTATTTTTCCCAACAATTGGTATCAGAGCAGGTCCTTCTGCAGAAGCTTGATCGCTTGAAGGAGATCCGTCGCAATGGGAAGTCATGAAGGAGTAATGTCTATAAGGCCACCTCTATTCAATGGAGATAATCTGTTATTCTGGAAGATACGAACAAAAGCATATCTGCAAAGTCTTGGTGCAGAAGTATGGGCAATCGTGGAAGAAGGTTATCAATATCCGGCAAGTATTCCTACTGATGCGGCTGAAAGGAAGAAGTATGAAATCAATGCCAAAGAAGTGAATGTCTTATTAGGAAGCATGTCTGAACCAGAATTTGCTAAAGTGATGCAGCTAAATTCAGCAAAAGAAATATGGGACAAAATCATTCTGAGCTATGAAGGAGATACAAAAGTAAAAAGTGCAAAACTCCAAACTCTCAGAATTGAATATGAAAATTTAAGGATGCATAGTGATGAGAGTATTGCCAGTTTCTTTTTACATCTAGATGATATTGTAAATCGTATGAGAATTTTGGGTGAAACCATAACCGATACTACTCTGGTGGAAAAAGTCTTAAGATCTTTGACTTCAAAATTTGAGTCGAAAGTATCTGCTATTGAAGAAAGGCAAGATCTGCAAACTCTTACCATTGTTCAACTACATGGTATTTTGACTGCTTATGAAATGAGACAAGGAGGTCCCTCTCAAATCAAAGAAGCTTCTTTTAAGGCGTGTGCAAAAGGAAAAGAAAAGGAAGATTTCAAGGAATCAGGTTATATATCAGAAGAAGAAGAAGCAAATTTTGTGAGAAAACTCCAACTAGGAACTGGAAGATTCAAAGGTAAGCTCCCCTTCAAGTGTTTTGATTGTGGAAGAGTTGGTCATTATGTTGCTAAATGTCCTTATAGAGAAAATCATGATAAAGGGAAACAAATTGAAAAAGGAAAGAGTTATTATACAAATGAAGTATCTAATGAGGATGAAGAAGATTCTGACAAAGATCTGCTAGTGCTCATGGCAAAGAAGCAAAAGAAGAAGGCTACTCAAAAGGAGACATCTCAGAAGACATGTACGGCAAAAGATGAAGAAGATAAAATAGGTACTGATTGTTGTTCTTGTGATTCACTTTCTTGTGCAAGCAATGGTGAAGATAGTGAACGTAACAGTATAAGTCTAGAAGCAAATCTCAAGGTCAATGATGAAAGCAATGATTGGAATCAATTTCATAAGAGAGAATCTGTCTACAAAGATATGATCTCTAGAATGAATGAACAGAAAGAAATACTAAATGGACAGATAGACAAGTATCAAAAGTTGTATGTTGTTGCAACCAATCAAAGTGAAAGACTTGAAGCAGAAATCATCTCTCTCAAAGAGGATCTGGAAAAATCAAATAAGAAGAATGAAGAACCCCTATCATTTGAAAAGGAAGGACTTGAAGCATAAATCATCTCTCTCAAAGAAGATCTGGAAAAATCAAATAAGAAGAATGAAGAACTGCCACAAACATGTGAAGAATAAGAAAATTGGTTGAAGGAAGAAATTTTAAAATTGAATGATCAAATTGAAGAAGGAAAAAGGGTTGAAGAAAGTATGAAGAAGCAATGCCAAAAATTGGAAGTTGAGGTAAACATTCTCACAGGTAAATTAGAAGAAAAGGATAAACTCTTGAGATTTCAAGATAGTACTAAGATTTTGGACAATATTCTTAGTAATCAAAGATCTCCTGCTATTAAACTTGGTCTTGGTTTTCATGAAACTATTAAAGGAGAATCTAGTTCACAAGGAAGTGCTAAAGATTCAAAGGATGTCAATACAAAATCTGAAGTGTTGAAAGAAGCAAAGGGTCAACCGAAAATCATGAACTCTCAAAAGAAACCATTCCCTCCTAACTATAGAAGCATCAATAATGTTGAATGCTTTAATTGTCATAATTATGGGCATGTTGCAGCAAATTGCAGAAGCAGATTGTTTCAGTCAAAAACAAGCATATTATACACAGATAGGTACTCTGGTTTCTTTAAGGGATATTGTTTTTCATGCAGCAGGTTTGGTCATAAAGCAGCTGATTGCAATAGAGGAAAGAATAGAAGAACACAATATGATTCTTATGCTTACTTTTCTAGTCATGCAAGATGTTATGCCTGTAACAAATATGGACATGTGGAAAAAGAATGCAGGATGAATAGATCTGAGAAATTGGACAATTTCCAGCCCACAATAAGAAGTTTCAAGCAAAGCTGGAGAAAGAAGGAGGACCGGTCAGAAACATAGGGAATACTGACCCTACAGCAGTCATCCGCTTCTAAAGCTTACTTCTATGAATGACTGCAAGAAGTGATGTGAGATACATTATAAGGATTAGTAATGTATCGTCATAGGGGGAGCAATGTATGATGATTCTCATGGTTGTTTTGGTTATTCTGGATATATTTATTTCTGATAGTGCATCTGGTGTGAAGAAAAGACAGGAACAGAAGGTTCAAATTCAGGGGGAGATGAAGGGGTGAAATTTTCTATATTTCACTTTCCATACGCGGGTTAGATGAAACAAAGTCACGTATACATGCGAGTTCCAGCAGACACAGTCGCGTATGCATTGATGATAAGAGAATTGATATGACAGCTGAAGATCAGGAGCAGAGGTTCAGGGGGAGCATCAGTGTGACTGTTAATGATTGTATTATTGACACTGTATCTAGCTATTTCTCAGTTCTAAATGATGATGACATGATACATGGTTTCTTATGATGAGATTATGGATGAGCCCGGATTGCATATTTGCTGAAGAGTATTCTTTGCTTTCACACATGGATGAGATGGAAGTCTTATGATTCAGAGATACGGATAGATCATGCAGGGATTGTTGCTGATGGCTTGTTGTTGAAGGTGTTCAGGTTGCACAAGCTAAGGAGGAGCCTTGATCATATGAAAAGGATGTTTGGATGCAAATTTTCAGGGGGAGCATTAGTCTTGTTGAGTATAATGCATTGTTGGCATTATGATGGTTCTGAAATATGATCTCTTTCTTGAGGTATTTTTGGTATTTGTTACAAAAAGTCATATTTGTAATTTGATGAAAAGGTCATGTTGAGACCTATGATGTAAATTGTAATATTCAGGACTTGTTCAATTTGTAAACCCACTTGGTTGGGTAATTGAGTCAAAATGTGTAAACCCTCTTGGTTGGGTACTTGAGTCTCATATGTAAATCCACTTGGTTGGATCTTTGATTTAAGTATGAGTCCTTGGTGATAGGAAGGTCATAGAGTCATGTACTTCATTGTAAAATATGTTTGAAGATTCAGCATGAACTCAGAGGGAGCATGGTCACTTCAGTGTACATCAGATCTACAGCGCTTTTCTTTCTACATGAGGAGAAAAACCTTGTGTTGGTTTTGGTCCGCCCTTTGCCCTTGATGTCAAAGGGGGAGAGTGACATGGTGTTTGAATAAGGGGAGAATATCATTATGCTTAATGTATATATCTGTTGTGGTGATCAAACACCATCGTGGTTGCCATCAAGTCCAAAGGGGGAGATTGTTGGCAATATGATGCAGAAGTGTTGTCCTTGATGGCAACCCACTTGATGAAGATGATGGCAACCTACTTGATGAAGTTGTACTTGATGGAAATCTACTCGATGAGTTGCCTATGATAAGCAACCTATGTGCTAAAGATGTAAGAATAATGTATCTTCAGATCAGTTCAGATGTGGCAGAGAAAATAATTCCAGTAAGTGCTAGAAAAATGATAAATATAATATGTCACAATGTATACGCTACTTTTGTGAAGGCAACCCGTGTATATACTCTACTTTTGTGAAGGGAACCCGCGTATACATTCAGGGTTAGCATATACGCAGTTTTTATGAGGCGAAGTTGCGTATACACGCGGAAGCGAACGCTCAAAGTCGCGTATGCCCTTTTGCGCTCTAAAATTATGATACCAAGGGGCATTACCATGGTATTGGCCCATTGTATTGAGCGTTGGATTATCTAATTGATCCCGTCCAGGAATACCATCGGAGGTTGAGTGGTTTTGACTCATGGTATTGAAAAAGGCTAGACCTATATAAGGAGAGGAAAATCATTGTGCAAAAGGGTGTGCATGAGTCTGGGTTTGAATGAGTACTTCATTATGAAGTATATCTGTATGGAAAGGGTAACAGTTTGATGATCTGAATCTGTGATGCACCTATGAAGATAATGATGAAGAAGTGAATCTAGATCTGAAATGTATTTGTATCTTCTAGATCTGTTTATGGAATGTTCTGATCTGAGATGAGGCGAACATGTTTCTGAAGTAAAGGGTAATATCTGAGCTATGCATCTGTTCTGAAGAATTGCGCTGAAATGTCTAAAGAAGTATACGCTAGTTCGTTTCGGTAAAAGCGCGTGTATACGCGGATCTGATGAAAGAAAAGCACGTATGTCCAGTTAGGGTTTTCTGAAGTATGTGCAGAGGTATACGTGGGTTTATATGCATGAAGGCGCGTATATACACAGGATCGGTGAAAGAAAAGCGCGTATGATGTTCAGGGTTTGCCGGTCTATGAGATGTCCGGACCAAGCCTGTCTTGCCGATATCCGTTTCGATGTGTACTCGCTATCCGTCAATGTCCGGTAGTTCAAATATTGATTGCGTCGCTATAGAGCAAGTTTTTTACCTGAGCTGGAATGCTCCCTGGGGCTTAATTGTGTGGGTTGGATCCAGTGTGAAAATTGATGAAACGTGGTCCATAGAGGTGCTGAGGGTTGTAGCCTTCAATCAGGGGGTTGTAGCTCCCTTCCAGGTGAGGCTGGTAAATGAGAGCAGGGGGTCGTAGCTCCCTTCCAGGTGAGGCTGGTAAACGAGAGCAAGGGGTCGTAGCTCCCTTCCAGGAGAGACTGGTAAACGAGCGTAGGTGGGTGCCTGCGTGCTGGTATGAGTCTGCACCAGCACATTGTTGTAAGATGTTTTCTCTATAATAAAATATTGAAGGCTGAGACAACGACAGCGGTGGTTTTCTCCCAACTTGGGTTTCCACCTAAAATCCTGGTGTTCATGTGTGTTTCTTATGTGTGATGATTTATTCTATTCTTACTGCACATGTTTACTGTTTATTGAACATCTGATGAATAAATGATGGAATTATATAAGTGAAGAATTAATGGCATAATTAGATCTCTGTGTATACGCGAGTTTTATGAAGGGTATCCGCGTATATACGTGAGTCTGTGACAGGAAAGTAGCGTATGGGTTTTAGAGCATGAAAAAGTAAAAAAATTTAAGTATGCCCTAAAAGCCCAAAATATCGATTCACCCCCACCCCCTCTCGCATTATTCCAAACATTCAAAAAATCTTCCAAATAAGATGCAAAGCACAGCTTACAAAGGGCAAATTCAAAGACAAAATAAATCATATTTTGATGACCTCGTACAGTAACAAAATGGAAACAGAAACTCACAAAATCAAGAAAACCCAAACAAGAATAAAGAAAGAAGCATAAAAAACAAATGCAATATTGTAGTTACCTCTTCCAATAGATACACAAAATGGGTATTCTACTTATATGAGAAGATATACCCAATTCAGCCAAACTAGCAAACACTATCACGGATGGAGATACAAATTCTGCCTTGTGGGATTCTCCTCTGCTAAATATCATAGGCAAATTTAACAGATTTGAAGAATTCTAAAAACTCACAATTCCAGTCTGTCTTTCCTTATAACCGCAATTTGAGATAACCGAAACTTCATATAAGGTTAACACGTCATACTAGCAAGGCTGGAGCTCATTATGCTATTGTTTCTCTCATGGAAGACCTTAAAATGGCCAAGAAAAACCTAAGAGCGTGCATCCAAACACTATGTATGCATGAAGTGCTCCTTTTACAAATCCATCATAGTTCTAAGGCCCTCTAGAGGAGAAGTAATGTTCTCTATCTATAAATGTCATCTACAGTAATCCTATTCAAGTCATGCTTAGATGCTAAGAGGTAATGGAATAGGACAAAGTTCCAGGGACTAATAATGGAATAATACAACCAAGCCAACTAGTACAAAGGAAGTTTCAAGATTATAAATCATAATATTTAGTTTGTCAAAAAAAGGAATTTGTCAAGAAAGGAATGTGTCTCAGAATGGCACTAGGGTTTAAAATGTGCATCAATTATTTCTACTCTGTATCAATTCATTGGTCGATGATTGTTATCCTACAGTTCTTGCAAATAGCTAAATTGTCTTGGAAAATTCTCCTGATATAGACAGATTTGGTGTAGAGATGCTATTTCATTTTTTATGTCATTGTGGCATGAAACTAATTGAGGTTCAAAGGCTTGAACTCTGTATATAAATATGATGGATAAATTATTACTCCCTTTTAAGTTACTGCCTGATTTGTTGCTGAGGCTGTACTGTTTGTGTACTCAACATTACCACCAAGGATTCTGAATCAGGGTGAAACTGGCTTGGACCAACCAGGCCATAGTGAGACCACACGTAGCTAAAAATACATAGCTAAGCAACATGGATTTACATTTGAGCCCTTAGCTTTTCCTGCTAAATGTCTAAAAAACATGGGCATGGAAATCTTCTTTGTTGTTTGCAAACTCCTTACAACACAAATAGTTGAATTTTAGGCCTGTCTTTATAGAAATGACTATAGCTTAATGTTAGACCTGACTATATAATCTTCAAGGGAGATTTCAACCCATTTTTGGTATAGATTAACTTCTTGGGATTGAAGTAAGCTAGACAGGCCGACAATTGATAGTAGAAAAGCATTAGAGCAGAAGCCACTCGCTGGAGGGAGCTATAAGCTATTGCCTAGGATTGTTTGTTGGGCCCGTGTTGTGATGTGTTCGCTTGGGGTATTGATTTTGAGATTGACATGTGAATAGTATTCATGGAATTAAATTTTTTTTTATTTGCTAAAATGGAACTCCTGGCAAAGATAATAGTCAAGGACTTGAACAAATCCATCTTTGAATGCAGGCCTAGCAATGAAATCTGTCACCCTAACATTCTTAAAGATCCACAAGGGACTTTTTGATGCTAGCAGTGCAATGAATTTTCTTCACTAACCATCCAGTAATTTGTCTGCTACAAATTTCTTTATGTGCCTATATCCATGACAATATTTCAATCCATCAAAAATGACAATTCAGCTGTCTGGAAGAATATAAAATGTATTAGAACTTGTAGTAAAAAATGTTACCATGCTATCATAAATATTTAATTGATTATTTAATCAGTTTCTTCATTCATCATGGCCCTCTCAATCCCATGCCAACAGAATGGGGTACCTCATATGATATATCAAGCCTTGCAAATGTGGGCAAATAGTAAATCTTTCCAGTGAAAGTGGTTTAGCAATCAATTTTCTTCAAGCTTATTTCTGGTCAAGGCTTTTCACTCTAATATGCGATGGGGAGGAAGAAATATGTACCTACTCCTTATGAAATTTTCTCCATCCCAAGAACTCATTTTTAGAGTTTCAATTCCATGACAAGTTGAAGTGAATATCTCCATAAGTGATTTCTATTTTATTTTTTTTAATTATGACGAATAAATGATTAAGTGTGTTCATTCTTGGTAGTTCTAAATGTTGTTTCTCATGAAACACAAATTGCATTAACCCTGCTCAGTGCGGAGTCTTCATTATTATCACGAAGAGACAACTTTCTGATTTTAGACATAAACATAATTACTTCAGGATGAATATTAGCTACCTGCTCTTTCACATCATCAACCTTCTCAAGCCACAAAGGCAGTATTATTATTGTGTTTGGAAGCTCACAACCATACCCTTCTTGGAGGTCTTTAATGCTTGGCTTTTCATCTATCCACTCTGGAGCGATATATCCAATTTTGGTTCCAGGTGGAGGTATCTCATTAAACCTTATCTTATATCCATTGCTGCATATGTAAGGCAAGAAAACACTCTTAAACCCAATCCCTGAACATATATAAAGGTATAATACATCATCTCAATAGCCATGGCCTAGAGCTCTTAAACCTAGTCTCTGCATATCCTGTCTTAAGCTGCTACTATTGTTGTTCATAAACTGAATTTTGACTCAACTTATGGTGTTGCAGCATAAATTCATGTTTAATAGAAGACTAATTTGTCCTCGAGTCATTATTCAACTCATTAATTTTTTGAAGTTGTGGCATTTCTTGTTCGTGAAACTCTACCTGTAATTGAAAAACTTGTTGCTACTTCTATTACTGTTGTTGCTAGATTTGATGTTGCTATAGTAGTAGGGGTGTTGAATATGTCGTTTCTACTACATGTTTACTTGTGTTTGTACTATAGGGAGTGAAGTTGCACCATTTTTCAAACAGTGAAAAAGATGAATAGGAAGAGTTAGCATAGGTAATCTAATTGATGATGCATTAATTCATTCAGTTGTGTCTGGGTAGGGGATTTGAATCTCTTTTTTCTTTGTTGGGATGCAACAAATTAGCATCTCAAGGATTGTAATTCTTTCTTTTTGCAACAAATCCTCTATCTTATTGGAATTGTTGAGGTAACTGATGTGAGTTCTCTGGTGGTGCAATCTTATATCCTTTGTTTGGTTATGAACTGTAATTATTTATTTTTGCAACAAATCCTCTATCTTACTAGAATTTCTGGCATAACTAATGCGAGTTCTCTGGTGGTGCAATCTAATATCCTCTGTTTCGTTATGAACAAGAGACTTTACTTTCTCTACCAATTTTGATCCTAGCATTTAGCATTCTTCAGGGGTCATTGAAACTTTGGTTTGGTGGAACCATTTGGCATCCCAATGCTCAACATTCTTGAGGATGCATGGAAACTTTCCATGGATAGAAGCCTCAGGACCTTTGCTATGTATGGAATCTTTGTTGTTCAGTAAAAATAGAAGGCTACAATTCTGAGGTCAGCATTGATTGTAATATATAATGAAGAATGGCTATGTAGGAAAGATAGTATATTCTTGGGAGCAAGCCATTAGTCATATGGTTTTTCTTCAATGTCGTCAGTGTGTTCCTAATTTAAATGAAACATAATAGTTGTAACCAACAAGTGTGTGATAATCAGACTATTCTGCATCCGTATTGATACAAAATTTTGTTAAGAAAGTATTTTTTTTTACACTCGTTGATATGAAAATATAATGCTTTCATATGCATATCAGACATTTCAATGCTTAATGTATTTAGAAACAATGTTTCAACTGTCAAAATAGGTTTAAAAACATTTAATTATATATTCTAATTTCTGAAGAATGTAGACACTTGCAACTTGCTGTTTTATTTTCACTGTATCGTATTGCACCTGTTTCAAGGAACCGAAAGAGGTATACTGAATATTCCCTAAAGACTGCCCGTAGCTGGTACCGACTACATCCTTTGTCTTTTCCTTCTGAACAGACTATGCAATTAAGTTCCCAATTCAATGTGAATGCTCACTAGATGAATAATAAATATCATGGAGCATAGAATTCCAAGTTAAAAATCTAAGGATGACTGATAAGTCTGAATATCTATAACATCCACAGTAATTGAAAAGAAAAATTAAATATATGGATTTTACTAATTAATCAGAAAATATCAGAAAAGAAAACCAACTACTCAAATAAATTTGTCAATGGCAGTCCAACTACTAAGTAAGCATGGAACAATATTTTTAGTTTACTCATGGAAACAAAAGTAATAAGGTAGATAGCATATCCACAAGGAAACATAGAGTAGAAAAGTTACTCTACAAACCCCAACATAACCACTATGCCAAATTTTCATATGTCCTAGCTCCTGCCATACTGGTGATATAAGAAATTAGGATGTCAAGGATATTCTCAAGATTAACTGAAGTCATAAAGAGAAATTTCCTTTTATAACTAGCATTGAAAGTTGTCAAGTTGCCAAAGGCCTTTTACAACGACCTTACCCTTACTTATCAGTTGTATCTTCACACAAATTCTCCATGTAGAGCACTGAATTTCTTCTACTACGTCAGACACCTCTTCCTCTACCAGCATTCCTCCTCCTGTTTTTGCACACAAACTTATATTTTGTCGTTTATTTTAATTAGTAATCTTCCTCAACTATACTATATTTTGGAGGCTCATCTCATCTTACACTACAAACTTCATCCCATTCACATACCCCAAGAATTTCTAGTTCTCATCCTCGTGATGACATGTGCAGGTAGAAATTTGATATATCCTCACACATGCTATCTCTAAGTTGCATATTTCTCTCTCAACTTGGACACCATCTTGTTCCAAGTCCTTATCTTCTCTTTGTTCAGACGGATTAACTCATGTGGTACAAAAATCCCACCATATAGAAGCATGCCTTTCCAACTTGGTAATGGTGAACTTCACCTTGTTCAAGTCCTCTATCTTCTTGTACTCAAAGTTCCTTTCCATCTCACTTATGCTTCTGCTTTCATAGTCCCATCATAATGCGAAATTTCAACATCAAGGATGATGATATGAACACTCTCTTTGTGATTGAGAGACATAAATGGGACATTAATTTTTGGTCTGTAGATGGAACATGGATTGATGATAGTGATTTTTCTTTGGAGATCACAACTATGACATGGATGGTGAGAGCTTGACAGATAAAGACATGAATTTTTGCCTTCTTTTTCTCATCGACCTTGGGAGCCACCTCATGGATCATGAGAAGGACATCGCACATCATATATGGAGCATGAAAAGGAAATTACAGATCCTATTTCATGTGATCTTGGAAAGCCAAAAGATGTTGAGGTACATGATTCATATTCCATTTTAAACAACATCCATGTGTCCTTATCAATGGGGAAAAAAATCAGCAAGAAATGCAATCCCAACACTACAAAATTTTTGGGACAGAAATATGTTCAAACATCGATGTATTGTGGAAATTTTCAAATTTTCAAAAGAGGCCATCAAGCCCCAAATCATAAGCTAGCTTGGTTTTCCAAATCTAAAATTTTGCAACATACTTCATGTGGATATTCATAGAGGGCAACAATGTTTTGCAGGCTTATCTTGGAGCCACCTTTTAAAACCTTGTTGTTTGAAGCTATTACAGGAGACTTGCATGGCAGAGAAGGGGGTCAATTGTTGGAGCATGTACAACAAACTTTGTAAAGGAATTTTTAGTGCAAGGATGTGGCTCGTGGCTAGATGATGGATTGCACTATTCATATGCCCAAGATGATGAGTATATTAGTCCTATCCAACATTGGATAAAGCAAGCATGTGGCAGCACACACCGTTATATATGTGATCCAGTGGATGGCATTAATTTAGTTTGTGCCAAAGGCTAATCAATATCAGGTACGCTCATTTTGTCAATCTTGAGCATGGGAGTTTGTTCTTTTTGAGAATATGAATCCAGTGTAGTTGCAGACCAAGGGAACTGGAAAGAGTTGTACTTGGAAAGCCCCTTTTCATCTTAGCAGAGTTTATAACATTGTAATGAATTTCCCATGAATATTTTTATGTATAGCAGCTATAAATTACAGTCCATTTATAGAGAGCCTTAGCTTATGAAATATTTTCTATAAGCCAAAATAGGGTTAAAAATTTCCATTGAAAGCTTAGAATAATTAAACTGAAAGAACCAAAGAACCATTGTAGATACTTTAATCAACCTTTTTTTCTCTAGTTCTGTTGCTTAAAACAATGTTTTGAGCAAGACCTATTTCGACAAATTTAGTTCAGAGAATACAGTGGCTTGTTTAATGAATTTACTCCAAGATAGAGCATACAGGATTCATGACAGCCACAAGAAAAATTATGGGATTTTGTAATTTAATCATTCTCTTGCAGAAAAATACCTTTTCTGAACTCGTTTTGACAGTGAAGAAACACAAATGATCTGTTGGAAGTCGTGCATAAATGATCTGTTGGAAGTCATGCAGGAAGGGATCTGGGGGCTCGGGGATTTATTCTAGAGTGATTGCAAACCAGGATTGTATAAAAGTGAGCTCCTGAGCTCGTTTCAGTGCATGAGCTCGTTTCAGGGTAGGGAAAGGGGTAATGCAATAGTGGCAAAATACAAAGATAGTGCGTGAGCTCGTTTCAGGGTAGGGAGAGGGATAATGAGATAGCGGCAAAATACAAAGAGGCATTAAATGTAAAGGCACCATATATTTCTATTTGAGTCAAATGATTTCAAGGAATTTGGAATAGTTTAATATTTTTTTAATTTGGAAAAATAAATGGAACAAGATGGCAAAGGAATGAAACTAAGTGATTGGGTGGGATAGTTATAATGGCTTCTGTCATTTCTTTGAGTCACATTGAATCGATATATAAATCAATTATAAATTAAGTAATTATTCATTACTAAAGTGAGGTTTTATATAAATCATTTATTTATTAATGTTAATTTGTCGTTTTTAATAATATATTTGTGTTAAAGAAAATTATTTTAATTAATGTTGTATCAAGATTTTTGTTATTTTTTCTATATTATATTCTAATTTACTTTAAAATTGTTTTAAATATGTTTTCACCTTCATGTATGGAGGTTATTTATTTGCATATTTAAAGTTTTGTTGTAGTTCTTTTCTTAAAAAATGACTATTGTGATTGTGATGGTGAGAAGGTACTCTATAAATAGCGTTAACGATTATTTAGAATAAATAGGAGATTATTTCTCATTATCTAAGACTAATCTTTGAGAGAATGGATATACATTCCCTAATTATCACATAAACAGTAGGTTAATCTTGCATTTATTGCTTTCTCTCCATGGAGGTTCGCTAAACAAAGGGAATACCTCCTCTTATGTGAATTTTATTGTCTCCACCTCTTAAAGGATTTTCAAACATTAATAATTAAATCTTCATTACTTTAAAGATGTAGTCTTGTCGAATATACCAAAAACATAGTAGGATTATTTCATTGTGGAAAAAATCAAGTAAATGTCTGAGGGAAGTATTCCTCTATAGATGGTTAACAAGTTCATCAATAACTACAAGAAAATGCTTCAATCTATATATTTAATGATCTTTAGTCATCATCTAAAGAGTTCAAGAAACAAATAAATTCCAACCTAAGTTCTAAGTATACGGTAAGCTTGTACTTAGAGGTTCTATTATTGTAAAAATTGACAACTATGGAAGTTGTGGCAAGGTATTGGGGGAGGGACTGTCATTTTGGGGTAGAGCTAGCCTCTTTTTAAATGATAGTTTCCAAAATTGAATCCATCTTCAATGTATGTACGTTGTCTAACTTTGAGTTTGGTTTCCCTTTCATCCTAGAGATCAGAGAAATACATGCAATGTATTATGACTTTCTTAGCCGTTTAAGTTAGCCATTTTTAGTTCGGTCACTTAAAATTTCTCAAATTTAGTATTAATTTAGTAGGTGAACTTTTACAACTTGTAATTGTAAGATCATTAGATGAGGTGATCCTCTAACTCAATGTTGTGTATATGGCAAAGCTAGAAGATGTTATTGAGAAGAGGAATATCATGATGTCATTGGTTTCAACTAGACACTAATGTAAACCCACTTTGAAACCACCATGGGGGATCTGAAGGGAAACATCTAGTGCTCTTATGTGTATGAGGGTTCAAAATTAAGGCCCCCTCTTATTTGCATGAAGTTTTCCTAGTACAAATCCATCTTAGAGTCAAGGCCATGAAAATATGAAGTCCAAGTACTAAATTTATTGTTTATAAATAACCTCTTTAACAAATTGACACAAACATATAATGATGTCATTTACATTGGAGGTGTATGTCACCTGAATTATGTTACAAATTTAATCGCTCCCCCACAAAAAGGTATCATGCTCCCTTGTGATGGTGCATCAACCCTAATGGAGAACAATCTCGTGATGTAAAAGGAATTTAAACATGATGTAACTTTAATAGTGTACTACATTCACCCCTTGGCTCACCACTCATGGAAAATGTGAGGCTATTTCAAGAATTGATGTGGATAATATCATTTTATTTTCTCTTATGCATAGTATTATACATTGACGCAATTGTGGTTTTTTGGTAGATAAAATATTTCTATCAAGGGTTAGCTCCTTGTTCATTAGGGTTAAATAGGTTGTGTCATTATGAGTGATTTATTGATTGTCAACTCCTTATGTGGGAGAACACTACAAGCTCCATGTCAACATGAAGAGTAGATATTGTGAGCAATTCTTATCGAGGTTTTTCAAATTATCCAGTTGTTCTACATTTGGTATACATGTTATAAGCACATTACCCACAAACGCACACCCTCGAGACCAATACCCGGTTCTCTAAAAATCAAATGGTAGCAATATTATTAGTTAGAGGTGAAGGATTCTCCTAAGAGGTTATTTTGTTGGTTTGAGGTGTTGTGTTTTTCCTTAGATACTAAGTGGTTAACGGCTTCAAGAGTTAAAATTTAAGGGCCAAGGGCTTGGGGGGAAAGGGATTTAGGGGTTAAGGGCTTAATAATTAAGGGATTTAGGTGTTAGGGGCTAAGCGGTTAGGTTTTAAGGTGTTTGCGGGTTATGGATTACGATTTAAGGGTCACGGGTTAAGAGAATAAGGGATTAGTGCTTAAGGGGTTCATGGATTCTAGGTTACGAGTTAATAGCTTAAGGTTTAATGCGTCAAGGGTTCAGTGGCTTATGAGGTGTGAGTGTAGGGGTTAAGGTAGTATGGCTTCAGGGTTAAAGGATAGGGAATTTAATGGTTATGGGTTAATGACTTATTGGTTGTGATAATGGGGCCCCTAATACCCTTATCACCACTATGAGGGGTTCCCCTTTCAATTTTTCTTGTTACCTTACCTCTAGGCCCCCTAGCCCCTATGACATTAGGTCTTAATCCCCCTTCTCATTCTCTAATGCCTGGATTATAGATCTAGGTAAACCATGCTTAGACATCCCACTTCTACCCATCCATGCTACATGTGTGTCCCCCAGTCCTGTTCAATACACCACAAAATACTCCTCCCACCTTTTCGGTCATATCATTCAACTTATCCTAACATTATGGGTGAAATTGGTGTTTATGTTGTAAAGTGAGAAGAGAAAAAATATTTCTTTTTTTTTTATTGAGAAGATGTAGAAATTAATTGTCATGATTGGAATGTGCATGCATCAATCTAGATTGGCTTGTCATTCGAGCTTAGACATGAATAATCATTTGTTCATACTCCATCCTATCGATGGAGTCTGATACCACAAAGGTATCGATGGGAAATTTGAGAGATTCTTTTGAAAACTTGTATGTTGTGGTATTTATCTCCTTCAGAATGTGTCTGAAAGATAGCTAGTCCAAAGAGTTGGGTGAATCTATGATATCTTGTAGGATGGGGTGTAGGTAGATGTTTTCTATCATGAATTATTGACCCAATTGATCATGATATTTGAATCCCCCATGATCTATAGGGATTTGACTCTTTTGATGGATGCAATTTCTAGAAGGGTACAAAGAGCAGTGGAATCAACTCAGTTGTTGGAGCCTTAACTTTGGGTATGTCTTACTTTCTCGCTATAAGACTGGGAGAGGAAGAGTACCACACCCACTTTGCAACTAGGTGGGATAACTTGTGCAACACCATCAAATAATTCACAAGGGCATCCAAGAGGGAGTGGAGGAATTACCAAAATCCATTATTTTGTGGTTTAGGATGAATCTTGTCTTCCAAACACTATTTTTTATCAATTTAATTGTGATCTTTGTTAGAATTTCTCGTGAAAAAAATGTGTTTTTGTTCCAATCCCACAAGATATTTCTAATTAGAATGCATGGGACACCTTTAGAATAATCTTCCATGATGTTGAGCAGTTAAGTTTTGAAATTTTCTTCCAAGCTTAGATAGGACAACGAGCCTGTCATGTTCAATTTTGCAAGGGTATTGGTGATGACCTACACTATGTTGGGACAAGAGATAAATAAGTGTGAAGAAATATCATCATATGACTTGGATAAAGGATAGATGTTGGGGTGATTCGTAAACTATCATGGATATTTCTCGTGAACAAAATGTGTTGTTGTTCCAACCCCACTATATATTGTCGATTAGAATGCATGGGAAACATTTTTAATAAATCTTCCATGATGTTGTGTAACTAAGTTTTGAAATTTTCAACCAAGCTTAGATAGGACCATGAGCCTATCATGTTCAATTTTTCAAGGGTGGTACTGGTGATGACCTGCACTGTGTTGGGACAAGAGATAAATAAGTGTGAAGAAATATCATCATATGACTTGCATAAAGGATAGATGTTGGGGTGATTCATAAACTATCATGGATATTTTTCGTGAACAAAATGTGTTGTTGTTCCAATCCCACAAGATATTGCTGATTAGAATGCATGGGAAATTTTTTTAATAAATCTTCCATGATGTTTTGTAACTAAGTTTTGAAAATTTCTTCCAAGCTTAGATAGGACCACGAGCCTATCATGTTAAAATTTTCAAGGGTGGTGGTAATGACCTGCACCGTGTTGGGACAAGAGATAAATAAGGGGCGATTCGTAAAATATCATGGATATTTCTCGTGTAAAAAATGTGTTGTTGTTCCAATCCCACTAGATATTGTTGATTAGAATGCATGGGAAACCTTTATAATAATATTCCATCATGTTGTGTAACTAAGTTTTGAAATTTTCTTCCAAGCTTAGATAGGACCATGAGCCTATCATGTTCAATTTTGCAAGGGTGGTGGTGATGACCTGCACTGTGTTTGGACAACTAGAGATAAATAAGTGTGAAGAAATATCATCATATGACTTGCATAAAGGATAGATGTTGGGGTGATTCATAAACTATCATGGATATTCCACTAGACAATTCATCATAACAGACCAGATAAAACTATATTTAAAAATGAATGAATAAGAGTTTGTGACAGGAAGTGTCAGTGAGTTTCAGATGTGCTAAGGAGGGAGTGACCAATAACCCAAGATTCTCCCCCAACTTGTCAAACTTCCCCTTTGTTAGGAGCTTTGTCAAACTATTAACCATATGCACCTTTGTCAGAATGTGGTCCAACACTACCAACTCCCTAATGAACTTGGAATCTTAGGAAATTGTATTGAATATCAATGTGTTTGAAATGGTCATGACATATTGGATTTTCATAGAGCTTGATGTAACTTTGATTCTCACAAGAGACAATATTGGGCTTCAACAACTGATTGGTTGACTCTACAATCAAGTTGCAAATCTATATAGCTTCATAAATAAGTATATGAAACTTCCATATACTTTGCTTCAGTGGAACTGAGTGCAATTATTGCTTGCTTCTTGTTGATTTGATGAAAATGATTTATAAAATGATAATAATGATGTTTAAAATGAGCCTTATGATGGTCTAATTATACACATTGATTGTTCATGAGGTGTAGGGGTATGTTTATAACATCACTGCCCTTGAAAGCTTTGTCTTGAAAGCACAGTAATTAGAATTTTCTTTAGTTAAGCACATTTTTGTGGTGGAATGAATTTTATCAGATATCTATTTATACTTTGTAGAGGTTTGACTTTGTTTGTCCTTTGAGTGTTGGTGAGGTTTCTTTGTATTTTTTGCATCATAGTCTAAAGTCTTTTGACCTGATTGTTTAACATGAAAGATTTATGCTTATTGGCAATATATTTGAAATACCTGCATGATCAAGAAACTATTATGGTTAATTAAATTACTAATTAGGTACTACAGAAAGAGGATGATGTTGAGAGGGCTTGCCTGGGTGACTCTGGGAGCAACTCGGAGGTGGTGAGACAAAGCTCTTCTAAGTTACAAATCTGAAGAGAAAAAACTGGTGATGTATATGTGGTTGCACAACCTAGGCTGTATGGAAAATCTTGGCAAAGAGTGTTTACCTTTCCATGTCTTCACGGAAGTAGGTTTTTTGGTCACAAAATAAGATCACTACATGTAGGTGATGGTTCTGTAGTAAGTTCTCAGCCTTCTCTTCAGAATGGCTAACAGAGAGGATTAGGTTTGAATACAGGATATAATATGATGAATTTGGAGATTTAGACTTGAAGAAAAAATTGTGGTGATGTTTGGATGGGTGCTAATTTGTAGGGTTTTCCATTTTTATAATTTTCTTTGTTGTGCTTTCTACCATGCTACCTAGTTGCTTTCCTATTGCCCTAGCATTTTAACTTTTTCGATGTTTATCTCTCTATTGTTTCTTGCCCCATTTGAAATGTCATCCTTATTTGGTAGGTGTTTTCTTCAATATAGTGTGAATATTTTTCCATCACACAACTTCTGTGGCATTTGTCTACGCAAATAGCTTGTAAGGCCCATTCATCAGGGTATTTGATGAAATAAAATGATAATCGATGATCACCAACTAATGGTACCTACAAAGATTTACTCTAACAATTCTACAGTTTTCCTATGCCAACAATTATACAACATTTTAACCTCATGAACTAGTCTCCTCTGTTCTCTTAGCTAATGCTATAAGCACTTATTGCTGTTGTCAAAGCTTTTACTCTCTAGTCCCATTGAGATATTTCAGTTATTTGTGGACATTAATCTATTTTCATTTCATTTATTCAATTTTTTTGACTGTTATGCGTTACCTTTGGCTAGTGCCTTATTTCTTACCTATGCTTTTTCTGCATAAGCATTCCAGCCAGCCAAAGCAGCAAGGGTAGCAGGAGCCACTCAGTCCAGCCAAAGCCCGCCAAGGGCAGCACAGAGGCAGCATAAGCCACACAGGGTTGACGCATGCCTAGTCAGGGCAGCACAAGGGCAGTGTAAGCCCTCAGGTGTGACGTAGGCCCTTACTGAGCAGTGCAGAGGCCGAAACAGGCCAGTCAGGCTGACGTAGAGGGATTCAGAGCAGCGTATTACTACCATTTGTATTTCTCTATTGGGTGAACTAGTTTTGGTGCCCAAGATTGTTGTACTTAGATTATGCATAGTAATGAAAACCCTCCAGAGCTAGCTGCAGTGTTTTTCCCGCATTGGGTTTTTTCTAGGGATAGTTGTCCATAAAATCTGTGTGTCACTTTGTCTATGAGCATGTTATTCAATATTTGATTTGTATGTGTAGGTTGCTAGTTTTATTTACTATTTACTATGCTAATTTATTGAATATTTAATAAATTAACTTGTAACTTGATTCAAGTAGGAGAATTAAATCAAAATACTGTAGTAGGGTTTCTTAGATTAAGAGATTTTCACATTCCCTAGGTCTAGCCTCATTAGGTCACCTTGGCAACAATTTCCCAGGAATCTAGCTAGAGGAAAAATTCTATATCCTAGAGGCAGCTGCATTGTTGGGTGCCCTCACTCTCCTCAGAACTTGGGCCAATTTTGATGGTGGAATCTCCAGATAACTCAAGCCCTAGCTCTAGGATCAAGTTTTTCTTAGGTGTTCCCAAGGATGGAACCTAGTAGGATCAATTTGACATATCGAAGTAAAAATTCTTTTCTGATCCTTTCCCTCACCTTGTCCAGGATAGGAACATCATTGGTTGCTAAATTCCATCCCCGAACCTGGGCTGGGTCCACTTGGCCCCGTGTGGTCCCATTTGGTGTCAAAGGCCTTTCATCAAGGACCATTTGGGAATCCAAGTTCCCAAAGGATTTTAGGGATTGAGAACTTCCTTCTTAAGTCTTTTTCTTCTTCCTCAACCCTTCAATCCCCCTCCTCTCTCCCTAGAAGATAAATTTCCTTTCTTAAAATGAAATAAATTCCCACTCTTTCTTTTATCTTAGGGAAATGGTTTCAAGGGTCACTTCCCACCTATTCATTGACCTATACTATATAAGTGACTTCCTAAACTACTGGGACTCCACCCATAGATGAAAGTCCGTGAAGAGAAAGGAGCCTTAGCTGTGGTGATAGGCTAAGCCTCCATCATTTCCCTTGTCCTAACAGTTGCCCTCTTAGGAACCCCTTTTAGGTCCACTACTAGTTTGAGTGGTAACAAGTTGTTCACAATTCCATTTGTGAACAACTCTTTGGTATGCCCACTTTTTCCATACTACAACTCCAAGATGAGAAGTCCAGGGCTATGGAGGCTGACCTTCTTCTCTCTGAATCAATCCTCTACAATATAGTGAACTAGGGCTAGTTGGTTGGCCCACTTAACTGTTACTTTAGTCCTTCAAAGTTTGCACATCCTTAGGCGCTATACACCTACCATTCTACCAATTTTGTTGTCCTTCATTAGACCAAGAGTCGGGGATCTTCTTTGACAATAACCTAACAACCCTCCAACTATACTTGGACTACCATCAATCTACCCAACCATAGTCAATTATTTTTACTGATCTAGAGCCCACAATATTGTCTTCATCTAGGGCTCTTCAAATCTGCCACCTAACAATGGTTTGAGTCCTCTCAAAATCACTGTTCTTGTGTATCGACAATTTGATCTAATTTTTTGTCCAATCTATGAACAAATATGAAATACTCCTCTTATCATACTTCTAACAATCTATAGATGACTGAACTAGGGCCACAAATTAGCCACTAATAGTCCATTTACTAATTTTTCATAGGTTTAATCTTTAGATATTTGTCTAAAACTCTATGGAAATTCCACCAAAATCAACTCCTTTGCATGTCAATCCATTATTCATATGACACATTTATTTTGCATGCTTAATCTTCTACTCAGGTTCCACCCTCCTTTGGATCTGTTGTCTCCACACATACTGAATCTGCAAACCATCTTTCAGATCTGCGATCTTAATTTCATTATAAATAAACCTCACTCTAAGGGTCACAACCCATCTTCTTCTATGCAAATTTGTCACAGTCTTAAGGGCATACATTATGAAATAAACATGCTAAGAAACTGTCCTAACTAGGGCATTATACTTATGTACTTCTAATTGTTGTATAATAAACCCTATTCACACATAGAAAAATCACGATTTTTGCCTCCATAAGAGACTCGACCTAGCTCATATGGATCCATAGATTCTGGGCATTTATTTGACTGAATCTTGACATGAACTTTAGATCTCAATGTTGACCGTCAAATTAGGGTTAACTCAATCAATATTATGCCCGCGTCAACTTCTGTTATGGCTCTAAATTATAGTGCAAGCCCTCCTCCATTTATGTTGGTCTTTATCATAGACCTTGCGACCTACTAACCACCACAAGGCAAGATGGTATCAACCCTCTCTTCTATTTCATGTAGAAAATGTAACCAACAGAATTCAATCTGATCTTGTAATGTACTAGAACAAGATACTAAATCCTTCCTACAATTTGTGGAAACAAAACAAATCGCACAATCAAATATAAGTAAGAGAAACAAGTTATCAAACGCACAACACTAGATGTATCTGGGGAAGCAACTACTCAAAACCCTCTATCTCTATTTTTTATTAAGTCAAGGAATCATGAAACAATATAATGCTTAATCTCTCTTGAGATTCTCTAGCACTCTGCCAATTGTCTCCTATTGATCTAGGAAAAATCGGTCTAATACTTAGCCAATTATCAACCTTCCTTTAGCCTGCCTTGCTCACACAATTCCTATGGAATTATCTCCATATTAATTAGGAAAATCAACCTTCCTTGATTGCACAATCCATCATGGCATCCCAATGACTTTATAATTGCACATGGGAAATTTTCTATAAATACAACTGATAGTTATGCTCCTTTGAACTGTGTGACAATAAGGATGAAGGGACTTTTTATTATTTAAAAATAAGATGAAACCCTAAACAACCAAAACCCTAACCTGAGGAGATGTAACACCAAGATTTTATAGGCCCTGTTGGGGTTAGTTGGGCAGCCAACTTGCCGGGGTCATCACTTGGTCATATTATCTTTGTTTGACGCACATGATACCTCATTAGAAATATATCTCCAAGGACTACAACTGCTAATGCGATTTCTATAAAAGCATGAAACCTTTCATGCCCAAAAAATGTCGTTTGGGGCCTCAAAATGGCTCTGGAAGTTCAGGACCCAAAAAAATGGCAAAAATAGTAAATTGTGCTATAATTAAGGAAACTGAAAAAATGAAAGAGACAATCGAGAGGGCCCAAGTGGAATAGGTGGGTGGTCACCAATATCCACCTCGAACACCTTAAATCAAATTTCTTGAGCTAACTCAATCATCATGACTTAGTTAACTAACACAAGTTGTTATGAGACGAAATTACAATTTATTGTCCAATTTATTTAAGGGAAAAATAAATTAGACGCCTCACATTCTTCACTCCTGGTACATCAAAATTCCTCACCAGTGTGGTTGCATTTTTTTATCCTTTCTAGTTGCCAATTTCACTATTTCTTATTGCAAATTTCAACACTCCCTCTCAACAAGAAAGGAATTCAATCTATCCCCATCCGGTACCTTTGGAATGTTCTGCATGCTACAATTCTTTAGTGTTGTTTGCACCTGCAAATCCTGAAACTGAATAGCCTCCGAACAACTAAATCAATATACTACATCTGTCATTAGAGCCTTCTAACTGCTGCTAGCTACTGCACCTGTCTAGTACTAGATTCTCTATGTTGCTGCTGACATCTGCATCCGTGCCCTTTGAACTATTGCTAACTCTGATTTGTGCTCCAGTATTTGACATTTGTCACTACGATTTCTGTCTTGCTGACATCTGAATACATCAATCTAATTGATCCTTCCTACTATTGTTGTACTACGGGCTCCTCGTAGCCAGGTTCAATCCATGAGACACACCATCTCAATGGACCTTGCCTAAATTTCTTATCTTGGGATTATGTCTACACATCACCCCACCATACACCTCGAGGTATGGCTGCTCCCTCTTCCCATCTGGCTCGAAATTTCACCCTCATGGAGGTATCTGCTTGAGTGGATGCTTCCACTCGGTCTCCTCTCTTCTTCTCATGAGGATGCATGTTGAGAGGTAATTTATGCTCCCTCTAAACCACCAAGTCTCTAAATTCTACCTTTCTCCTAAAATCTTTGCATGCATCTGGTACCTCAAGTACATATAGGTTCTTAACTTGTGCATAGTGTAATTGTCCCGACGTTACAAAAAGTTTTCAAAAAAGAGTTGATTTTAAATCAATGATATCTCCCTCATCCGAGCTCCGATTCAACCGAATTTTTTTTTTTTCCATTCGAGTAGATTTTTGCAAGGAATCCAAATATTATATTTGTTTTTGAAAATTTTACACCAATATATTCAGATATTCTCTGCAAAATCACTGCCCAAAAAATTCCCGCTCTGATACCATGTAGAAAATCTAACCAACGAGATTCAATCTGATCTTGTAATCTACTAAAACAAGATATTGAATCCTTCCTAAAATTTGCGAAAACAAAACACGATCACAAAATCACATATAAGTAAGAGAAACAAATTATCAATCACACAACAACATGATGTATTTGGGGAAAGAAACTGCTCAAAACCCCTCTATCTCTATTGTGTATTAAGTCAAGGAATCATGAAACAATACATTAATGCTTAATCTCTCATTAGATTCTCCAACACTCTATCAATTGTATCCCGTTGATCTAGGAAAACTCAGTCTAGTACTTAGCCAATTCTCATCCTTACTTCAACCTACCTTGCTCATGCAATTCCTAGGGAATTAACTCCTTATTAATTAGGAAAATCAGTCTTCCTTGATTGCACAATCCATCATGGCATCCCAATGAATTTATAATTGCACATGGGAAATTTTCTCCGAATACAACTGATAGTTATGTTCCCTTTAACCTCTGTCTCATCTGGGTATTCCTCGAAACTGACATGCATGCAAATATTAATAGCGAATTTTCAGTTATATGATTGATCACTCATTGTGAATTAAATCTAATTTAATTCACTGGACCTCTCACTAACTCATCACTCAGTTAGCACTAGTTAAACTAATTTTAACTCATTTAATTGAGTTAATTACACTTACACCCCACTAATGCATCAACTTCAACTGGACCCCAAAAATATTAGAATCCCTCTAGATGCCTCATATTAGACCCTCAAGTACTTGAATTTCTTGAGCTAACTTAGTCATCATGACTTAATTAATTGACACAAGTTGTTATGAAATCAAACTACAATTTATTTTCCATTTTATTTAAGGGAAAAATAAATTAGATGCCCCACATTCCTCACTCCTAGTGCATCAAAATTCGTCATCAGTATGGGTGCATTTTTTTTGTCCTTTCTGGTTTCAAATCTCACTGTTTCTTGTTGCAAATTTCAACATTTCAGAATTTGATGCGGCCTTCACATAAAGACACCATTGAAATCACATGCCCAGATTCTCATGAGAAACCTCTCTTGAGCTCAATCTGCTAGAAGAGAACCAACAATATGCCATCCTACTTCCTAGCACAAACTGATGATTAAGGTATGCAACATTCTTTTGAACCCTCACATGATGATATTGCTCTTGGAGGATGATCATGACCTCCCTTTAGCAACCCTTACTTGGCCCTCGTACTCGACCTACTTTAGGACTACATCTCTCTTCACCCCCTTGATGTGCCATATAGTGGGAATACATGTCAAACATGCTAAGATGTGCCAAGTGATAAGGCATGCCAATATGTGCAAAGGTGTGTCAATGCGTGTCAGGGACCGTCAAGACAAAAAAAGGGAGAAAAAATTTAAATTACAAGGAAATGAACACATAAGAGGTTTAATAAGTCATCAATTTACCTTTTACAAGAGGGGCATGCTAGGCACACCAACACTAGGGGCCAATAGGTGCCAAGTATTCCTTTGTTGCTTCTCATCTACTTTCCAACAATTGATCATCACAAATAAATTTAACATTAAACCATGCCAAATCATACCAAGGCATCTCAACGTATTCCAATCATGCTAAGACTTTCCAAGCTCCAACACAAGCCAAGCGCCAATATGTGTTAGGGACTAGTGTTATGCATGTTACGAAGTGTAAGGGAATGTTGAAGAGTGCTAAGGTGTGCTAGAGAGTGATAATGCATGTTGATGAGTGTTAAGGATTACTAGGAAAAAACATTAAGGGAGAACTAGGTAAAAATTCATGGAAGTTAATGAATATGAGGAACTTGTGCCAGAGACTAGTGTTAATGAGTGTTAGTTTTCATGCCAAAGAGGGAGTGACAAGGTATGCTAAGCATTGGTAATACATGCTAGGGAATATCAAGGCATGTCAAGAATTCCCGAAGTGTGCTTGGGAGTTCTAGGGTGTGCTAATTATATCATGTGAAAATTAATAGTGCCAAGATATGTCAATACATGCTAGGTGCTAAGGATGTGGCACAGGGTGCCAGGGTATGTCAATATGTGTCAAGGAAACAAAATGAAGAACTAATAATTGGGTTAATAATTCAAGACTTTATCTTTTTGAAAAGGCGCATGCTAGGCACACTAATAATAGGTCCCAATACATGCCAAGTGGCATTGTGTGCCAAGTGCTAATGTATGTCAATGCATTCAACCAAGGTGTTCCAGTGCATGCTAGGGACTATATGAAACATGAAAAAACATGCTAGGAGAGTTCCATGTTGTGCTAGCACATGCCACCATGTGCTTGGGCATCGGTGTCATCACAAGATGTTCTAGGTACAATGATGTTCCAAGACATGTGGGGTGCTATGAAATGTTAGTGTGTGCCAAATCATTAATTTAAGGTGTGCCCATATTTTTGAGGATTGTTAGGTCTTTCTCATTAGTATAATTTTCAAAGCTTGATTATGTATTAAATAATATATTTCCCACACACAATAGTGGAACTTTATCTAAAGGGAATTTTCTATATAATAAACTTAATATGAATCATGTGTTGACTCATAGGAAATCTCTATTCGACTAGTCATTACTTGAGGGAGATGATACACACTAATTACTTATAAAAAAATTGATTGACCCTAACCAATATGGCCTTGGACATATTATAAAAAATACTCCACAATAATGGTATTAAATCGATATCTTTTGGAAAAAATAATAATAACAGGCACATAGTGTCATCAAAAACTCATTGGAATGATCAATGATGATGGGCTTTTCTTGACCATCACCAAAAGTAACAAAAAGAGCATTGGTGAGGGTCATTAAAAGTTTGTCACTAGAAGTGTCACCAAAGAGAGAATTAGTGATGGGCCTTTAACGACCCTCACCAAAAGTGTCATTGAAAATTTCTTTGGTGACAGACCATAAAGGACCATCACTATATACACTTACAATGACGATATTTTAATGATCAATGATGACAGACATTTTTTGACCGTCACCAGAAGTAACAAAAAGAGCATTGGTGAGGGTCATTAAAATTTCGTCACTAGAAGTGTCACCAAAGAGAGAATTAGTGATGGGCTTTTAACAACCCTCACCAAAAGTGTCATTGAAAATGTCTTTGGTGATGGACCATAAAGGGCCATCACTATATACACTTACAGTGACAGTTTTTTAAGGACCATCACCATATGTGACATTGGTGACGGACCATAAAGGTTTGTTACAAGCATGACCCTCACCAATGTGCTTTTTTCTTGTAGTGAGGATTTAGTATCTTGTTTTAGTACATTACAAGATCATATTGAATCCTGCAGGTTAGATTTTCTACATGAAATAGAGGAGAGGTTGTTACCATCTTTCCTTGTGGTGGTTAGTAGGCTACAAGGTCTGTGATAAATACCAACATAAATGTAGGAGGGCTTTCACTATAATTTAGAGCCAAAACATAAGTAAATGCAGGCGTAATATTGACTGAGGTAACCCTAGTTTGAGGTTCGACATTGAGATCTGAAGTTCATGTCAAGATTCAGTCAAAGAAATGCCCAAAATCTATGGATCCATATGAGCTAGGTCGAGTCTTTTATGGAGGCAAGAGTCATGTTTTTTCTATGGGTGGATAGGGTTTGTTCTGCAAAAATTAGAAGGACATAAGTATAATTCCCTAGTTAGGACAATTTCCTAGCATGTTTAGTTCATAAGGTATGCCCTTAAGACTATGAAAAATTTGTGTATAAGAATATAGGTTGTGACCCTTAGAGTTAGATTTATTTTATCAATATAGACCGCAGATCTGGAAGATGGTTTTCATATTCAGTTTTCTTGGAGACAACAGATCCAAAGGAGGGTGGAACCTAAATAGAAGATTGAGCATGCAAAAGTAATGTACCATATGAAGAATGAATTGAAATGCAGAGGATTTTATCTTGGTAGATTTTCCATAGTTCTTTAGATAGAGATTTGAAGCAACCTATAACAAATTATTCAATGGATTGTTAGTGGCTGATCTGTGACCCTAGCTCAGTCATCTGCAGATTGTTAGAAGGATGATAAGAGGAGTAATTAAAATTTGTTCATAGATTGGACAACAAAGATCAAATTTTTGATACACAAGAAAAATTATTTTGAGAGGACTCAAACCATTGTTAGGTGGCAAATTTGAAGAGCCCTAGATTATGAAAATATTGTGGGCCCTAGATCAATAAAAAAATTGACTGTGGTTGGGCAAATTGATGGTAGTACAAGTACAGTTGGAGGGTTTTTAGGTGACTGCCAAAGAAGAGCCCTGAATTTTATTATTGTGAAGGAAAACAAGATTGGTAGAAGGTAAGGTGTATAGGGCCTAAGGATGTGCAAAATTGAAGGACTAAAGTAGTAGTCAAGTGGGCCAACCAACTAGCCCTAGTTCACTATATTGTAGAGGATTAATTTAATGAGAAGAAGGGAAACCTCCATAGCCCTAGACTTTTCATCTTGGAGCCGTAGTATGGAAAAAGTGGACATACCAAAGAGTTTTTCACAAATGGAGTTGTGAATAACTTGTTACCACTCAAACTAGTAGTGGACCTAAAAGGGGTTCCTAAGAGGGAAATTGTTAGGACAAAGCCAATGGTGGAGGCTTAGCCCATTGTCACCACGGCTAAGCCTCCTTACTCTTCATATAATTTCACTGATGGGAGAAGGCTCAGTAGTTTAGGAAGTCACATGTAGCATATAGGTCAATGAAGAAGTGGGAAGTGGCCCTAAAAACCCTTTCCCTAAGATAAAATAAAATGCCGGACTTGCATTCCTTTTAAGCAAGGGACTTGATCTTATAGGGAGAGAGGAGGGGTATTGAAGGGTTGAGGGAGAAGAATAAGACTTCTGAAGGAAGTTATCAGTCCCTAAAATCCTTTGGAAACTTGGATTTCCAAATGGTCCTTGATGAAAGGCCTTTGACACTAAATAGGACCACACGAGGCCAATTGCACCCAGCCTAGGTTCTGGGATGGAATTTAGCAACCAATAATGTTCCTATTTTGGAAAAGGTGAGGGGAAAGGATCAGGCAAGAGTTTATACTTCGATAGGTCAAATTAATCCTACTAGGTTCTACCCTTGGGAACACCTAGGCAAAGCTTAATCCCAGAGCTAGGGCTTGAGGTAGATGTAGATTCCATCTTCATAATTGGCCCAAGTTCTAAGGAGAGTTAGGGGACCCACCAACGCAGTTTCCTCTAGGAGATAAAAGTTTTCCTTTGGCCAGATTCCTAGGAAATTGATGCCCTAGGTGACCTAATGGGGCTAGACCTAGAGAAAATGGTTTCATTTAATAAAAATAGAGTATTCCTTGTTCACCTAAGAGTGGATTATAACTCATCTTAGGCTACTCATGGCCAATATTAACTCATCCCACTTAATAAGTTACTAAGTCAAGGCTCACGTCCAACCATGTCCATAAAATAACTAAGCAACATAGTTTACATCTTGACATGTCATAACACCTAGAATGTCTAACAATCCCTTGGCATTATGTGGCACATGTTAGCATTCCATTCATTCCTTGGCATGCTTTGGAACTCCCTAATGCACCCTGCCATTTCATGACATGCCCTGGCACTCTAGCATGCCTTGGAATTGCCTAACATATAACCTTGTAACCCCCTCCTTAAAACACTTGGAACTCGCTGAAACTCCCTATCACACACTCTTATATTTTCATTTCCATGCATTTTGAACTAGTTATCCCTTGTGTTTCTGTGGCACTCCCTAACATTCCCTGACACACATTGGCAGAGCTAGGCACTTGACACATCTCGGCATGTCACCCTGGCACAATAGCGTTCCTTGGCACTACCTAACATTCCTTGTCACTTCCTCCTTAGCACACATAGAACTCGCTAAAAATCCCTATCACACACTCTTATTCATTCATTTTCATGCATTTCAAACTAGTTCTCCCTTGTTTTTCCCTGGCACTCCATAACACTCCCTAACATGCATTGGCACACCCTAGCACCTAATACATATTGACATGTTTCCCTGGCCTATAACACACCTTAGAATTTTGTAGCATACCTTGTCACTTCCTCCTTATCACACCTAGAACTCACTGACAATTCTTGTCACAATATCTTAATCATTCATTTGCATGCATTATTTTCACCTAGTGATCCCTTGTGTGTCCCTAGGACTCTCTAACACTTCCTAACATGTGTTGGCACACCCTAGCACCTTGCACATCTTGGCTGCATTCCACTCTGGCACATTAGCATTACTTAACATTGCATATAATACCATGTCACTCCCTCCTTAGAACACTTGGAACTCGTTGACACTCCCTATCACACACTCTTATTCATTCATTTCCATGCATTTTGACATAATGCTCCCTTGTGTTTCCCTGGCACTCGCTAACACTCAACACACATTGGCACTTGGCACATCTTGGTATGCTTCCCTAGCACTCTAGAACCCCTTAGAACTATCTAACATATCTTTTCACTCCCTCCTTATCAAACCTGGAACTCCATAGCGTTCCCTATAACTCCCTAACACATATTGGCTCTTAGCACTTAGTGGCACTTGACAATTCTTGGCATGCGTTTGGATTCCCTGGAATTCCTTGGCATGGTTTAAGATAAAATTTATTTGAGATCAATTATTCACAATTAAGAGAGAAGTAATAGAGGATGATTTGGTACTTAAGACATGATATAACTTGGCCCTTGGCATTTATTGGCACTAGTGTTGGTATGCCTAGCATGCCCCTCTTGAAAATCTAAGGTCCTGAAATATTAACCCTCATATGTGTTAATTTATTTTAATTTTAGCTTGGTGTTCGCTTTTGTCGCCTGGAAATCCTTGACACGCATTCAAATATGCAGCAAAAATAACACTTCATTTCATTAATATCAAAGAACTGGAATTTGTGTACAGAGAGAATGGAAATAAACTAGCTAGGGCGTTGGTAGCTTATCTCTGAGAAGAGATGTGGTGGCTACAGTCCTATGAACTATATGTTACAATGAGGCTTGAAGACCTATATATTATTGAGAAACAATGGAAAACCATAAACATCCAAAACCTAACCCTAGGAGATGAAACGCCAGAATATGGGCCCTGTCGAGGTAAATTGGTACATCAATTTCCCGGGGTCGTAACTTTGGCATACTATCTCTATTTGATGCACATGATACATCGTTAGAAATATCTATCTAAGGACTCAAACTATTGATAGAAAATATCAATTCTAGAATGGACACATATTTTTTCCACAGGTTTGATGCCCAAAAAACGTCATTTAGGGACTCAAAACAGCTCTGGAAGTTCAAGACACGAAAAACTGCCAAAATTGTAAATTGTGATACAATTAAGGAAACTAAAAAATTAAAAGAAACAATGGTGGGGGTCCAAGAGGAATAGGTGGGTGGCCACCAATATCCACCTGGATCACAAAGACATCAGAGAAAGTTATGAAATATGTTAGCATCGGTTTCTTGGCATTGTCTTTTCAGCTAGGAGATTGTTGGAAGGTTGGGCCATTTCATCATTAATTTGAATAAGAAAATGATTGAATTACAAAAGGCCAAAAATAGGGAACTAATGATCCCATATACTATTTTTAATCTCGTGGATGTTGAAATTCCATTCCATTCCATAATTAAAACCAACTTGTTTAATGGTCTATATCTTCCACCATTTCCATGCCATTGTTTGAAAAATATTATTTTTTCATGGGTCCTTAACATTACAGCAAAGGTGTTCCTCTACGGGCTTTGTCTGGGAAGATTTGGCCAATCAAATACTTTAGTTTTCGTCCTCCTCCCTCGAATCAAAATTTTTACCACATGAAAGATCTCATGACTACCATATTACTGGAAATGACTTCAACGATCTGCTTTTCTCTATCTAAGGGAAGATCTGTGAGAGATTTTCGATCATCTAATACATAGCCTCTGATTCTCCAATTCTAATAGGATTGCGATTGTGCATGACTGGTTGCTGGCGTGGGTTCAAACTAGCGACAAAACATGAAGTCCCTACCTACAGTTTCAGTTGCGTCAACGCCTATTTCTCAGTGATATGGGTGAAGGGGACTCAAATTTTGGAATGTGTTTTATCATACAAATAATGCTTCTTGAATAGATTTATTACTTCCATATATCGATGTGAACCATAAATTCTAACACTGAGATGGTTGGACGACCAAGCTCCAACTTCAATTTTTTATGATTCTTTTGGTACACGTGTTCCCTATCATGCCAACAAATCTAGGAATTGGCTCGAGGGCTTGAGGCAAGCCAACAACCCTTCACTTGGTAGTCAAGGTTGTAGATACCCCTCGTTTCACAGTGTTGGATGAAATGCATGTTGATTGGATAAGCAAGTTGCTTCCAGAAGGGTACGAACACCAAATTTTAGGATGCGACTTCATGGCGAGTAACTGGACATCTTAGCTTGATGTTTTATTGCATGATTCTACTGGCAGTTTCTTAATGCATTGCATGTGTAATTTGACTTTGGAGAACATCAACACGGGTGTTCACATGGTGGCTTGGCCGCAACATTTGGGCCAATTTGGCAACTCGATACTGGTGGCGAAGGAGTTGAAGGTGGGCATGGAAGCGAAGAAGTGGACAAAGGCAAACTAGAATGAATTTGTCACAATGAATGAGATTGAGAAAGCCTAATTTGAAACCTAATGGCCAAAAATTGATATGGAAAAGAAGAAACTCAGTATTACACTCCATGTTTGCGCAGGGATAGATGGGAAAGCACTGTGAGTTCGGTAGATTGAGATTGAAAGAGAGGACTCAGCTCTGTGATTCTCTTCATCCTCCTAGAGAATTAATGCATGGTCATTATCTGAAGCCTAACTTGGTACCTTTTCTTTATCTCGGGGAAATGCATGGTCATCATTTTGAAGCAAGAGGAAAGATTCATATCACTTGCAAGAAGAACGAATAGATGGAATATTATGATGATTTCCACAAAATTTATAAAGGTTATACCCATGAATTTAGATATTTTCCATAGACTGAACAAATTCAAGGACATGGGGACACTCATTTTCCATTCCCAACCATATTGAAAAATTGTTCTGAGTGTTCGAAATTGAGTTTCGTATGTGTAGAAATGTGGATATATATATACATCTTATTAGTGGAGTAAAGATGTTTTCTCGGACCTCATTTCGATATGTAAAACTACTTGAAATTTTCGGTTAAAATATTGGGAAAGAACTTTCGTACGACTTTGTTTCATCGTGACTCTCAGTGAAGTGCTTAATTTTTTTGGTATTTAATCAACTTTACGGAGTGATTCACCAAAATACCAGTTGTCTTTAACCTTTAATAAATTAGCAATTACCCCTAACCTATTCTAAAATGAATCTCACGAAGATGAAATTACCTAGGTTGATTGAAGTTGAGGAAACAACGTCAAAACATAAAAACAACCTTAAAAATAAATAATTCTAGATAATATATCAATGAAATCAATTTTGAAATCAAATTAACATGTTACATGTTGTGGAACTATGTAAATAAAATTAAAGAATAAAGCAAATAAGTAACAATACCATATCATCTTATTTTCACTAAAAGACTTTCAACATTTTAAAAAAAAATCTAAATAGAGACTGATATCCATATTTAAAAAAAGTTTTCATATTTAATGATTTATTTTTAGTTTTTAAAAATGATCTTCTAGATATTTTTAATGATTAATGATGGGAGATCATTGCTAGAGGGATGTTTCCATCTAGTGTTAGTGTTAAATGACGGGTCCCTTGCCTTCCTATCGGCGCAAAGGTCACATGGTTTGAAACTCAAATTTCTTTTGAGATCCCGCTTTCTGAATGGATTCGCTATTGGAACTGGCGGCTGGGGCTCTCTGCATCGTTTGATATATCTCAGGTACGATGAAATTGGAATCCTCATCGCAATTAAGTTTAGTCCAAATGTTTCTTCGAAAAATGCTATGAAATGGAGGTTTTAGTGAGAAAATATATCCAAATGGGGGTTTTGCGGGAAAATCACATGCAACATTTGAGGGTATAGTGTCAAATCGATAGCCTTATATCAGCACAGAACTTTGAGTGTAGCCAGTGGGAGAAATTTTTTAGACATGACTCCACAGCCTTCGGGCAGTGGAAAGGCTATAGTTGTCATAGATTTTTTCGGCACACAACCATTGACTATTCATTCTTTTTATGGAAAATATTCGTCACATTCTCCTGGTCCTTTTATGAGGACAAATGAGAGTCCAGTTTTTGTGCTAAAAACATTAAGGGCAAAAGGTACCTCCAGAACATGTAACTGCTTGGTTGGCATGAACTCTTTAGCTACAAGCAATGGAAAAGTGGCTAATGTAAGAGAGTTAAGTTTTACACTAGAGAAATCCTCTTGCAGTGTAGACAAGGAAGACTTCACATCAAAGAGCTGACATTTAAATAAGGCCATAGGAGCAAGCGTAGCAGGTCTTGTAACATGAATTTCTGTTAACACCGAAACAGGAATATAATCCCTTGTTTGTGAAAATGGCATTGCACATGAGATTTATTTATTTTACAGGCCTAATTTCAACCCCGAAGGTGTAATAGAAGGTGTTGTTGGAAAAGGTTTTCTTCCTTCTATCTTGGAGAGGTCAGATAAGCCATCCAGCTAAAAACCGAATGGCCGACAGAGAGAACAAGTGTTTCACAAGGTTTGTACTGGCAGTGATCCAAGAGATCAAGGCTTCATTCTCAGAAATAATAAAGGAAGTTTGTCGAAGCAGGAGTTACCAAAAAGTGGCTTATTTGTAGATGATGGAATACATTTGATAGATATCTTGGAAGGGCTTGTAAGTATGGATGAGAATGGTTTTTTCTCCAATCCGCATGAATTTTCCTTTGGGCCAAATCATTTGAAGACACCTACAAAACCAATCTTCTTTTCTTATATGCGTCATAAGATCCATTCTATAAGGACTACAGGACATGGAGATAAATTTTGGATGACTTTGAGGACATCTGTCGCTGTGGGATGAATTATAAAGAGAGAGGCTCTAGCATTTGGAATGCTGCACATACTTTATTATATCGGGGTAGAAAATATCTTGAACAGTTTTTAGATAGAGTAGAAATGTGTTTTGGTCTCCCAAATGAAACTAATGAGGGTAAAAGCACCTGTTATCTTGAAACTTTTAGCAATGTCCATTGTAAACTAGGAAATATGCTTTATCAATATGCAGAGTGTTGTTTCTTACCAAAGTTGTGTTACCTGTGAAATATAATAATTTTCCTGATTAGAAGCTTGTCACCAGTGCTCTCCCTGAAGATGAAAGCCTCCAATATGTCTGTGGTTCTACTTTGCCATGCGCATAAAATATGGTCTATGTTGAAGAACTAGAGGAGAATAGATCAAACACTGAGACTATATTGGATAATATTTCTGAGGGTAATGTACAATTCAAACAGATGAGTGAATGGTGGAAATTTCAAAATGCACGACAGATGAAATCAGATTCAATCCTGTTGGGCAGGTCACTGAGTGTTCAAGTTCATTTGGAGACATAGAACTTGACAGTGATAGTGATGGTCCATGGAATGTGTGATGTTGCTAAAGTAGAATCAGAGTTGCGTAATGGTAATGGAGCTACAACTTCTGCAACAGTTGATGAAAGTCTATTAATGAAGTGGAAGAAGGAATTGAAACTTTGAGTGGAAAGATTATAGACACCATATTGAATGGCAGTGCCAATGGCTTGAATTTCAGATTAGAGAACTTTTATGTGGAGCTTTCAAATACCGAAGTGGAGAGGGAGGAACAAATGGCTAGAGAGGCAGCAAATTTTGAAGCCACTAAAGCTAACAATAAAATACTGAGAGGAATATGTGAAGAAATTGGAAAGAGAGAAAGAGAGATTAGAGAGCATATTGGCTGAGCGTGAAGAACAAGAAGCTAGAGAGGTTAGTTCTCTTTAATTGTCTTCTATTTATCATTATTAAATTTTCTTTGTTTGCATGGTTGAATCCAAGTTAATTAAGGCTTGTCAGTAGTTTTCAGTGGCACATCAAATTGGTAACAATATCGAGATAAAATATTAGAATGGTTTATATTTACTAGATATCCCTTCAATATTAACCAGAGATTCCTTCATATAGGGAATAGTGTCAGGTTGCTTTTTCAGAAACCAGACTAGATCTTGGTGATGATATTAATGGGATTCTCATAGCTCCACCCAGTAGCATAAGTTTTACAAACATACTGATTTATAACTATCCATATTGGCAGCAGAGATCTTGGCAGTACTTAGCAATCCTATGCTTTATAGCTTGTTGAAGAAAATATTTGACATTCTTACTCCCTCTTTCTTAGGGAGACCAAAATCCTAATCTTATTGTTTTAGAGTGCAAAGTGTCTTATCTGGTAGCCTACTTATCATGAGATCCATCCACTTTGTATATAATTATTTGATGCAATCAAACATGTCATAACTTAGGTGCTGCTCTTCCATAAATAGGAATGTCCTTGCTGGGAAGGTTTATCAGGATTTTTGAGACTCAATATGTAATCATTAGTCTCTTATTCATTTTCTTCAAATTCTAAGGGAGCTTCAATGTAAGAGATGATCCTTTGAGGTGAGAAATCAGGGGGTCTGCCATGATATTCTCACATTGTCTATATCTGGTTAGTTGCTTCTGTATTTGATCAGACATGTTTTTCGTGTTGGCCTTAAAAAAAAAAAAAAAATCCCTCTGGAAAGGATCATCTTCCGCATCTTAGATTATGGCTCCTATTAAATATATCTAATTTGACTGCAATTGTACCAAGTGCCAAGATATCCATTCTAACAAATATTCTATAGCCCCCTCTAAGGTTTTACCTTAGATGGATATTCAGCTCTGCTCCTCATCTATGAGATATTAATATGCTGAATTGATGGCAACTCAATATTACCGGTACCCCCGACTGCATGAAGATTCCAGAAGACTTAATCTAAGATTTTCCTTTTGATGATCTACTCCATGTCTGATTAAGCTAAGATGATTAGCCTTTATTAGAACTGTTCCACTTATCTCCTATCATATCACAGAGGACCTTTGTTACTAGACTTGAATCAAGTTGACCTTACACCAGACTGCTACAACAATGGAGAAATTTTAAACATAATGGGATTGCTGCTAGGTAGAGCCCAATGTTGTTATTGTTAAACAAGAATTCTGCAGGGATTAATCCTTTAAGGATTTAACTGCTGAAAGCTTTCTTCAATTGAAACCTTTACTGTAGAATATTTGATTTTATCAAAAATCTTGAAGAGTTGATTGTTGGATCGATCTTGGTGACTGCCCTTATGTCTGCTATACCCTTGGTTTGATCAAACCCTTCCTTAATTAGGTGGAATAAAATGAGATATACCAAGAAAACTTCTGGAGTGAATACTGAATATAGTTCAGTTCACACCAAAATAGCTGAGAGAGATACTATTGTTACTATCAACGATGTCAATAATTTTTTCAAACATAAGATGTCTTAGAGTAATTATGATTTCACTGGAAATGAGTTTTCAAAATATATCTAAAAAAATGATATAGGATAAGGATGTCACAGAATATATATTCATGATACCATATATCCAAAATACCATAAAAGGTTATGCAAGCATATGCAGTCCTGCACCTATTCATCATGCCAATATTACAAGATGTTGTGCCAATCTTTCAGTTACACTAATTTTTGTAAATCCATCCACACTTGAGATGCATATGATGACTAATGAGCATACTGTGAATTGAGGATGTACCAAAAATTGCCATACAAATGTCTGAACCAAGAAATAGGGAGAAATTTTCGATGATAGTTGCAGGTTGTAGATGTGATGCATCTACACAGTAGTCTTAATACAAGAATTGGATTTACTGTAGATGATTTGAGGCTAGAACCAAGATATATGGAGAAATTTTTGATGATAGTTGCAGGTTATAGATACGATGCATCTACATAGTAGTATTAAATTCTTAATACAAGACTTGGATTTACTGTAGATGATTTGAGGCAAGAATAATGGCCTATCAGGTTTCGTTGTTTTGAAAGAAGAACTAGAAAATTGCATTTGTCTCGAACAATTTCAACAAGAGACAACTAGATGCATTGAATAATCACCTGAATATTCTATTTCTAATGTTAATTGGGCTCGGAAGGACCCATACGTACTTTTTTCTCTTTGCTAAGTCAACCTATCTCTTCAAACGTTGCACAGTGCAGCAAATCTATTGTAATAACTTATGTTCCCTGAGCCACTCTTGAGATTTTAGAATGAAGTGTTTCAGATTCCAAGATCCTTGGAATGATATTTATTTTTCATAAACTCCTTTTTATTTAATACCAAAATTTCATAGATATCATTAACACACATATGTTGATCCTTCACTTGCAATAAGCATCAGCCCAACACAAACTTTGAACATTGTTCTTTATCAAACCCTCTTGATTGATGCTGCAAGGGTCGAAGTAGCCTTTCATATTTTTCTGTGAGACAACCCTTAATACAGGGTCGAAGGCTTGTCAACAAGCTCAAGAATAACATTATTGATATGAGGTTAGATGATAGGAACTCTATAACATCAGATGTGACTACAATAGAGAAGGAATTACCATTTCTTTTACTAGCAATAATAAAAACTATTATCACATTGAAAGTAACTGAAGAAAGAATATAAATAACATTTGTAGAAGACAAGCCAAGATAATAAAACTCAGGAATTGGCTCAAGCCAGGGAAAAACCCCAAGATGGGGAAAACCATTGATCAAATCTTATTATTATTCATATCAAATGTTCAACAAAGACAATACATTAACACAACGTCAAGAATGTCTTGCCAATGAGGAGATCTGCAATCATAGTCCTCAATCATAGATGTAATTCTGGAGGTAACAAGATGTAACCTCTTAAATTGCAGAAGATGCTTGTACAAATTAGGGATGCTTTCAGTTTAACTAGGAGCTTCTCTAATTAGATCAACTATACATCAATAGAAATACCTCCCATATTTTGATCAGGAAGGTAGAAAAAGGCTGTTGTGCTAGGTGCTCTGGTTAGGGCATGTGACATACTACTTCAGCCCTTACAGATTATCTCAAACTGCTTTTACAGCTACAACTCTTCTTCAAGTAGTCAACCCTTTATCTATTTACAAGACAGGGCTTATTTCAGCCCTCTAACATGCCTTCATAACAATTTTCCTTCATCAAAAGAGGTTTTCATTCTACCTGAGTAGATAACAACCCTCACAGTTCTCTTTTTAGCAAGTCAATGCCTGTAGCTTGCCTGAGAAAGGTATCCAGGGAATGCGGCTCACCTAGAAGAGGGATTACATGCCATAGTCTTACACACGTTTATTCATGATGCCTACGGTCAGCTTCAAAAGGAACTCAGACCTGCAACAGAAATAGAAATAGGCCCAGAATTGTTCACAAGAAAATCCAGAATTCCTCCTAAGATGCTCGGCCTCTTTCCCAAGGGACTTGGCCCACCAAAATAGCCCTGTCATGACAATAAAAAGTCCTTTCCTCCTTCTCTAGAGACACTATCCTTCTGCAGCCATTTCAGATAGAAGAAGATGTGTGAAATGAGGATGAGGGCACCACTATATATACAAGTTGTTGGAGTTGAAGGGACGTGTCTATTGGGATTAATGAGCTGACATGTAGGCCGACCTTGATAATTTTATATGAGAGAAACATAAATTTGAAATCATATTTTTCCTTAAAATTTGATGATTTTTAGGTCGATTTTGGTCCTCTCGAAAAGAGGAATTTAATGCCATAATAATATTCCCCAAAGGAGCTGTTCAAAGTGGAATTTGGCCCTATTTTCCAATTTTAACACATGTTAAGGAAAAGCACCTACTTTGCTTATGACAACCTAAACTATGCGAGTGATTTGGAGAGGACTCCATTTCTCAAGATGAAAGAGAGGGTGTTACAACATGGGAATTGTCATGAAACTCTTACTCAAGTGATAGTCTAGACATAGACATGTGCATGTGATTAAAAAAGATGGAGGCATGATGTGTAGTAAACAATGAGGAATGCCTCCACTTGTGATGGTAATTGAAGATGGGGACCTCCATAAACACCTTGATGCCCACATGCATGGTTGTGGAACAGAAGTGTTTACCCAACTAAACATGACTTCTTCTTGATCCATTCATAATGATCTTTTTTCTCAACTAATGAACAACTCCGTAAGATGATAAAGTACTCACTACATAATAATTTTATTTCTAGCATATGTAAATACTACAAATGTTGGTCCATTTCTAGCACTCTTAGGACTAGAGCAATGGTTTACAAATTTGTAAGCCTCAAAAGTGCTTCTTGAAACTACTATATCCATACAATTTCCTTATTATTCTTTTTGACCTTGGTAATGGCATTAGCTATCTTGGAGAATTCTTCTATGAATCTCCTATTGCTCGCCCTTCCCCTTCTTCTCAGGACACTAAGAAGCATAGTTGTCAAACTCTTGACACATGAAACACTTGATAGGGCCCAAGAATTTCTTACCATTGATAATAGGAACTTGAATTCAATTTCTCTCCTGCTGACATATATTAGGTCCCCTATTTTTTCTGGCATTCAATATATTTATAATGAGGGTTAGAATTTTCCTCTTTCCTCTCTATACCTGCAACTCACTCTAGTTTGTATCTTCTTGGATAAAATCATTTCATAATTTCTCAAGAGTCAAAGGTGGAAATATTTCTCGAGCATAGTCACCTTAGGCAAAAGGTTACCAAGAAGATGAAAGCCCATTCAAGGCTGTGTACTGAATCTTCATGCTTGAGATCTTTTCAAGTTGTTGCACATTGATCATAGAGTTTATTAATTTTTATCAAAGAATTGGCTGCAGTATCTATTTTGTTCATCTGTGTGGCTCTAAGCTTGATCCTTAGAAGCATATTTTAATTGATGTTCTCACCCCAATATATAGTGAAGATAGCATCAAACATCTTGTTACTGATTTTTTTACTGATAATGTGTGGGATCCTTCATGGAGTCCAGGATGACTTGCTTTATTTTGGCTATCTTCTTTTTATTTTTTTGTCAACTTTGTAGATTGGTAGGTCATTCAACTTTGGTCTTTACAAATTCCAAAGATCATTCTCCTCCAACAACATTTATATTTGCACTTTCATGGTATGAAATTGGAGGGAACTTATAATCTGTCCTTGTATCTGAGATTGAATGTAGTCAAATCATTACTCTTGGATTACACTGTTAGAAAAAATAGATCAAGTACCTAAAGACAAAATATCATAGGTCCATAGTGATTTTCTCAAGCATGAATCTAGGGCATCCCACTGTAGAAATGTTCCGACAACTTCCTATCCCAAATAGAAGTCTGGGGTTATTGGAAGGTTTCAACAAACATGCTCTTTAGCTATGAGAATTCCATTGGATTAGGACGTATCTCAGAAAATGTTGCCCTGAGACTATCAATCTCTTCACTTGTCTTTGTGCGGTCAATCACTTCTCTTGTTATTGTGTGGGTCACTCCTTTTAGCCCCAAGTACATCAAAGTACTCCAGGTTCAAGGTGTAGAATAAAGAATATAGATGAGTGGCATTTTTTCCATCTTTTGATGATTTCGTCCCTTAGGTTGCCAGACAAAAGGGGGCCCCAATCCTTAAGAAAATGTTAAATTCTTTCCAACAAAATTTTGACACCCTCCAAAATGTCACATCAATATCCCAAAGTCATAAAAAATCAACAAGTGGCTCCATTATGGAGAGAAAATCTCGACTTGATCACATCAAGCCTCATCAAGAATGGCAATTCTAATCCAAATTGTCTTTTGAATTTTTCCACTAAAGACTAAAACATGGAAGATAATGTTGTCCTCCTTTCTAATAATTGTTTAAACATGATATAGTCAGATTCAAATCTGGATTCTCTAATCTTTAGAGTTGAAGATCAGCAAATTGTCGATACACTGCTTCAGCATGTTGGTGGGTAGCAATAAAAATTTGAATTTTTATTCCATTTTCACATACAATTTTCATCACTTGAACTTCAACAATAATATATTTCATAGGAAAATTTAACCTACGAAGCAAACAGGGTCCAAAAAATATGGTCTGTTACTTTGCATGAGCATTTCCTTTGATCACCTGCATGACATTTGAAGGACCAATGATCTTGATTGCTTCTGATGTTTTTACCAACCAAATCAATTTCTTTCTCCTCCCCCAAAGCTACATGCACCATAGACGCTACATTATAGCATATATATGCAAATGGGAAGAATTTAAGGCAGAAAATACTTGAATAAGTCTGGTCCTAGGGAGTGCCGTGGGTAAAAAATTGAAAACAAGCAACATAGTTACAGGAAAAGTAGATTCATGAACCAAAAGAACTACTTGGAGATTGAAAATCTGCACTTAAACGAAAGAGGGAAGCTCTTGCCTTACACCATATGTAGCATGGATCTAAGTGCAAATTCTGTAGACCCACATCAAGGCCGATTTGTAAATAACATAACATATATGTGGGTTTCGTGATAGTGGTAGATTTTTCATTTTTAAGAGCCATGGAATGAATTATGAAGGATTCAGTTTTGAGACCATGCAGTCTTCTAAACAATTCCAGTAAGAACTAAATAGTGGATTATAAATTGCAAATAACCACATTCCACAACCAAAAGAGAAACATGCATATACCACATGAAAACCACAACTACCAATAGAAGAAGTTATATATAGTTCTTTTGTTTTCCCATCCAATTTGTGAAGACATATTTTGGATGGAAATCTCATTGATTTATGTAACCTGTTATAATCCTTTCATCTTGCCTCAGAATAACACCACAATAGAGTTCTAACGAAGTATTCTTACACAAATATTAGATATAGACAATTTTCATTGACAACTTTGGATGAAAATTTGATTAAATTCTCTTATATCCTTTTCATAAAATCTTCTAACAAAACACCAACAAAGTTATTAAGGATCTATTATTACACCAACATAAAGAAATGTGAACTATGGAACATCAACATATATAAGCTACATGTAGTTCCTTAGTTGTTCCCTCCGATTCCTGAGTATTGAAGAAATCTTGTAATGGTATCATATTCAACGAATCCTTCTTCATGCTTTTAATAACCTGAACAGAAGCTAAAGCTCCAGCAACTGTGGTTGTGATAGGAATTTTATAAGCTAATGCCATTCGTCTCAAATTTCGCCCATCTATTTGATCTAATACATCTCCTGAATTTTCAGTCACCATTAACTGAATCTGACCATTTTCAATCATGTCATCTGCATGTGGCCGCTCTTCATGGAGTTTCAAAACTCCTTCCACTATAATTCCTTCCATTTTCAACAAACTAGATGTGCTAGTTGTTGCAACAATTGTAAAACCAAGTTCAATGAATCCAGTTGCAATTTCTGGGAGGCTTGGTTTTGTGAAATCACTTAAACTTTAAAATACCATGCCTACAAGAGACAATTTTTTATTTGCTGCAATTTGTGCCTTGGCAGATGCCATAGGAAATTTAAAGTATATTCCCATGACTTCTCCATTGCTTCACATTTCAGGACCAAGAACCACATCACAGCATTGAAAATTTTCAAATGGATGGACTGCTTCCTTGACAGATACATGAATTGGAATAACTTCTTGTATAAAACCAAAGTCTTGAAGAGATTTTCCTGACATAAGAAGCACGACATACTTTGCTAAGGGGTGGTCAATTTCCTTTGAGACAAAAGATATTGTTCGTGATGCTCTAGGATTTGCTTCAAGAAGGTAAAATTCACCAGCAGGTTTTGATTGCATATTGGCAATTCATCAATCCATAGATGCCAAGCTGCTTTGCCAATTTAGATGTCCATGATCTAATGATTGAAAAACATGCAGGTGACATTGTTTCCGTAGGAATAGAACAAGCTGAATCACCAAAATGCACACCTACTTGCTTAATGTGATCCATGATACAACCAATGACCACACTACCTTTAGAATCTGTCAAAGAATCTACATCAATCTCACAAGCATCTACCAGGTACTTATCAATGAATACTAGCCTTTCTAGGTCCACTTATACTGCAGTTTCTACGTAATGCTTGCCCTTCCCCTTCTTCTCAGGACACTAAGAAGCATAGTTTTCAAAATCTTGACACATGAAACACTTGATAGGGCCCAAGAATTTTTTACCATTGATTATAGGGACCTGAATTCTCTTTCTCTCCTGCTGAGCTATACTAGGTCCCCTATTTTTTCTGGCATTCAATATATTTATAGTGAGGGTTAGAATTTTTCTCTTTCCTCTCTATACCTACAACTCGCTCTAGTTTGTATCTTCTTGGATAAAATCATCCCATAATTTCCCAAGAGTCAAAGGTGGAAATCTTTCTCGGGCATAGGCACCTTAGACAAAAGGTTGCCAAGAAGATGAAAGCCCATTCAAGGCTGTGTACCAAATCTTCATGCTTGATCTCTTTTCAAGTTGTTGCACATTGATCATAGATTTTATTAATTTTTATCAAAGAAGTGGTTGCAGTATCTATTTTTTTCATTTGTGTGGCTCTAAGCTTGATCCTTAGAAGCATATTTCAATTGATGTTCTCACCCCGATATATAGTGAAGATAGCATCAAACATCCCGTTAGTGATGGTTTTACTGATAATGTGTGGGATCCTTCATGGAGTCCAGGATGAATTGCTTTGTCTTGGCTATCTTATTTTTATTTTTTTGTCAACTTTATAGATTGGTAGGTCGTTCAAATTTGGTATTTACAAATGCCAAAGATCATTCTCCTCCAGCAACATCTATATTTGCACTTTCATGGTATGAAATTGGAGGGACCTTATAATATGCCTTTGTATCTGAGATTGAATGTAGTCAAAATATTACTCTTGGATTACACTGTTAGAAAAAATAGATCAAGTACCTAAATACAAACTATCATAGGTCCATAGTGCTTTTCTCAAGCATGAATCCAGAGCATCCCAATGTAGAAACCTTCAGACAACTTCCTATCCCAAATAAAAGTCTAGGGTTATTGGAAGGTTTCAACAAACATGCTCTTTAGCTATCAGAATTCCATTGGATTAGGACATATCTTAGAAAATGTTGCCTTGAAACTATCAGTCACTTCTCTTATATTTCTATGGTCAGTCTCCTCTCTTGTCATTATGTGGGTCACTCCATTTAGCCCCAAGTACGTCACAGTACTCCAGGTTCAAGTTGTAGAATAAAGAATACAGATGAGTGGCATTTTTTCCATATTTTGTTGATTTCATCCCTTAGGGTGCCAGACAAAAGGGGGCCCCACTCCTTAAGAAAATGTTTAATTCTTTCCAACAAAATGTTGACACCCTCCAAAATTTCACATCAATATCCCAAAGTCATAAAAAATCAACAGGTGGCTCCATTATGGAGAGAAAATTTTGACTTGATCACATCAAGCCTCATCAAGAATGGTAATTCTAATCCAAATTGTCATTTGAAGTTTGCCACTAAAGACTGAAACATGGAAGATAATGTTGTCCTCATTTGTACTAATTGTTTAAACATGATATAGTCAGATTCAAATCTGGTTTCTCCAACCTTTAGAGTTGAAGATAAACAAATTGTCGGTACACTGCCTCAGCATGTTGGTGGGTAGCAATAAAAATTTGAATTTTTATTCCATTTTCACATACAATTTTCATCCCTTGAACTTCAACAACAATATATTTCATAGGAAACTTTAACCTACGAAGCAAACAAGGTAAAAAAAATATGGTCTGTTACTTTGCGTGAGCATTTTCTTTGATCACCTGCATGACATTTGAAGAACCAATGATCTTGATTGCTTCTGATTTTTTTAGCAACCCAATCAATTGCCTTCTCCTCACCTGAAGCTGTATGTGGCATAAACGCTAAATTATAGCATCTACATGCAAATGGGAAGAATTTAAGGCAGAAAATACTTGAATAAGTCTGGCCCTAGGGAGTGTCATGGGTAAAAAAGCTGAAAACAAGCAAAATAGTTACAGGAAAAGCAGATTAAAGAACCAAAAGAACTACTTGGACATGGAAAATCTGCACTTAAACGAAAGAGGGAAGCCCTTGCCTTACACCATTTGTAACATAGATCTGAGCGCAAATTCCGTAGACCCACATCAAGGCTGATTTGTAACTAACATAACATATATGTGGGTTTGGTGATAGTGGAAGATTTTTCATTTTTAAGAGCCATGGAATGAATTATGAAGGATTCAGTTTTGAGACCATGCAGTCTTCTAAACAATTCCAGTAAGAACCAAATAGTGGATTATAAATTGCGAATAACCACAGTCCACAACCAAAAGAGAAACATGCATATACCACATGAAAACCACAACTACCAATAGAAGAAGTTATATATAGTTCTTCTGTTGTCCCAACCAATTTGTGAAGACATCTTTTGGATGGAAATTTCATTGATTTATGTAACCTGTTATAATCCTTTCATCTTGCCTCAGAAGAACACCACAATAGAGTTCTAACGAAGTAGTCTTACACCAACATTAGATAGAGACAATTTGCATTGACAACTTTGGATGAAAAATCGATTGAATTCTGTTATATCCTTCTCATAAAATATTCTAATAGAACACCAACAGAGTTCGTAAGGATCTATTATTACACCAACATAAAGAAATGCGAATTATGGAACATCAACATATAGAAGATGCATGTCATTCCTGAGTTGTTCCCTTTGATTCCTGAGTTGTTCCATCTGATTCATGAGTATTGAAGAAATATTGTAATGGTATCATCTTCAACGAATCCTTCTTCATGCTCTTAATAACCTGAATAGAAGCTAAAGCTCCAACAACTATGGTTATGATAGGAATTTTATAAGCTAATGCCATTCGTCTCAAATTCCTCCCATATATTTGATCTAATGCATCTCCTAAATTTGCAATCACCATTAACTGAGTCTAACCATTTTTCAATCATGTCATCTGCGTGTGGCCGCTCTTCATGGAGTTTCAAAACTCTTTCCCCTGGAATTCCTTCCATTTTCAACAAACTAGTTGTGCCAGTTGTTACAACAATTGTAAAACCAAGTTCAATGAATCCATTTGCAATTGTTGGGAGGCTTGGTTTGATGAAATCACTTAAAATTAAAAACATCGTGCCTGCAAGAGGCAATTTTTGATTTGCTACAATCTGTGCCTTGGTGAAAGCCATAGGAAATTTAAAGTCTATGCCCATCACTTCTCCAGTGCTTCACATTTCAGGACCAAGAACCACATCACAGTGTTGAAAATTTTCAAATGGAAGGACTGCTTCCTGACAGATACGTGACTTGGAATAAATTCCTGTATAAAACCAAATTCTTGAAGAGATTTTCCTGACATAAGAATCACGACATGCTTTTCTAAGGGGTGGCCAATTGCCTTTGAGAAAAAGGATATTGTTCATGATGCTCTAGGATTTGCTTCAAGAAGGTAAACTTCACCAGCAGGTGTGATTGCATATTGGAAATTCATCAGTCCACAGATGCCAAGTCGCTTTTCCAATTTATAAGTCCAAAGCTCTTTTTTAAATCTATTTTTTTGAGAAAAATTGTATTTTTACTTTATGTACCATAACTGCTATTGTGTGACATATGCTATGATATAATTGTCTGGATAAATATACAGAAGTGTTGTACAACGTAGTCTTTTTTAAATCTGAAGAAACAAAATTTCCAAATACAAAGTTTATTAGAACATCTTTTAGACTTCTTAGCTAAGTTATGATTATATATCAGTAGGGAGTTTTGTGTATGTTGATGTTTTTTTGTCTCTTTGGTTTATGTAAGGTAAGAATGGTTAATAAGGAATGTGTTTTTGAGCAGCATGCACACATATTATTCTACTATTGATAGGGATCTCCATGGTTTCTAGGCATGGAAATAGAAACACAGATGTTTTGCTTGTTTAGTAAAATATTGTTGAAACTTTAATTTATTGAAAGCTATAGAATTTACATTCTATAAAGGTTTCAAGATATAATTTTAAGAGTCTAATATAAAGGGTGCTAGCTCAATGGAAGAGCACTTGCTTTACCAGCAGGAGGTTGGTGGTTCGATTCCATCGTGCCCTGATATTCATATGGAATGGCGGAAATTAGTTTTTGGTGACAGAGGCTTTTTTGACCATCACCAATGAACTTATGGTGACATTTTTCGACCCTCACCAAAATATGAAATGGTGACGGTCAAAAAACGTGACCATATATATGCATCAATAGTGACGACCATGAAAGGTCCCTCACCATAAATCGTTGTTGTTGATATGAAATGGTGAGGGTAACTATTTGTCATTATAGTCATTATTCGTGATGGACCTTGATGTCACCAATGAGCTTATTATGACACTTTTTGACCCTCATCAAATATGAAATGGTGACGATCAATGAATGTCGCCATATATATGCACCAATAGTGACGGTCATGAAAGGTCCATCACAAAAAATCATTGTTGTTCATATGAAATGGTGATGGTCACTATCCGTCATTATAATCAATATTCATGACAGACCTTGAATGTCACCACAACACATACTTTCGGTGACGCCACCTTTGGTGATGTTCAATTTTTTGGTGACAGAGGCTATTTTCCGTCAACATTTCTCATATGAAATGGTGATGGTCACTATCCGCCATTATAAATCATTATTGGTGATGGGCTTTGAATGTCACCACAACACCTATACTTTCGGCGATGCCACCTTTGGTTACGTTTAGGTTTTAGTGACAAAGGCTCTTTTGACCGTCACCAATGAGCTTATGGTGACATTTTTCGCCCCTCACCAATGTCTCTTTTTCTTGTAGTTTCAAACAGTTCAGGACTATTGTACAAGATATAACAATATTTACAATGCAATTCCTGCCAATCTTAAACCTCCTCCAGACTTTTCCCTGATAGAATTCCCTAATGGATTTGATATTGATATGGCTTACCAACTGAGAGAGAGAAATCTAGAAACCTTAGAGAAGATGCAAAGTAATGCTGTAAGTGTAGAGGAAAAGTTGTTAGACAAGAAAGCTAGATTAAGAAATAAAGAAGAGTGACAATAAAAGAGGAAACATCAACCTCAGATCTGAAAATAGATAACTTAGCAAAAAAATTAGAAAGAATGATGGATAGATTAGATAATATGGAAAGGAAGCCATAGTGGGATAACCAACAACAAGGTCCTCAAATAAGAAATCCCAATGTCAGGAAAAAAACCAACACTGGAAAATATAGAGAATCAACACTTGATCAAACAATGAGACCACATTTCCAAGAGAACTATGCAGAAAGTTCTCACCAAAAAGAAGATGATGAAGACACTCAGATTAATTTAATGGGAATTAATGATGATAATACCATTTTTCTTACACAATAATAATAGGAATTATATGAATTGCAACAATTACAATTAGAATCTGGTGATTCTTTTGATTACAAGCAAGGTTATGAGTTTGCAATTAATGAAGTTCATAAGCAATATAACCTTAGGAGTAAGAAAAATGTGGAAGCCCCTACTAATAAATCTGCCCAAACCCAAACAAAGAAAATGGTAGAAGCTCCTACAACCAAAGTACTGCAAATCCTCCCTAGGGAAACCCAACAAAACTCTAGTTCAAATAAAAAAATTCAAATCCTAATCAGAAAATTTCTAGTCCTAAAATTGTACCCAGTCCTAAAATTGTTGACATTACAAATATTGATGTTCGAACATCAGCTGATCCTCAAAAATCTGCTATTTCTAAGACAACAACTTCTACAAAAATAACAATTTCAAATCCAAAAATATCTACTCTTGATCCAAAATCAGCTAATCCGAAAACAACTGCTACCAAAATAGTTGTTGAAACGTCAAAAACTGCCAAAAATTTGTCTACATCTCAAATTGCCCCTGAAAAGAAGATAAAATATAGTAAAACAGTGGAAACACAAAAAAAAATGAAAAACCAACTGTAGAAAAAGAAGAGAAACATACCCAAACTATAGTTACAAAATAAGAAATAATTCAGTTAGGAAAAACACAAGCACCATTCAACATCCAAACTGAAATTTCCACTGAAGATACCTATTCCTTTAACATAATTGGTTAAGCATGATTTATACAAATCATAGATCACTGACACATTAAACATAAATGAAGGAGAATATTCTGTGAATTTGAGTGATGACCAAATAGAACTAATTTTTGGTCTTGAGGTAAATGGAAAACACCAAGAAGGAGGAGTTCCTCGTTTCTACATTAGATTGACTGTTTATGATCAAATATTACATAATGTTATGCTAGATTCAGGAGATTCACATAATTTAATGCCAAAATCCATTATGGAAACTTTGAATTTAGACATCACTAGACCTTATAAAGATCTCTTCTCATTTGATTCTAGTAAAGTGAAATGTTTAGGCTTAATCAAATATCTATGTCTCACTTTAGTTCAATACCCTGGAAAAAGCATAGTCATGGATATTGTAGTAGCTGATATTCATCCTAAATATGGAACGTTGTTATCTCACTCATGGGGAGAAAAAATGTAGGGATCTCTACAATTAGACATGTTTTATGCCACTATTTCAGTATTTGGCCAACCCAAAAAAATTTACAGAGAGACATTAATGAAGTACATGGTTAGTAGTGTAGAAAGACCTCAAAACTATCCTATCTATTCTACACCTACTGATATGGACTCCTTCATTCTATGTAATTCTGAAACTGGTATAGAGAAAAACACAAAATTAAAACAGGAAAAGAAATATCCAGACAGTGAGAACGTATTTCATGAATCAATGTGGCACCTAGACTTTGATGGATTAGTGAAAAAATTAGGAGCAGGAGCAGGAGTTTGGATTTAAAACATGGAAAAAAACCATTCTAAAGGTCATTCCTTTAGATTAAACTTTAAATGTACAAAAAACATGGCAAAGTATAAAGCTTTGATTTTAGGATTGCATATTGTTAGAAATTTAGGAGGTAAAAGAGTTTCTATCATGGGAGACTCTGATTCAATTGTAAAACAGATTAGAGGAGAATATTATGTGTATAATCCTAGGTTAAGCCAATATAGAGGAACAATATTAGATCTGATGAAAGAATTTTTTAAGTGTGACTTTGCTATAATTCATAGGAAAGAAAACATACAAGCACATAGTTTAACAACTTTTCTAGTACATGTAATCTGCATTTTCAACCAAATCATCAATATACAATAGAGGTAAAACATAGGCCTGCTATACAAGATAATCTAAAATATTGGCATATATTTTCACAGGATGAACAAATCTATCATTTCATGAATACTGAGGGAGAATTTCACAGTTGTAACATAGAAACAGATTGTACAGTAGATGATAAAATAGACAATGAGATAGATGTAAATAACTTAGATTTCACTGAACCCACTAAATTCACTCAAGTAGAAATAGATAATTTAGAAAAAGTAGAAATATAAGAATTAGCAGATGATGATTCTGACATTTTAAACCTTAAGAACAACTTTCTACCTAAGGGATTGGCCCCATTAGAAGATATTTTTGATTCAAATGATGTTGCAAGAAAACCAAATATGGAACCACTAAGATCAGATATAGCATAATTCAATATAGGAATAGAACAAAGGCCTAAACTCATAGAACTTTCAAAAGCCCTACCTCAAGAAGAAAAACTGAAATACATAGCTATGTTTAAAGAATTTCAAGATGTATTTGTGTGGAGTTATGAAGACTTAAAATCTTATGACACTAGCATAATACAACACAAAATACCCATAAAAAAAGATCAAAAAAATTTCAAACAAAAGATTAGAAGAATCAATCTAGTTTTAATGCCTTTAATTGAGAAAGAGGTAAAGAGAATGTATGAAGCTTGGATAATTGCAACTAGCAGATATTGTTGATTTCCCACTAGGAAAAAGACAGGGGAAATAACACTTTGTGTTGATTTCCAGAATTTAAATAAAGTGTCCTTAAAAGATAACTACCATCTCAATAAGATGAATCATATTTTGTAGAGGTTGGTTGGTTCATCCAAGATTTCATTAATTGATGGATTCTCTGGGTATAGCCAGATTTTAGTTTAGCCAGAAGACTAACCAAAGAGAAAATTTACTACTCCTTGGGGTACTTTCATGTATGTGAAAATTCCTTTTGGATTAACGAATGTTGGAGCCACTTTCCAGAGAGCTATGCATATATTTTTGCTAAAGAAATTCATGATTTTCTTGTAATATATCTAGATGATATAACTGTATTTTCTTAAACTAGCAATGAACATCTAGATCATCTAGGACAAGTATTTATCAAGTGCAAGACATTTGGTATTTATTTTAATCCCAAAAAGACTCTTTTTGGACTTGAAGAAGGAAAACTATTAGGGCATATTATATCAAAAGAGGGTATTAGGATAGACCCAACTAGAATAGAGACCATATTGAACATAATCCATCTTAGAAATATTAAGGAATTGCAGTCTTTCTTAGGTAAAATCAATTTTCTCAGAAGATTCATTTCAAACTTAGTAGAAATAATTAGAGAACTCAATAACGTGTTGAAAAAAGACTCAACATTCAAATGGACTGTAGAGGCCAAACAATCATTTGAATCAATCAAACAAGCCCTTACAAGAACACTAGTCCTAATAAGTCTTGATTTCAAAAAAAGATTTCCTTATTTTTTGTTTTGCTTTAGAACATACTATTGCTGCAGTTTTACTACAAAAGAATGATCAGGGCTATGAACAACCCATTAATTTTTTCAGAAAATCACTTAGAGATGCCACTTTAAATTATAACATAATGGAAAACCAGGCACTAACTTTAGTGAAGGCTATCAAAGACTTTAGAGTATACATCTTGTATTCGCACATCATTGCTTATGTTCCAAATTTAGTAGTGAAGGAAATTCTAACTCAAAATGGGCCTGATGGTAAGAGAGGCAAATGGATTGCCACCATTTTGGAATATGACATATAAATTAAGCCCACCAAGCTCATTAAAGGTCAATGTTCAGCTAAAATCATGGCTGAATCAAACTGTCATGTTTTAGATATAAATTTTATTGGCCAATTATATGATCAGGAAGAGATGGCGACTCCACAGATTAGTGAAGCCTTTTCAAATTCACCATGGTATGCAGATATCATATTTGTATTACTAAATTTACAAGCTCCTCCTAGATTGTCAAGAACTAAAGCTATAATTTTAAATTTAAAGGAAATGAAAATTTGTATCATAGATAATGCACTATTTTGGAAAGATCATGGTGGAATTTTATTGAATTGTTTGCTTAAATATGAAGCTGATAAAGTTATGGAACAGTTTCATGTAGGTGACTATGGAGGACACCTTTATTGGAAGTCAACTGCAGAAAAAATATTGAGAGATGGTTTTTATTGGCCTACAGTTTTTGTAGATGTGAAAAAGTATGCAACCTCCTATCACAAATGACAAATATTTGAAGGGAAGAAAAAGATACTACCTTTACCCCTTAAACCCATCTCCATAGAAATGCCTTTTCAGAAATGGGGTTTAGACTTCATTGATGAAATTCACCCACCATCCTCAGCCCAACATGAATGGATTTTGACAGCCACAAACTATTTCACCAAGTGGATAGAAGCCATTCCTTCTAGGCAAGCCACTGATACTGTCATAATCTCATTTTTAGAAAAAAATATACTGTCTAGATTTGGATGCCCTCAAAATCTCATTACCAATAATGCAGCTGCTTTCAAGTCTAAAAATATGATTGACTTTTGTAATAAATACCACATTACCCTTGGCCATTCCACTTCTTACTACCCTCAAGCTAATGGTCTTGCAGAATCCTCCAATAAAAGCCTTGTTAATATTATCAAGAAACTACTAGAAGACAATAAGAAGACCTGGAACAAAAGGTTAGTTAATGCCTTATGGGAAGGTAGAATCACCACAAATAATCCCATTGGTATCATCCCCTTATCAGCTTTTATATGGGATGGATGTTGTTTTTCCATCCTCTTTAGGAGTACCAGTGATGAAGATGATCCAAGAAATGCAGGTAGAAACCAATGATATCTAAAGAAGGATAAATCAAACCATACACTTGCAACAAACCAGGGAGGAAGTCTATCTCAAGTTGCAATTTGTTCAAGATAAGATTAAAAGGATATTTGACAAGAAGACTAAGGAAGATGATTTTTACATAGGTGACAAAGTTCTTAAGTGAGATTCCAGGAGAGAAGAGAAAGGCAAACATGGTAAATTTGATTTCCTATGGTAAGGCCCTTATGTCATTTATGGTTACAGAGGTAAAAATGCATTCTTTTGAAGGAGTTGGATGGATTAGATCTACCAGGTGGACCTATAAATGGTAGAATGCTGAAGCATTACTATTCCCTAGAATAACAATAGTTCATGTTGTTTACTTTGCTCATTGTACATTATATTGCAGATTTTAGATTGGATTGGATGTTTTTCTTATAATGTTGAAGCCCAGAGACAAGGCCCTAAGCTTTGAAAGATAAAATATCATAAGTATGGATAATGCAAAGCTCAAAAAATAGTTCCAAGGAAAAGGCACAGTCAAAATTCAAGGTTAATGATCTTAAAAGTTCTTGACATTTCACCAGTAAATGCCATCCCCATGTGGAGCCACTGTTAGGGTCCTATAATAATAGGATTCATAATTTTGGATTGATTTTGATTAGTCTTGTAATATGTACATACTTTTCTTTCTGCAAAATTGTTTTCCCATATCAGAAAAATAAAAAATGTAAAGAGGGTAAAAGTCCTAAAAGAAAAATCAAAGGACTTGAACGAAAAATATAAAAAATAAACCCCAAACAAAAAAAAAAAGAGATAACATAGATCATGAAAGTGATGCAAATTCAAATGCCACTACTTTTTACTTCACTTTGAAAAAATAATATTGTGTGCAGCTTGTAAAAAATGTAACAATCCATGAAGTTCAAACTGCTTAATCTTGACCTTTCATGCTTTAAATTTCATTTTGATAGATAGAAAATAAAGATCTAGGAAAACTGTTTAATTTTCGCAGGTCAGTAGTTAGGTAAAGAATAATAAGGAACTCAACAGTGTAATATGAGCCCTTGGAAGAAATAAGGATATAATTAGATTGTTTGCTGTTAAAATAAAAATGAATAAGGGTTTGCAAGCTAAAATTCACCCATGTAAATGAAGAAAAAATGTTAGGTTAGTTGATGGGTAGGGAGAAGAAATTTTCACAAGGCATGGATAGAAGAAATTGGTTATTTCTTTTACTAACTTCCTTCAAAAATCATTCCCCTTGTAAAAATATCCCCTCCCCTTCATTTTTACTCTTTCCCTTTATTTCCCTCTCCCCCCCCCCCCCCCCCACACAAAAAATCCCTTTTCCTATGTTAAAATGCATATTTTCCCATTGGAAAAGTAAAACCCCTTTACTAATTACCCTTTTCATTTAAAATATACCAAAAACCCCAAAAAATATAAATATCCTAAGTAAAAATTATTAAATTTTATGTTGGGACCCACTATGAAAAGGTTCATTCCCGATATAAGTTTTACATTAAACTTAGTGTATTTAACCCCCCCATTCATTTTATATTTCATTATTAACATTTAAATTTACGTATTAGCTCCCCTTATATAACTTTTAAACCCGTATTATATTAATTCCTTTATATATATTATTCCCAACCCATTATTTTTATATAACCTATGGTTCAATTTCCCCACATGTGATATATTCCGAGCCCACTTATTATCCCCGCCTACACACTGGTCCGAATTTCTCTAAACCCACTGGCTATAACCATGACCATATCACTTATATCGCATAACCTGCATTTACTTAAAGACCTGGGCCCCACACTTGTCCAATACCCAATACTCCATCACATCTTCCCAACCATCAATATTAAATGATCAGATCTGAAGACCCATATGCCTTTTAGAATATCCGATAGCCCAACCGTTAACATACCCCCGACCTTGTGATATCCATGGTTTTTGGAGCTCTACTTTTGGCTACGTGGCTATTTTCCATTTGACCACATCGATCCAAATAATACCGCCAACTAGCTTTGGCTGATGCGAAAACCACTCAGCAGTATTTCCACTAGTTGTCAAACCACCTACCCATTTGAATTGACCCTGCATTCAATGTAAAATTTTTTGATTAAAAACCCATATAGCTGCCCATTACACCATTTTTACCATTTCTGTTATATTTCTCTGCAAAAGAGCTATTCCCAACATAAAAAGTTGTTTCCGACCCTATTTTGAACCAAATTTCAAACATAATTCACTAATTTGTTGCTAAAGGCATTGCGGAAACGAATTGAAGCACTATAAAGACTAGAAGAGCCTCAAAAATCCTTCCACTACCTCAGAGCCCTTCTACAAACCATAATCCTCATTTTATCCAGGTATTCTTCAGCGATTAGGCCTGTTCCTAAAGCTAAAAGGAAGTAATTCAAGTAATTGAATTAATTTAGGAGTTTTAGCATACTAAAAGCGCCTATTTCCTTCCCTATCCTTTTCTACATACCCTAATATTCCTTTCACTGAAATTTTGAGGGTCCTGATATTTCTTTTTGTCACATAAAGTACATTTTGATTAATTGAATCAAGTAGAAGCCTCTACAAAACTAAAATGAATCCATGTAGCTTCCCAAATCCTTTTTTTTGCAAACCCTGGACTTATTTTTTTAGGATTCCCAAGGCCTAAGACTATTTTTTATTACAAAGAGTAATAATTGACCAATCGGCTTCCTAAATCAATCTACAAAATTTTATAATCTGTTAGAGGTGCTCCTAAATGCCTAAAACAGTTTTTCTTGAGTCAAAAGATTAATAAATTTAAGAAGTTAACAAAACAATGGCTTCAAAAAGCATTGTATCTATCAATCCTCTACAACCTCTAGTTGTAAATGTAGAACACACTCCTTTGGCTGATAAAGATTTGAAAATTAATGAGACAGTCACTGAGTTTAATCATCTTTAGCTCCACTTCTCGAGCCATGACAAATCCATAGATCATGTAGATGAGGTTTTCATTTGGGAATCTAATTTTCTAAAGTATGATCTCCCATAGAATTTTCAATGCCAAAAAGTGATTATAATTTGTCAATACTTCTATTTCCCAGACCAGAGAGCCATAATAAACCATGAAAAATAAATTCTATTCACTATTAAAACAGAGTCTATCAACGAAATGCTCCAGATCCAATCCAAGCCAGATGAAACCCCTTTTTCCATTGAGGCTTTTACATAGTTATACCTGAATCTGGACTTCCCCAAGAGGTTATAAATATTTCATACTTTCATGCCTTCATCTATAGAAACTCCCAAGACAAATCCTCCTTGCCCATCTGCAATCTTTTATGAGAGGAATAGGCATATAATCACTATGTTGTCCAGCATTCTGGGATATTTTATAGATCAACATGTGATGCTGCAGTCTTAGGTTTTTTGTCTACTTTCAAACTTTTTCAACCTACTTCTACCATTTTTAGTTTTTCCCAGTACCTTGCAGAAAATATTTATGAACAACTTGTTAAAATGTCTGAAGAAGGTGTTTTAATGTATTCATTAGTCCTATTCCACATGCTTTTTTATTTTCAATCTGAGAAATTTGAAATCAACCTTCAAAAGCGTGATGTTGGAGGTAATCCATAGTCAGTCATATTTTGGACTCCTTTAATTAGAAAAGACTCCACACAGTCCACCTACACAAATTTTATTTATTTCTTCATTCATCCTATGGTAAATATGATGAACAACAACATGTAACCAAGAATCAGTGAGGAAATTAAGAAGGTCCTTCAATTTTCAGAGCATAATAGGATAGGATATTGGTACTTGTATCAAAACCATATAGAGATAAGGGTATAAGAATCAAATTTTATTCCATATAAACTGCCCAAATACCTCCCAATGAGGTTATTTTCCCTTGAGTACATAAGGCAAATTCTCAATTTTGATGGGATAAATTTCCTGGAAGATAAGAACAAGAAACAATTCAAAATAAAGAATCAGGGTGGCCCTTTCATTTGTAATAATAGAGATGCAGGTTGAGAGGTTGAAAAGTATTTGCAGGAGTTTAAATTCAGTAAGAGTTTTCTGTGGTATTATGATCCTCTAGGAGTAAAAGTAAATTGAGAGTTAAATTCAAACTAACTCTTTATGTACATGAGAAGAAACCGAGCATTGAGAAATACTCCAACCAGTCTAAATGGTTGGAGAACACCTTGACAGAGGCAAAGAAGCAAGGTGATATGAGTCAAATCTTGTAGAATCCAACCCAGGAAGATAAAAACTCAAAAAGAATCAGAGAAGAAGGATCATACACTGCAGATAATACAACTAAAACCAAATTTAAATTGATGTACAGGAAGAAGCCTAAATTAAATCCTGTCAATGAGCAAGTGGAAACAACAAAAGTAATTGATATAGACACAGTGGTGAAAAACAATGCCCCACCTACAGTTGATAAAGAAACACATCAGCCTTCAACTTCAAATGCTCAGCTAATTTAGAAGCAACACAATGTTGAAATTTCCTCATCCAGCAAACCAACAGAGAAGGAGATGGATATCATGCATAAATACAAAGAGATAAATATGAGAAATGAAGCCTTGAAGACTGATACATACAACCAATATTGGAAACTGTCACCCACTGACCAAAGCATATTTCTTTATGCTTTTGGCTATAAGAAAAGGAAGATGTAGATGACCTTCTTGCAGCCTAAAGTAAAGCATCCCAAAACATCATCTGATTACAAAAAGACGTCATATGAAGTTCAAGCAGAAGATCTTCATCCAATTGATCAAATATAATTTCACAAACAAGCTGGTGAAATTCTTTATTCCACAATGATAAATAGAGCCATGAGTGTACAATAGATGCAAAAAACTCTTGGGAACATCAAAGATCGGCTCAAGTTAGAAAAGGCATCTTCATAGGCTAAGGAAAATAGAATCAAATCATTGAAATATTGGTTATTGAAGTAGGATATGATCCAACAAATGTAAAAGTTGCAAATGAACTGATTAAAAAGAAGAATGCAGAAATTGCTACATTAAATAAGCAACTAAAGATGTCTCCTACTAAACATCCTCAGGCAAAGGAAGTGTTACAAGATGGAAATCAGAAATATATGATGAATCTCATACTTCAATTAACTACCCAAATAAAAGAGATGGAGAATTAAATGGACAAGTTGGTCCAGGAGAAAAAGGCCAAAGAAGAAACTCCTGTCACTTTAATTCCCATAGTCACAACAGTTGTGCCTTCTACACTAGCAAAATCATTGGCTCCTACAGTGCCAATGGCTATAGCACTTCCTGTCACCTTAGAAACAACTTCAACAACATAGTCTTCAACAACAATAGCACAACCTACAAATGAAGAAAGTAAACTAGTAAAAGCTATTCAATACATGTATATTTAGACGAATGAAATTAACAGACTTAAAGAACAACTGAAAAGTCTAGAATATGAAAAGAAACTTGCTAAGATAATGCACAAGAATGAAGAACAAGAGGAAAACAGGTTGAATGAGCAATTGAATAAGTTATTAAAATATCTAACACTGAAAGAACCAATGGCACAAGCTAAGAAACAACTATGGGCCAATATCATTGAATCTGTCAATGATATTTGGCCATCCATACAGGTTATCTATGAATAAAAATATTTAGTCAAAGTTGCAAGAGAATCTATTCAGAAGATAAAAGAATAACTTGGTAAGAAGCCTGAAGAGGCTAATGAAATCATCAAATTCCTCAACTCCAAGAATAGGCAATAACTAGAAGAAATTGGAATTAGTGATAGAACAAAAACCATCCTAGAATTTAGGAAGGTTATTTCTAAAAAGAATCTGATGATACAGCTAGAAAAAAAATTCCAAAACATGGAGGATTCCATCACAAGGTTCATGATGAAGTTTGATTTCCTAAGGCAGAAAGGACTTCCCTATCGTCTGGTTATTCATGACAAATTAATGAAGCAGGATGATTATGATAAGAAAATGAGAGAATTTGCCAAGGATTAGGCTAATCTTCCTTCTTCACAAGGAATTCCAATAGGGAAAGTTATCTATAAGAATTTTGAGAATCTGTTTTACCTGCAACATGAGGTGAAACACTTATTTTTCAACAAGCCTACATTCTCAAAATACACAGAGGCTGATGAGATATTCAGGAGGATGGTGAAAATTAAGCTACTAGAGGCAGAACTTTGGGAGAAATTGACTGATTTACTATGAAGATCAAAACAGTCAAACAAGGTAGTCAAATGACAAAAATATTGGTCAAGAAAAGATAAAATAGAGCATGTTGTTTTATAGTTACAGTTTATAGTAAATAACAACAGTAACAGTGAAAACAAAGATAGTCAAAGAGTATCAGAGTCAAAGAGTATCAGTTTATAGTCAGAGTTAAAGTTAAGACAAAAATTACAAAGTAGAGATGAATGCTGCCAGTTGTTAGCCAGCTATAAAATTTGTTATACCAAATGTTGGATAAAACATTTTTGGGTCCTTTAAGGAACAAATTTTTATGGCAAAAAGTGTTGGCTCTTGAAGACTCTTGAAAGCCCCATGCCTCTGTCCAAATCTTCATTGCTGTGCCCATTTTACACTCAGAAATCCTACTGATTTCCAAGGAAAAATACTGCTGCAAACATCATTTTCCCCCTCTATCCTCTTCCAAAACTAACCTTTTTTTCTCTCCTCTTTCCCCCATAAAATCCCTCACTTCAATGTTTTTCCCCTTTCCCCTTCATCAAAATCCCTCTGATAAGGTTTAAGACCCTTTCTTGCCTTATCGAAACCCCCAAAAACCATTGAAAATCATTGAAAATATATGAAAATCACATTTTTTATATATTATAGACTTAAGCCCCCTTGGGCTAAGTCTTTAACCCTTCCCCTTCATGCGTCTTGGTGCTAGAACCAAGCGCCAACCTTCCAAGCGCTTATCGCATCGCCTGATTGCGATTAGCCCTCCATTCTATCTCCCACAGTCATATTATTTTCCAAATAACCCACGGCCCCATAGTCGGGCACCTATCAGCTTCGAATAAATATTTCTGCCCAAAGTGAAAACCTTTGTTTATATTAAATTTCAGCTTTTAATGTTTTTTTCATCATATTAAAAGAAAACTGGGCAGAATTCATCGCACCGCTTTTGAGAGCAGGGCAGTTTTTTTTTATTTCATAGCGATTCCATTCACCACCCGACGCGTGGCCTTGAGCACTATTCAAAATACCACCCTCATTGTGCGTTAAAGGTCAAATGAGGAGTGGGTGCGATATTTATGCACACCGTCTGATCTGAGGCTGCTCATCGGACGGTGATCGCGCTTTGAAGAAGCCCGTGCAATAACCATAGGTACGGTGCAGTCATAAAAGAATTTTCTCCATCGATCTGATCCACATATCAATGGCCCATACTCCATCACCCCGGTCCCCTCGTCCACAGCGGCAGTCAACGGTCCCACAAGAGCTGATGGCCCCTAGCACCACATCAGCATCCACGCGGAAAATTTAATTGGAGTGGGTTTTCGTTGTTTCCTTGCACAGTCAGCAAATCCGAACCCGGGAACTTTATTCAACATGGTTTTATTAGAAAATTTTGAAGTTCAGGCATATTTTATAAGGTTTTTTACATGCAATCTCCACCGTCGGTCGCGTGGGCCGATCACATCCAACGAACCACGTTTTTCTCGAGCTCCCCCACTCATTTTCAATCATTTTTCTCCAAAACAAAGGTTTTGAACCTTTGTCTCCTCTTTTTATTTTATTTTTGCCAAATAATGTGACCCCTTCACGTTATTTATTCACCTCCGCTCCTGACCGTCGATCTCTGCACGATCGACGGCTCCGATTTAAATCCTTCTTTCACCTTCCCTTTTCCTTTTTTTGATCAATCTCATTTGTTGGATGATGCCATCCAACGACCACGCTCTCCCCACATGTCCTTCCAAAGAAATTAACCTATACATGCAGGATTTCATAATGTTTTTTGTATTTTGCAGGGTTTAAAGGTTTTTTCCACTATGTCTGAAGAAAATTCAAAGGCAGAGGGTGACGATCCTCCCGCCTTCGATTCACCAAAGGAAATCATTCGTAGGGTTTGAAATTCACATTTCATCGGTGTTTCATGAGGCATTGATGCCATATCACCCCTGCGCAGCCCTATACGCCAGCAAAACACAATGAATCAAGCACAGTTAGAGAGTATCAGTGTAGAAGACAAAAGTATGCCAGAACAGAAGATTGAAGACAGATTTGTGGGGATTACGTCTAAGATGGTTTATCAAAAGCCTAATCCCTGATTAAAACACAGTTAAAGAGGAAAATCATAGAGGTTCATCAGACAGAAATCCTCCACCGCCGCAGTTGAGGAAAATTGATTCCTCCCAGCTACCACAATGTCACCTGTGCCTCAAATAATTCAAACAGAGGCCGAAGTTATTGATCAATACCAAATATATGCCTCACAGTGCAGCCAGAGGATAAAATCTGCAAACAAACTTCATGAAAAAATATCAGCAGAGTTACTATGACATCACACAGAGCCTCAAAGGTCAAAAAGAACTCCCACCAAACTTAAATATTTATGTAAATAATTTAATACAGAGGAAACCTATGTAAGTTCCTTCATCGAGCCCCCCAAGGGCCGAGGAACCATTAAGTCTGTATTAATTTTCCTTAGATATATTTTATCAGATCTCACCTCCTCATTCTTCTATAAATACTACTGCAGAAGATGAGAGAGGGGTTGGATGATTTGGCTACTGAACATTGAAATGTAATCGAGCTTGACACTTCTATCTGTAAATAGTGTTCACTGGCTCTTGGAGCTCTTCTTGTAATAGATAAGTTAGGCTAAGATGGGTAGATGACTGCTAAACTAAAGCTTTGGACTTAAGGCTGTAACTAGTTTGGAGCATCAATACAAGTTGATTTATGGGATCATGGTCTATGTTGATGGTGATGTTTTTCCTCATTGTAACTTGTTATTTTATTTCTGTTTTCACTGTGTTCATCTTCTCTTATAAAGAACAACATGAATAGAGTTAGGACCTACTGTATATCAGTACCCTTCTCTTACTGAAAATCTTTATCTAAATGTTTTCTTCTAATCTGTGTTATTTAGGAATGATTTAATTCAGTCTAAGCATAGGAATGATGGTGTTCCCTCATCTTATTGTCTTAGCTGAATGTTTTTCTTGAATGTTACTTTCATTTCATGTTAAGTAGAGATGAACTAAGGAAGATATGGTGTGCCCTGGTCCTAGTTTTATCCCCAAAGACTGTCTGAATGTTTCCCTTGGAATGTGTCAAAAGCTGGCTAGTTTAGAAGTACTTACTGGATTCAGTTTTCATTCTGTTATGTTTGTGTCGAATTTCAAAGTGACCAAAAAGTAGTTAGGAGAGGATTTGTGGTGAGCCCGACCTGCTAGTTTCTACTCCAACAGTTGCATTCAAGTTTCCCTTTGTTTTAAAATGTTTTCTATCGAAAGTGTATCAAAGGTTGGCTAGTTTAAAAGTACTTACCAGATCCTAGATTTCTTTTATGTCTTTCTTAAGTGTATGGCTGCACTTATTAGTTTAGCACACGTATCTTGGGTTTCTCTTTTTGTTCTTCATTTGTTTAATTTCCCTTCTTGTTGTATCATTTCATTCCATAAATCAAACTATATAGAGATCCTTAGATGAGATCCATTGCCCCATGGACCACTCTTGCCTCTTGTTGTTTCAATTAAAACCTATTATGACTCCATAGCCCAATGAAATAAAACCTGCAATTATCTGTCTTCTTGGCCAAAACTTGTCCCATTTGCTTGCAACTTCACACCTTTGAAATTATTTGCATTTAGAAATTTCCACCTCAAACAGTAATCATGCTCAACCATCCAAAAAGAAACAAAACCCTTGGCCTTCATAACTAGCCTAATATCATTACCCAAAACTTCAAAGACAAATCCATTTTTTCACTTATTGGAGAGATCCCTCTCCGGATTTAGGAGGGCTAGATCCTAGAATCCCAAAGTGGTTGAAACGATATTTCTCCCTACGATCGGACTTTGCCAATGTTGCTGATTACAGGGACCTAACATTTCTGGCGACTCCGCTGGGGATCGAACCTAGAATCTTTTTCATTTGAAGGTAACCATAGGATATCAGATATTTGGTTCAAAAAACATTTTCTATATTAACCAAATGAGTGACTCGTAACTAACATTTCTAGCGACTTCGCTGGGGATCGAACATGAATTTTCACCTTAGGTTCCCTTTAAAACTTCATAAAAATTTGTGAGTAAAAGCAGCCTTTTCAAGCACTAACAAGGAATGGTTATCATGATAAAACTTGTTTGAATCAGTGACAAACTAGGCAAATCCTAGGATTCTCATAAGACTTTATCTAGCCTTGAAAAATCAGCCAGCTTAGCCATAAGAGTATACTGTCTTTGTCTCATAACCGTAGGTTAGTTTTGAAACAGATTTAGGGCATTCTTAGAAATCACACAACTAAAAAATAACTCAGAAAACACAAAAATATTTCAGATTGGTATCCAATAAACATGGTGGTGGACCATAAAACCTTTTACCTCCTTAGGAGCTAAAAAATTCCACTTGGCGACTCCACAATCTTGAACAGACCTTAAGACTCCACTAGGAAGAACCCTTATCATTGTAATATCATTCAAACTCAGCTAGAGGACTGTAGGATTAAAATTTGTGTAAGAAGATTAGTTAACCTCTCAAATATTTTTATACCCGGTTGAACTTTTCCTATTTATTTGGGTTTGAAAACACAGCATAGTGGCTCCTAAAAAGATTCACACTAGAGCCTATCCTGACCCTGATCCACCTGAGATAGTTGATAACCCAGAAATTATTCTTAGGAAGTCTCATAGGATTAAATTATCAAACATTTTCAGAGCACCCCTGAGAGCTAATTCATTTCCTGAAAATATTTCAGCTCTACAACAATCATAAGTTGACTTAAGAAATCCATTTAGAACTAGGTCTCTTGATGATTTGGATCAGTTAGATTCTGAGTCTTCACTTTCCTCTCCTGAAACAAGTGTACATCATGGTAGCAGAGAAACAACACCTCCTGATTTACATTTCCTTCATAACTTAGGTGTCTCTCACCCAAGATCTGCTCAGCAATCTACTCCTGGTCCATCCACTTCTGATCACCCTACATCCACTGTTCAAACCACTCCTTTCCAGCCCACTTTTCCTCTAATTAATACACCCCTTGTGAATCCACCCCCACCACATATCATGGCAGCATGGTATGCTCCCTTAGTCCTTCCTGTACCATTAGTCAATCTTCCACAGGACTATCAGTCCAAAATTCCATTGTATGATGCTAGTAATGCTACAACCGCATCACAACATGTGGATAAGATGAATGACTACTTTAACAGAAATGAAATTGATGATGATTATGTCAAGCTTAGATTATTTGCTCAAAGTCTGGGGGGAGAAGTAAGAAAATGGTTTAAAGGCTTAACCCCCCATAGTATCAATGATCTCCAAGCCTTCCATCAAACATTCTTAAACAAATGGGAGGTGAAGAAAAACCCTCTCCAAGTCCTTTTTTATTATAAAAACCTCCATAGAAACACTGGGGAAAGTGTGCAGGCTTATTGCACTAGATTTAACATTGTGTATAATTCCCTTTCCCCAGATATAAAACCTCCACAAGGCTCAGCTTTAAACAAGTTTCCTGAAGGTTTTGACCCTGAGATGGCCTATCAGCTGAGGGAAAGAAATCCTGCAACTCTTGAAGAGATGAAAAAATGAGCTCTTTCTGTGGAATTCAACTTGATGGAGAAGAGAGCAAGAATGAAAAATGAGAAGAGAGTGTCCTTTAGGGAGGAAAATACACCTTCTACTTCCAATTCAAATATGGAGAGAATGATGGAGAAGATGATGAAGAAAATGAGTATCCTCGAGAGAGCACAAGCCAGTCAAAACCAAACTGCTCCTCAAAATAGAAACCAGAATCAGAATTAGAATTTTAGAAGGAACCAACCTTAAAACAGACCTAGGGAAGATGATCAACAGATCACTCCTCCCTTTCATCAAAACTATGTAAGGGAGGTTGAGGAAACAGATGAGATAACAGAGGAAGATGATATCAGCATGCTAGGGGTAGATAATGATGACTTTGAAGTTCATTATGATAGAAAACAAGGTCTATATACACCTTATGATGACAAAAGAGATGATGACGAAAGTTATTATCAAGACATGGAAAATGTCATCATAGAGTCTCAAAGAGAATATGAACTTAGAAGAAAAACTAGTCAACAAACCCCCAACACCAAAAGCTCTGACAAATCTTCACAAAATAGCACTGCAACCAAGCCTAAAATTGTCAAACAAAAGGATAAAATAGTGGCTGTTAATTCTAATAATGGTGAAGAGAAATGCACTCAAAACAGTCAGAAATAGAGTGTAGACCTTAGTAGTACTAACACTTCAGCTAGTACTCCTGTCAAAACAATTTTGTCAAATGTAAATAGAAAAAATCAGCAAGTTGATATTGTTGATAGAGTGACATCTAATAAAGCTGAAATAAGCACTTTAAAGAACCAAATTCCTTTCATCCTAGAGCAGGAAATTTCAAAGATCGAAATCTCGGTTCCCTTGACTGAGTTACCTGCCCAGCATGTATATAGGATCCAAATTTTGAAGGCTTTAAACATTGAAGAGAATGAGGACACTGTCAATCTTAGTGATGACCAACCAGAGCTGATTTTTGGTCCTAAGATTGAACGCAGATATCAAGAGGGACCTGTTCCTCCCTTTTATGTAAGTTTAAACGTTCATGACAAAATTTTGCATAATGCTATGCATGATTCTGGGGCTTCTCATAATTTAATGCCTAAAGCTGTAATGGAGAGCTTGGGTCTAGAAATCACCAGACCTTACAAAGATCTTTACTCCTTTGACTCAAGCAGAGTAAAATGTTTAGGATTAATTAAAGACCTATATGTTAACTTAGCCCAAATTCCAGCCAAATGCTTAGTAATGGATATTGTTGTGGCTGATGTGCCCCCAGAATAAGGAATGTTATTATCTAGGTCTTGGGGGGCTATGTTACAAGGGACTATGCAAATGGACATGACCTATGCGACTATCCCTGTTTTAAATCATACTAGAAGACTTTACAGGGAGTCCCATATGCAATACACAGTTACAAGCCAAGAAAGACCACAGAACTCTCCCCTTTATTCTGTAGACATGGGCCTAGATTCATTTATCCTTTATAATGATGAAACATTTAGTGAACAAGTCACTTTAACGAGATTAATGGCCAATAGGGAGGAAGAGGAAGATAACATAGAAGTGTCTGAACTGTGTGCTAAACTTGTAAAATTTACCAAGAAAAGCACAGGTTTTGAGCTACAAGTCATGCGTCCATTGCTTTTAAACCTTGAAAATCAAGAAATCAACCCTCAACCCAGCAAAAGACCCGAGGAGTTGAAAAAAATACAACTAAGTGCTGATATTCCACAACAATCAGGAAGCACATTAGTTGAAGAGGACATTAACCAGGATGAAACCGAAAATAGTCCTCTGTGGAGTATGTTTTTTGATGTATCCTGCACTAAAACTAATGCTGGTGTAGGTGTCTGGATTTCCAACACTGAAAATAACCACACAAAAAGCATTTCCTACAAGTTAAACTTTCAGTGTTCTAAAAACATAGCGGAATATGAATCCCTTCTCTTAGGCTTACATTTGTTGAAAAATTTAGGAGCCAGAAGAATCAATGTGTATGTGGATTCAAATTTAGTCATTAGGCAAGTCAACGAGGAGTATAACACAAATCATCCCAGACTTAGAGCCTACCAAAACGATGTCATGGACCTTTTGAAAACATTCGAGGAATCCAAACTGATTTTTGTCCCAAGAAAAAGAAATATTGCGGCCCATAATTTATCCTTTGCAGCTAGAACATGCTTAACGCCATATGAAACCAAAAACTGCAAAATCAGATAAAATTTAGACCAGCCATGCCTGATAATAAAAAGTATTGGCAGGTGTTTGATGGAGACAAACAAATAGAAGACTTCATGCAATTCAGAAATGAATTCGAACTGCACAGTTTGGACTTAGACTATGATATAGATTGTAGTGAAGAAAATTTTCTTGGCGAAGAAGAGCCGTCTCCCAAGCTTGTCAATATTGATCTTCTCACTAGCAAACTTTAAAACAAAATAGAATTGAGTGTAGAGTTAGAAACAAAGGAGTTAGAAACTCTGCACTCTAAAGATGAAAGTTTGCCAAGCGGTCTGGCACCTCTAAAAGGGTTATTTTATTTTAACGATGTGGCCAAGAAGCCAAAACTGGAACCTGTAGAGACTGAAGTGGAAGAGTCCAATATAGGCAGTGAACTTAAACCGAAATTGATTAAACTGTCTAAAACTTTACCAGCTCCTATTAAACTCAAATAAATAGAGCTATTTAAATAATTTTCTGATGTTTTTGCATGGAGTTATGAAGATCTAAAATCCTATGACACTGAAATAATACAACACAAAATTCCCCTCAAAGAAAACCAAAAGCCATTCAAATAGAAACTGTGCAGAATAAACCCTGTTCAGTTGCCTTTGCTTCGAAAGGAGATCATGAAAATGTATGAAGCTGGTATTATTGTCCCTATTAGATACTCTGAGTGGGTGTCTAATCTGGTGTTAGTTAGGAAGAAAACTGGAGAGATCAGGCTTTGCATAGAATTTAGAGACTTGAACAAAGCTTCATTGAAATACAACTACCCTTTACCCAAGATGGATCATATTTTCCAAAGGGTGGTAGGGTCTAGAAGAATTTCTTTTCTTGATGGCTATTTAGGGTACAATCAGATCTTAGTTCACCCTGGTAATCAATTAAAGACAACCTTTACTACACCATGGGGCACTTTCATGTATGTAAAAATGCGCTTTGGTCTAATGAATGCTGGAGCAACTTTTCAGAGAGCCATGGACATAGCATTCTCGGAAGAATTGGGCAAATTCATCATTATATACCTTGATGATGTCACTGTGTTTTCAAAAACAGATGAAGAGCATTTAAAACATTTAAGAAAAGTTTTCATGAAATGAAAAAAGTTTGGGATATCTTTAAACCCTAGGAAAACACTATTTGGGCTCCAAGAAGGTAAACTTCTTGGGCACATTATTTTAGAAGAGGGTATTAGGATAGACCCGAAGAGGATTGAGGCCATATTGCAAATCTCTCATCACCGAAACATCAAGGAGTTGCAATATTTCATTGGAAAGATTAAATTTTTGAGAAGGTTCATCCCCAACTTGGCTGAGCTTCTTAGAAATATCACAAACATGTTGAAGAAGGAGCAAGGGGTAAAATGGACCTTGGAAGCAAAGAAATCCTTTGAGCTGGTGAAACAAGTGTTAACCAAAACACCAGTTCTAGTAAGTCCTACTTTTTCAAAAATATTTTTATATTTTTTCATTTGCATCAGAACATACCATAGGTGCCGTCCTTTTACAGAAAAATCCATAGGGACAAGAGCAGCCTATTGCATTCTTTAGCAAGGAATTGAGGGATGCCCCTCTGAAATATAACATTATGGAGAAGTAAGATTTTGCTTCGGTTAAAGCTTTGAAAGACTTCAGAATATACATCCTTCACTCACACATCATTTCCTTTGTCCCAAAATCAGTTGTAAAAGACATTCTAACACAGGACCCAGATGGTAAGAGAGGTAAGTGGATTGTTGTGATTCTTGAATATGATTTAGAGATAAAACCCACTAAACTCATCAAAGGCCAAGGTCTAGCTAGACTAATGGCTGAATAAAATTTTGAAGTTCTTGATATTAATATGATTAATGCTTTGGATGATCAAGAGGAAATCTCAACTCCCATTGTTGAAAACCATTTTATGAATTCCTCTTGGTATGCTGATATAATTTATGTTTTGCTTAATTTAAATACACCTCCTGGTTTGACACAAACAAAGGAAAAATCCTAAAGTTAAAAGTTGTAAACTATTGCACCATAGATAGATGTCTTTATTGGAAAAATGCAAGTGGTGTATTTCTTAAATTTTTTCCTGAGTTTGATGCAGAGAAGGTTAAGCACGAGTTCCATGAAGGAGAGTGTGGAGGTCATTTGTACTGGAAAACAATAGCCAACAAAATTTTGAGGGCTGGTTTCTATTGGCCTACTCTTTTCCATGATGTGCACAAGATGACCATAGCCTATCATAAATTTCAACTTTTTGAAGGCAAAAGAAAATTGATACCCCTACCTCTGCATCCAATCACTGTTGAAGCCCATTTTCAACAGTGGGGACTCGACTTCATAGGAGAAATCCATCCCCCATCTTCTGCCCAGCATAGATGGATTCTCACTACCACAGAATATTTCACTAAGTGGATAGAAGCAATACCTTGTAGGTAGGCCAATGATTCAGTTATTATAAAATTCATGGAGAATAAAATTCTCTCCAGATTTGGTTGTCCTACCAAGATCATCACTGATAATGCAGCAGCATTTGGATCGAAGAAGATGGTTGAATTCTGTCACAGGTATCAGATAACATTGGGCATTCCACGGCCTATTACCCTCAAGGTAATGGACTTGCAGAATCCTCAAACAAAATTTTAGTAAACATGATCAAGAAACCGTTGGAGACAACAAAAAGTATTGGCACACAAAGCTAGTTCATGCACTTTGGGCTGACAGATTGACTTTGAAGAAATCTATTGGTATGTCACCTTTCCAGCTTGTGTATGGTACTGATGCGATTTTTCCAAACAGCCTTGGTATACTAGTGATGAAGTTGATTCAAGAGTTGCAAACTGAAGATAATGACATGATCAGAAGAATAAATAGGACCATTCATCTTTAGCAAACGAGAGAGGAGGTTTATAACAAAGCATTGCAAAGGCAGTACAGCATTAAAAAGCTTTTTGACAGAAGAACAAAGGCCAAAATATTCAAGATTAGGGACAAAGTTTTAAAGTGGGACTCAAGGAGGGAAGACAAGGGCAAGCACTGAAAATTTGACAACTTATGGCTTGGCCCTTACTCTATCCATTCAGCTACTGGTAACAATTCATTTTTCTTGCAAGAGTTGAATGGAGCAGAATTGTTTGGGGGTCTTGTCAATGGAAAGAAGCTCAAACATTACATATCTTGATCCATGTCATGTTTTTGAAAGCCTTTTTATCTTTTTCCTCATTGTAAATACTCCACCCATCATTGCATTCAAAGTTAAAAAAAAAACAAAAACAAAAAATACAAAAAGCAAAGAAAAGAAAGAAAAGAGGGCAAACTATAAAAACAAGAAAGGTATAGCCCCATGCCAAAAGAGAAACAAATCCGAAAGTGTGCAATCTCAAATGCCACTCCTAAAGAGCACACTTCTAGTTAGTCAAACTGTCTAATCTTGACTAATTAGATTTAAATTTTCTGCTGATAGGATAGTGAATTTGATCTGCCAAACTATTTAATCTTGGCTTATCAGTAGATAGTTTAGGATAGAAATTAAAGGTTCAAACATGATCAAAATCTGAACCTAAAGTTTTAAAGAGAAAATGACTCAAATCTGTTTCAAATTCTGAGTCAAAATATGTAAAAATCTAGTTCTGAACAGCTTAAAATCTGAACCAGTTAGAAAAGGAAAGACAACTCAAGTAAGAGTCAAAACAAAGCTGCAGAAAAGAGGAAGGAAATGCTTTCAAATTTCAGATCTCAAGCCTTCCATCTTTGTTTTAAAATTTTGTGCAAAATAATGTCTGTGTGCAGTTTGTTTTTATGCCATAGACCAACATCAATTTAGACTATTAAATCTTGACTTGATTTCTTTTTAAATTTCTGTTGTAGAATTTAGAGAATAAAGTCTGTTGGATAGTTTAATCCCAACATACAGTATATTAGGTAGAGAATCATATGGACTCAACTGCTTAATCTGGGTCCATGGAGAAATAAGGACTAGAAATAGATTAGTTTTCTTGTTTTCAAAAGAATTAAATGTTGTAAAAGAGTTTTCCCATCCAAGTGCACTCTAAAAGAAGAAAAAATGTTAGATCAGTAGGATTGGGTAAGTAGATAGGTTGTATTGATGAAGTTCCATTGTTAATCCATGAATGCAAATATGTTTCAGAGCAAGAGAAGATCATCCATAGAAAGAAAGGCAGCCCAATGGTTGAGGCAACTGATCAACCTCCCAGAGAATGCAAGTCTAAAGTTCTTGATGCCTTCAAGAAGGCGCCATCCCCAAGTCGAGCCACTGTTAGCCAGCTATAAAATTTTTTATACCAAATGCTGGCTAAAACATTTTTGGAGCCTTCAAGGAACAAATTTTTATGGCAAAAAGTGTTGGCTCTTCAAGACTCTTGAAAGCCCAATGCCTCTATCCAAATCTTCATTGTTGTGCCCATTTTACACTCAAAAATCCTGCTAATTTCCAAGCTGAAATACTGCTGCAAACATCATTTTACCCCTCTCTCCTCTTCCAAAACTAACCTTGTTTTCTCTCCTCTTTCCCCCATAAAATCCCTCATTTCCATGTTTTTCCCCTTTCCCCTTCGTCAAAATCCCTTTGATAAGGTTTAAGACCCTTTCTTGCCTTATCAAAACCCCGAACAACCATTGAAAATAATTGAAAATCTATGAAAATCACATTTTTTATATATTATAGACTTAAGCCCCCTTGGGCTAAGTCTTTAACCCTTCCCCTCCATGCATCTTGGTGCTAGAACCGAGTGCCTACCTTCCAAGCGCTTATCCCATCGCCCGATTGCGATTAGCCCTCCATTCTATCTCCCCCGGACATATTATTTTCCAAATAACCCATGGCCCCATAGTCGGGCACCTATCTGATTTGAATAAATATTTCCGCCCAAAGTGAAAACTTTTTTTTTATATTAAATTTCGGGTTTTAATGTTTTTGTCGTCATATTAAAAGAAAACTAGGCAGAATTCATCGCACCGCTTTTGAGAGCGGTGTGGTTTTTTTTTTTTTTATTTCGCAACGATTCCATTCACCACATGACGCGTGGCCTTGAGAACTATTAAAAATACCGCCCTCATCGCGTGTTAAAGGTCAGATGTGGAGTGGGTGCGATATTGATGCGTGTCGTCTGATCTAAGGCTGCTCATCAGACGGTGATCGCACTTTGAAGAAGCCCATGCGATAACCATAGGTACGGTGCAGTCATAAATGAATTTCCGCCATTGATCTGATCTGCAGATCGACGACCCATACTCCATCGCCCCGGTCCCCTCGTCCACAGCGGCAGTAAATGGTCCCAAAAGAGCTGATGGCCCCCAGCGCCACATCAGCATCAGCGCGGAAAATTTAATTGGAGCGGGTTTTCATTGTTTCCTCGTACAGTCGAAAAATCCGGACCTGGGAACTTTATTCAACATGGTTTTATTAAAAAAATTTTAAGTCTGGGTGTGTTTTATAAGGTTTTTTACATGCAATCTCCACTGTTGGTCGCGTGGGCCGGTCACATCTGACGGCCCACATTTTTCCCGAGCCCCCCCATTCATTTTTCAATCATTTTTCTCCAAAACAAAGGTTTTGAAACTTTGTCTCCTCTTTTTATTTTATTTTTTCCAAATAATGTGACCCCTTCACGTTATTTATTCACTTGCGCTCCCGATTGTCGATCTCTGCGTGATCGATGGCTCCGATTTAAATCCTTCTTCCGCCTTCCCTTTGAATTTTTCTGATCAATCTCGACCGTTGGATGATGCCATCCAACAGCCACGCTCTCCCCACATGTCCTTCCGAAGAAGTTAACCTATACATGCAGGATTTCATAATGTTTTTTGTATTTTGCAGGGTTTAAGGGTTTTTTCTGCTATGTCTGAAGAAAATTCAAAGGCAGAGGGTGATGATCCTCTCGCCTTTGATTCACCAGAGGAACTCATTTGCAGGGTTTAAAATTCATGCTTCATCAGTGTTTAATGAGGCATTTATGCCATATCACCCCTGCGCAACCTTGTATGCCAGCAAAACACAATGAATCAAGCACAGTCAGAGAGTATCAATGTACAAGATAGAAATATACTAGAACAGAAGATTGAAGACATATTTGTGGGGATTACATCTAAGATGGTTTATCAAAAGCCTAATCCCCGATTAAAACACAGTTAAAGAGGAAAATCATAGAGGTTCATCAGAAAAAAATCCTCCACCACCACAGTTGAGGAAAATTGATTCCTCCCAACTACCACAATGCCACCTGTGCCTCAAAGCATTCAAACAAAGGCCGAAGTTATTGATCAGGAAAAAATATATGCCTCACAACGCAGCCAGAGGATAAAATCTGCAAACAAACTTCATGACAAAATATCAGCAGAGTTACTTTGACATCACACAGAGCCTCAAAGGTCAAAAAGAACTCCCACCGAGCTTAAATCTTTATGTAAATCATTTAATATAGAGGACACCTATGTAATTTCCTTCATCGAGTCCCCCAAGGGCTGAGGAACCATTAAGTCTGTATTAATTGTCTTTAGAGAACTTTTATCAGATCTCACCTCCTCATTCTTCTACAAAAACTACTGCAGAAGATGAGAGAGGGGTTGGTTGATTTGGCTACTAAACATTGAAATGTAATTGAGCTTGAGACTTCTATCTATAAATAGTGTTCACTAGCTCTTGGAGCTCTGCTTGTAATACATAAGTTAGGCTAATATGGGTAGATGACTTCTAAACTAAGGCATTGGACTTAAGGCTGTAACTGGTTTGGAGCATCAATACAAGCTGATTTATGGGATCCTGGTCTATGTTGACGGTGATGTTTTTCCTCATTGTAACTTGTTATTTTATTTCTATTTTCACTGTGTTCATCTTCTCTTATAAAGAACAGCATGAATAGAGTTAGGACATACTGTATATCATTACCCTTCTATGATTGAAAATATTTATCTAAATGTTTTCTTCTAATCTGTGTTATTTAGGAATGAATTAATTCAATATAAGCATAGGAATGCTGGTGTTCCCTCGTCTTATTATCTTAGCTGAATGTTGTTCTTGAATGTTACTTTCATTTCATGTTAAGTAGAGATGAACTAAGGAAGATATGGTGTGCCCTGGTCCTAGTTTTATCCCCAAAGACTGTCTGAATGTTTCCCTTGGAATGTGTCAAAAGCTGGCTAGTTTAGAAGTACTTACCAAATCTTAGGCCATTCTGTGTTATCTCTTTGATTGTCTTGAAAGTGACCAAGTAAAGCAGAGCTAGGAGAGGATTTGTGGTTAGACCGGCCCAATAGTTTCTTCTCCAACAGTTTCCTTCAAGTTTCCCTCAATTTTTATATGTTTTCTATTGAAAGTGTATCAAAGGCTGGCTAGTTTAAAAGTGCTTACCAGATCCTATTTTTATTTTATGTCTTTCTTAAGTGTATGTCAAAATATGGCTAGTTTAGAAGTACTTACCAGATCTTGGGCTGCTTCTTTGTTCTTCATTTGTTTAATTTCCCTTATTTTTGTATCATTTCATTCCATAAATCAAACTTTAGAGAGATCCTTAGACATAGCTGACATGACCCATGGACCACTCTTGCCTCTTGTTGTTTCAATTAAACCCTATTATGACTCCATAGCCCAATGGACTAAAACCTACAATTATCTGTCTTCTTGGCCAAAACTTGTCCCATTTGCTTGCAACTTCACACCTTTAAAATTCTTTGCATTTAGAACTTTCCACCTGAAACAGTAATCATGCTCAACCATAAACAAACAAAACCCTTGGCCTTCATAACTAGCCTAATATCATTACCCAAAACTTCAAAGACAAATCCATATTTGCACTTATTGGAGAGATCCCTCTCTAGATTCAAGAGGGATAGATCCTAGAATCCCAAAGTCGTTGAAACGATGTTTCTCCCTACGATCGGACTTTGCCAATCTTGCTGATTACAGGGACCTAACACTAGTGAGAAAGACACTCATCTGCAACCTTCGTTGAGAAAAAATCAGAGACAAATCAACAACAAAATATCAACAATTGAATATTAAATCAATAAAAGCAGCGAAAACTTACATTAGTTAGGTAGTTGTCTCTATCTTCTTGCATGAAGATATTTTTTTTTCCTTGAATAATTCTTAAGTTTGTTTTAAGATATTTTGTAAGATTTTCTGTATAAATTCTTCTCATTTCGAAGTATTGAGGGTAGATGAATCGCTGAAAAGCTCTATAGTTGTACTATTGTAGAACCTGAGGGTAATTGTACCAATTTCAAGTTAGTAGACTAGATTAAAGAAATAAAGATATTATATTATAAGATTCATGTGTTGGGCCATTATAGTGAAGTAATTTCTACTTGTTCAATTGTTTCTTTATGAAGTTTTCAAAAAGACTTATATTTTTTTCTAAATCTAAATGTTATAACTTGAATGTTTTTACAAAATATGTTTAATTACACTTTGTCTTGAACTGTTTATGATTTATATGTTTTTCTTCTGATATCTAGATTAGGGAATTCTAAATTGCTCCCTTGTTTCGATTGACCTCTGTCTTTTCACTCATTATCCATATTTGAGAATCCTTAATTGCTCTCTTACCCCGATTGAAAACCTTTTCACCATCAACCTAAGGATCTGAAGTGACTTAACTATCTTGCCCTGCAAATACTTACCTTTAGAACCTTGATCTTGCTTCTGCTACTTGACAATTTGAATCCATTAGCCCAATGGAATACAAACCTACATCTATCCATCTGAGTAAGTGATTTCACCACCAAACCAAATCAAAAATCAAAACCCCAAGTAATCCTACATAACTAGCCTAAAATCAACTACAAACAACAAAGATAAATCATATAAAGAGATCCCTCTCTAAGAATTTTTAAGGCTAGATCCTGAACATCAAAACCAACTTATCATACATCTCCTTAGATGTGCCTAGCTCAGAGATGTAGGCAACCAGACTTTTACGGATGGAATCTCGGATGATAAACTTAGCTTTGATTTCTCCTTTTCTATACTTCATCTTGGTGGCAGCAGGTGCAGATGATGGAGGCTCTTGGATTTTACCCTACACATAGTCCATGACATTTTGATCTTCCAAGATCAAATTCAAAGAAATTTTCCATGCATGAAAGTTAGACTTGCCAGTAAAATTGTCATCAGCTTTGAAGCCATTATAATTTGAGGTACCCATGAGTGCTTGAAAAATACTACTTCTTCGGTGATTGCTCTCAATACAAACTTGGTCTTTGTCTTCACCTTAGCTCTGATACCATGTAAATTTTTGTAGATGTTCTATGCTTGATGAAACTTTACTTTAAACCCAACATCAAATAGCAATCACATAAACATGAAAGTAAAATGTTGATAGAACATACCAATAGATTGATAGAAGACAAGCTAAAAATACACTTAAATTGATCAGAAAAATATTTGTTAAGGTTCGTTACGGTGGTCAACAGGATGCTTCAACCAACAAAGTCTCCTCATGGTCAGCGAACCAGAATGTGTCACACAATCCGCAAGAGAGCTCTACAACAGTCAACCCAAAGTCAACAAAATTCAACGTTGTCCAATCAAGGGTCAACGTAGAAAAACAACAATAGAAAGTCAACGAAGCACGGTCAAAGGTCAACGTCTAGCCTCGGTTTTTGTGCCAGAAAATGTGGACTATAGAAATCAGAATTTTGGTAGATATTGAGGTCAATTTGACTAAGTGTTGACCAAAGTCAATGGTGGTCAAAGCTACGTTGAAACCCTAGATCAAAATAGAAAACCCTAGTTGTTGTTTTCCCACGTGTGAGAGAAGAGAAGCCTCCAAATGTGAGATCAAACCAATCAGATTCAAGAGAGAAATGTGTGATGAGTGATGGTGAAAATGACCTCCAACGTTGACTAATATATATCCATTAGTGAGGGTGCGTGACACATCTGTTGGGGCTCCAAGCCTACATTACAATTTTGGCGGACCTTGCACATAAGTGGAAAAAAAAATCATGACCCAATTTTTGTTCCCATTCTATCTAAATTCAACTTCTAATAATGCCAAATTGTTACCCAGAGTTTCATCTATATGAGTGGAAATGGTTTTTATTAGTCATAGTTAATTAAAAATAAATGTTTTGCTCATCGGATCAAGATTTTATTTAGATTTATCTTGCACCTCTCCGAAAGAGGAATGCAATAAAAATATTGGCATCGTCATTTGAGCATCACAACATGGAGTTTGGACCTAGTTTCCCAAAACTAAGATATACTCTAAGATCCACCTGCTCTATTGTAGTAGCACCCACCTTCCTCCAATTTGTGACTATAGGTGTGGCCATGGGCCTGCAATATTGCATATGAAATTTCTAGAGAATCTATGTTGTGTACTTTCCTTTTCCTACAAAGATCTCATTATCACCCTGCCAAACCTTCAAGCCAAGAAAATAATGCCTAAACATGGTGATAGGAGCCTCGAAATTCTCTTGAGCCTTTTGGATCTACCTCTCGACCCACTTGGCCTTCTTCCTCCCTATGGTGGCTGGCTCTGGCTTATCTGTTTGCTATCATCATGGTTTATCCTTGTTGATTTGAGGCTTCTACGATTTGTGTTGTTGTTTCTAGAATCTTCTAGATTAATCGCATCCATTTTATATGTAATCAAACAATTTTATATGGTTTATCCTCCTCATCCTGATGTGCTACCTTCTTTCCAGTAGACTATGGCTATGGCTGACTTTGAGATGTTGGTTATGCCTCCTATTTTAGAGGAAGTAGCTTCTCAGGTACTGCAATATTCTCACGCCTTAAGTAAACTCTCAAATCCTGATCCTCCTATAATATCACATATCTCTTGGGAACTGTTGTCCCGGATCCTATAAAATACACCTTGTATGCCTTAGATGTCTCACTATACCCCAAAAAGATACCCTTCTTTGTTGTGGTATCTAAATTCTTCCTGTTAGCTGTGGACACATGATAGTAGAACTTTGTGCCAAAGATTTGAAAGTGTGAAGCATCAGGATTCTTTCCTGTGAAAACCTCCTCTACTGTAGCTCATCCAAGGACCTTTTGTGAACTCCTGTTCTGTAGAAATGTTGTAATGTTTCATGCTTATTCCCACAAGAACCTAGGCAGATATTGATCATGCAACATAGCTCTAGCTATTCCAACAATACTCATGTTCTTCCTCTCAACCACCCCATTCTGTTAAGGGTTATGAGGTGCTATCAACTCTCTCCTAATACCTTCCTTGAAACAAAAACCCTTAAGGTATTGGAGATATAGTGTCCACCATTGTCAATTATCGTCACCTTTAATTTCTTCCTAGTTTGGTTCTCTACCAAAGTCTTAAACTATATGAACCAATTTAAGACCTCATCTTTATTTTTCATAAAATATATCCAAGTTTTCCGACAAAAGTCATCAATGAGAGTAACATAATACCTATGTCTCATCAGTGATGGAGAAGACAAGGGCCCACATACATTTGAATGCATCAACTCCAAAATACATTTGGCCCTGTGGTCCTGACCATGGAAGGAAGAGTTGGCATATTTTCCAAGCGTTCATCCCTTGCACACTCCACTCTTGTCAAGGTCTCTTGTTGGTAATCCTGTGGAAATTTGCTAAAGAATATTCAGCACCCCATGATGTATGTGTCGCATGTGCCTGTGCCAAAATTTACCTACATATGCACATCCTACCTTGCTGCTCAAGGTTGCACCAGTCTCTACATGCAACATGTAGAGATTTTTCACCCTTACACCTATCTGCTTCTTACACCCAGAAGCCAATTGTTGGACGTAAGCCTTACCTCTGCTGAAGGTGACATCATATCCTTTATCCTCAAGGGTAGCTACTGAAACCAAGCTCTTCTTCAAACCTAGAACATAGAGAACATATTTGAGATGAAGAGTATTACCTGACTCCCTTTCAATGATGACAATACTAATTCCTTTAGTAGCATACTTTCCATTATCTCCAAGCTCGATATTTACCTACATATCCTTCTCATCCAACTAACTGAAATAATTTCTGTTTCCAATGATATGGAAAAAGGATATTGAATCAATGTACCATGTACTTCTCCCTACTGAGCTTTCCATGCAAGCTATCAATGATAAGTCCTTCAAAAATTTAGAGGCAAAATCATCTACCTTAGCTGATGCAATTACATGATCCCTATTTGACCCCTTCTTCTTCTGACTAGGACACTTGGAAGCATAGTGTCCAAAATTATGGCAATGGAAGCATTTGATCTTACTCGGATCTATCTTCTTCTTCTCACCCTTTTGATTGTTTTCCCTCTTCCCTTTGTGTTTCTTGCCTTTGAATTGACATGCAAGAACAAGATTATATTCCCCCTTATTGACCTTGGAACCCTTTCCATTATTTCTAGAAGTCTCAACTATCCTAAGCCTTAGCTCCTCTTGGATTAATTCACTCCATAGGCATTCTCAATTTGAAAACTTACCTCATCCAGTAATACTATGAAAAAAGCATGCCAATATTTGGTAAACCCATTCTGAGCTACACAGACTAGTTTTGTGTCTATAGGATTCTCTCTAATAGCTGCCATCTCATCACAAACTTCCTGAAATTTTGTGAGATAGGTAGTGACACTCTCACCCTTATTCATCTTAAGTTTCCTCATATTCTCTTTGAGGGCCATATTTCTATTCTCAGAAGAATTTTGGTAGAGTTAGACTAAGGCATCCCACATTCCCTAAGCTATATTTTTTAGTGCAACATGAGGGACGACATGATCCCGAATTCCATCCAGGATTATCCACTTAGCCTTGGCCATCTGCTTTTGGAAGAGCCTCAAATCGTCTAGATCTGAAGGTTTTCCAACACCTTTCTCAGTGAATTCCTTCTGCCCAAACTCATCCAATAAGAACAATATGCAGACCTTCCAAAAAACAATATTTGAGGAGCCATCCAATCTATCCTATTCCCTCAATCGAAATCTTGTGTGAGTTGTCATATTGCAAACTTGAAGACTCTTATGCTGATCGATTCCTGTTCACAGCTTTGATACGATGTATATTTTCAACGAAATTCTGATCTGATGTTATGAACAATTTGAATTTTTTTTTTTCTTTTCACATAGACACAATATTTCTCTACCAAATAGCAACGGAATAGAACATATATAATTTCATAAAATTCACACAATAAAACATGACTTTTTTAGGGAACCCAACAGGGAAAACCCTGGCTTGCTTCAAAATTGTATTAAGGAAAATTGAGCAACAAATATGATATGCATACAAGCCATTTCCAATCTAAAAATACAAGAATTTTCTTGCCTATCCTAGGCCTGAAACCTCTTCCTGAGAGTTGACATGCTTCCTCCTCCTATATGCACTAGAGGTTCTGATTTTTTAGCACAAAACGTTAGGAAATAATATCCTATTTCCTAGCATAGGCTGAGATCCTATTAAATAAGGATTTCCCCTGTTTCTATGTGCACTCCAAAGTGAAAATTGCATTCCTCAATAATTCGGACAAGGAACACTGGGCTCGTTCCTCCACAAGCTTTCTTTCTCACAAACTCATGCTCAATAATTGATTTATTGATTGTGTGTCTTCGATATCCTTATAAGCTTTTCGATTAGGCTATTTTTACTAATTTTTATAAGTTCGGAGTTCAAATGGAACTTTTCTAATTAACAAAAGTCAACATACTTTGACTATATCCTCCTAAAATTTAGGAGGGTAACACCACTTTTTCACTCAGTTCCCAATTTAACTCACAGTAGAGGACATATAACTCATCCTCCACAAACTTGCACTAGTCAAATTTCTTCTTGAAATCATCCTGATCACTAGAGATCATACATGACTAATAAGATCTCCAAATCTATTCCTTGAATCAAGGTACATATCAAGGAATCCATTCGTTCGATACTTTTCAACATTCATAGTACCATAAATTTTGTGGAATCCACGTTAGTATCTTCTTTCCAAAAGGCCACATTGAAAGAAAAAAACATGTAGATTAGGCTCTTCCTACTCAGATGTCCCGATGGCTACTACATGCATCAATGCATAAGAAACTTCAGCAAGTGGATTTGCAACAAAAAAAAAAGATAAATCACATGGACAAATTATTTTTTAATGGAATTTGTCATGGCGGGTAATAATGAAGGTAGTAAAAAATAATAACATGGTTTTGAATTTTGAAAAACATATAAATCTCATAATGATTTCTTTTTTTGGATTGAAAAACATATAAAGCTCAAAATTATTTCTTTTTGTCCAATCAAATTATTCACTATTAACCCCGTACAAAATAGTTCTAAGGAAAACTTTTGCTACTTACAGTGATCTGGATTTTTTGTCCACTTAGATATCAAAATGCTAAAAGCTAGCCTTTTTGTCCATCTTCAAAACCTCTAGGACATCATTCCATATTCCAACCCTATCAATTGAGATGTAATACAATAATCTATTCATGGGAGTACTATTGCATATTTAACATCTATTTTTCTTTAATCCCTTTGGATAAAGCCTGAAAGCTGGCTTTTGAGGCTCAATTTCATTGGAGCCTCCAAGAATAATTTGTAAGGGGAAAAATGTGGAGGGCCTAGTAGAAACCTATATTGCATGGGAGTTCACTTGCCCCTCTCGTTCCTGTGCTAGATATGGTGTTGTAGGAGTGTGTGATTGACTTGGGCAACTACACTTCCAAGTGATCCAAAGAACGTTCCTAGCACTCTTGGGAACACTCCCCATATGGTTGAAAGATGAGTGATTATTTTCCTTTTTCTAAAAACATTGTGGACTATGTGAAGGCCCTAGTAGGCCCCAAACAATATGGAGGATGGTTTAGAGCTTATAAAAACTCCAATCCATCTTCTTTTCTTATTCCAATTGTCATGGACTGATTTCATTTATTACTTATTAGGGTTTTGAGAATTTCTCATGACAAGAAAAATCAATAATAGATAGTAGAATTGTTTTTTTTTTTGTTTTATTTATTTATTTCATCACTTGTCATAGAATTAAACTCTATTTAGTTTTTTAATTTTCCCTTGAAAATCTATGCCACATGATTACTAATTTCCACATCATCTTTGATTACTGATATTTCTCCATGTAATATGAAAGCAATATTAAACTGTCTGCCTGGAAATACCTGGTTAGATTTAACTCTCATTCGATTGAACATATACTTCATAGATGCAACTATATTCAAATTGGTAGAGATTTTTCAATACTTGTAAATATCTACCCACGGGTGAGTGGTCTATTGGCACACTGAAACAACCAAAATTGTGTATCATAAGGATCCCAAATTCAAAAACTGTCCAAGTATGCCTATTTTAGGCAAGTTTTTGGGTGCCTTTGATGTCACCATATATTGAGAGGTTTTGAAATTCCTTAAGAATTTACAATTCACTACAATGACTAGACACTCATTCAAGGCATCCATTCAACAATATCCTGCTAAATATATTGATATCACCATCTATCACATCCCATAAGTTGGCTATAATAGAAGGACATCCATCAATTATATATGATAACGGGACATCCACAGGTTCATAATCCCCTCTACAAGGGAGCCTACCACTACTACATCCCATAATAATTGCAACAGCACAATGATCCATTCTTCTTATATTCCTTCGAGAAAGATATTGTTCTCCACTGCGATGTCCAAAATAAATAAACAAGTCTTGCTTTTGGAGAGCAGAAATGCACTCCTCTAGAGAAGGAACAACTACCATTTTACCCTGCGAGCCTTTCTGTTTCTTGAACCTATCCTCAAATTCATCCTGTGTGCTAACAAGGTATCCACTTGGATTCAATAAGTATAATTTATTGTAAGGGTCAGCAATTGGTAAACTAGATGGTTGTTCTAGTACCCAAAACTTTATGGGTTTCCTTGAATCTCTTTCCCACCTCGTGTTCTTTCTTCCTTTCAACGAAGTCTTCTCTTTTTTCACAAATTCATCAACGAAATATTAATTAAATCTGTTAGCCATTACTACCAAGATGCTACTCACTGAAGAAATGTAATAAAATTCATGTTTCTTAAGTACTGGTAAACTTTCCTAGGGAAGGACCTGTGAATTTATCAAGTATAAGAAGCACTGGTTCTCTCTAGATGTAATTCATATTTGAACCTATAAAATCCTCTTGTTTCTCCTGGCATGGAGACAATCCCAATTTATTATCATGCACCTTATTATGAGAAATCATATCTACTTCTCTACTTTGAAAGAAAACTGCAAGTGCAAGTGCTTTGGAAGTTTTTCCAACAATTTATTCTCATTTAGATCTTTCCAAGTTATATTCCCCAGAGCTCTGCAAATTGTTAAAATTCCTCCATAGAAAAAAATAAACACCCTTCTCAATTTAATTATATATGAGAGAAGTACAGCCAGCTAAAATGACTTTTAATAGACCTTCATCAACTGGAAAATGAGTTTCCACACTTGCAATTGTTGCTTCTAAGTCCAACATTTTCTTGAAATATTCTATACGTTCATTTATAGCATTAGTGATACTAGTTTCCGGGGGTTCTCCCAATAAGAATCACTTCCATGGACCAAGCCAAGAATCTTAAATTCCCCTCAGAAGTTTAGAAATCCTTTTATCAAGTTCAATTCTCCACTGTCTCTGGAATGAGTTTGAGGACTTGCTGCACTATTATTATAGATTCCTTTGAGTTATGATGATGTTCCTCACTATCAGAAGCTAATGATTCAAGATTTGAATCTAAAAAAATAATATTCTGCTGACATAATGTTGCTCCAAGAGATTATTGATGAAAATATGTTGTCCAATGAACTGTAGAAATACTACTACCATGACTCATATGTAAGGAAAATACTCCATCTGATTGTAAGGCCAGATGCAAAAAAGCTAGTAGCATGGACACCTTTTGAAAAGGTGCAATCATTTGGCTAGAGATAAAGAAAGCATAATGCAGCCATCCTAACACTAATTCCATCTGATTTTAAACAAATTTACAACACTGCATCCACGATAAAATATAGAAGATTTTACTCATAGAAATCCAAGTGATATGGTACAAAAATGTTTCCCTTTCAATGAGGAATATATCCACAAAAATTCTCTTTCCAATGTATAAATATCAACAACAAAACTCAGGTTTTTAGGAAAATGTACATATTCTCTATCCTTTGGAAACTTATGTAGAAAACCTCCAATCCACATGTCAAACATGGCCTCTATTGTTACTTGGAAAATCTTACACATAAGCTTCAAGTTGTGACGATGAAAAACCTACTTTGCATTTTTCAACATTTCTGCATCCTTCTTCGATGAATTATGTTTCCAATATATTTTACCTAAGCATGATCTGAATGTAGCCTGACCAATTGGTAGATCTTTTGCATTTGAAAATTTCAGACCTTCCTGAAAGATGTTTTCAGCTTCATCTCCATCTGCTACCATTTCATAGAGAACTCCCCCCTGCATAATATTTTCCAAATAATTTCCAAGAACAACGCAGAATCCTTCTCTCTGTTGGCTTAGTGATTAATATTGGATCTAGCACTGGATTGTGTTGTGTTTAGCAAAAATTTATTAATACCCTCTGACTAAAGATATGGCAGCTTCATTTTTCCATGTCATTTTTCCTCATAATACAAAAGGCTTAAACCTTGAGAAATGGTTTTTAGAGAAATGCAATTCAATAATGGGTGATCTAATTCTTTGGTCAAATAAAATGCATGAAATTACTTATTTTTCAAACCTTACTTTCCATTCCTCCAAAGACTTCTGCAGTTAGCAAAAACGTTCCATTAAAATTAACAAAGCAAGATAAGTTTTCTCTCAATTTCAGAGACCTTCAAATTGAAATAACGTTTGTCCTTGAAATCAATTTTTGGACTTATATATACCACGAGAAAGATATTTCTAAGCACTATCCACCTATGCCATCAGCAAGAACATTTGAGAAAAAAAATTCAGGAAAAAATGTCTCTGAGCTTGGATTTTTCCCTTATTTGATCTAGACTTGTAGGTTCAAGATCAAACCCATTCACCCTGAGATTTAGATCCTTCCTATGAATATAGGGGTGCTAGCATTAGTCATATATATATTTTTTCTTAATTTTGATTATCCAGGCCCAAGGTAGAATAATTGAGATACATTGACCTTATTCATATATATTTTTTCTTGATTTTGATTACCTGGGCATAAGGTAGAATAATTGATATACATTGACCTTGTTCCACGTTACAGTCTTCCTCCATTTTGCATTCATACACTTGAATCACAATAGTGAGTAAATATCATTTGTTTCTACCTCATTCTATTTTATTAGTTTGAATTTTGTATTTTTTCTTAAATGAATTGTTCCCAAAATTGTTGATCCTTGACCACTTTGAGTGTTTTGAGTGCGAGAGTTTTAGAAGAACCTTTGATAGCACACTCTTGTGACAAACCTGTTTGGGAGAAATCTTCAAGGTATGAAGGAGTGTTCCATGCATCTAGGGGAGGCACTCTCTGAACTTCACTTCTCTAGTGCTTTCAGAATGAACATGAGGAACTTAAAGAACTCCCTAAGTAAACCTAGAGGTTTCCTTGGGTGACTGAGAGTGCTCTCACCATTAAAAAATTCCTCATGAAGCATTCTTATGCTTAGTGAAATTGCTTTTACAAAAGTTCACATTTGTAGGGTTTTATTCATGAGAGGCCTAACAGAGGGTCTTAGTAGCCCTGCAACTCATGGAATGGTTTATTGAGAGCTTGAAGGGGAGTTTAAAGGATACCATAATCATTATTGTTGAATATATGAGAGGCAAGATATATGTATGCTCTTGCTTGTATTTTTTTCCCTTTGTGTTGATTCTCTATTTTCATACTCTTCTCATTCCTTTTTCTTCATTCTGTTGCGTGTTTTTATTAAGACAAATGTTGGTTATATGTTTTATTCTTCTGTATTTTAATGATGGTGTCTATTGGCAATACCAATGATGGGAATGGATTTGAGAATCTTCATGTTGAGGATGGCCCATTCTGTGGAGAAGGAATTTTGGCTTTGTGTCATATTTAATTCCATCATAGAGGTATTTGATTTGTTTTTGACCATGGAATGGAGGGAAATCCTCCTAAAGGATGTTAGATTTCATTGCCAGCCAAATGGCTCAAAGTGCAATCAGATGAAGAGATCTATATTTTGGTATATTTATCTTCAAACCATTTCTTTTTACAATCTAACTAGGATGTATATTTCCAAGATTGTTGAACTCAAGATAGTGGAAGAATATCCTTTGAGACGTCCTTAGCAAAGGACAACTTCATGACTGAGATCAAGGATTGGAGACCTGAGAGGCAGGGAATCTACCTAGATCAAGGGGATAGAAACAATAATTTTTCCACCAGTTTATGAATCATTGCAAGAACATTAACACTGTTTGGAAAATTCCAAAGGTATATGGCATGATCATTTTCTTCCATGTAAACACTCAGTTAACTGATCATTTCATACATACTTATCAAGAATAGCAAAGGGTGAATATTGCATAAGTGGTGAAAATGATGACACTTTTTTCCCAGTTTTGTCAATGTCCTTGGGCTTCTTTGATTAAGTGATTTAAGACAAAGTCTCTTTCTGTCATGCTAGAAGATGTTTGAACTTTTTATATCATTGTTAAACATTTTTTGGTCTTCAAAGAAGGTCTGGGCATGGGAAAAAACAATGATGTTGAGCTGCATGCATTGAAGTTCCTACTAAAATTGGAAGTAGAAAAAGGGATCCCTAAGATGGAGGTTATGAGGATTTTGAGATGATACAAAAATGTATAAAAGGAAGCTACAGGACAAGAACATGAAACTACAGCCAATTATGGAACAGGTCAAGCTCATGGAACATAGTTTATCTAGCATATCATTCCTTCACATTAATAGGAAAACTTAATATATATGTAGATGAGCTTTGAAAGGGGTGTCTGTAGCTGGTATTCAACATTGAATATATATTGGAGTATCCAAGATACATATTACTGGTTGAATCTCATCTAGTAATTGAAGTGTAATTCTATTTTCTAAAATCATACATAGGAGACTAAGATTCACCTCTCATAAGGAATACTTTGGGGACTGTTGCGTCAAATCAATGGCAATTAGAGGTTATAGAGGAAATTCAAGATGTGGTATTGAAGTTTCCATGGAAATTTTTTTTGAGGATTCAGTAAAGGTTTTATAAATAAAATGAAAGAACTATTTCAAATAATTATATTAATTTATAATAATAATTGAATTATTTAGTTTCCATGGGAATTCTACTATGGTGGGATTGGGTTCAATAAAGCTGTAGGGATGGAATCACTATGTTTTAAGGACTCCAAAAATAGTAAGGAATATTTTGGGATTTACTTTGATACGATTGCTTGCATGATTCAAAATGATTTTCTAAAATTATTATTGGCATCAGTGTTGGAGGCCTTAGAGCTACAAGACAGTGCAATGACTTTGAAGATTTTTCGACCAGATATGTTGGTGGAATAATTTTGACAGCTAGAGGGCAAATACTTACTGTTGCTTTAGATTCCTTTTGGAAGATTACTAGTGTGGGACTGAGTTGACCTAAAATGAAAATATCAAGTGATTGGATGTCTATTTGAAAACACAGTGAAGAACTAAGATTCTATTATGGGAATTGTTGGAATTTTGGTATATGGGGAGGAGCCTGAGTGGAAGAAAGTCTAAAAACCTGGTGCACAAAGTTGTTTATTAAGAGATAAACCCTCTTCCTTTCTTAATGGCATGGGAAGTCAAGCTGTCCTGAAAATCTCAATATTTTTACGAGAGGTGCATATCTCCCTTCAACATGAAATGAAGAGTTTGGTGATCCTTGATCTTAGTCATGAAGCTATATAAAATTTTCCATAATATTATTGTTTCCTAATTTTTTTTGATATAATTCCTTTACCTATCACCAAAGCTTGTAGTCCCTGGCTCTTAATTTTCAACATTTATAGATTTTATATCTTAGAATCAATACCATATAAAAGTTGCACATGCACATATGCATAACACTTTTAATTAGAGGAGGCACATTTGATATAGTATTCAATGTTTAATCTTCAATAAAAAATGATATGTCCATGAGAGAGAGATGTAAGGTAGACCAATTCCACTGGAAAATGCAGCCATAAAGAAAATAAATGTGAAGAAATGCTTAAATCACTTCATAAATGCTTGTAACTCAAAAGTCCACAGTATCTGCCAGTGCAATTTTGGTAGGTCATGTTGCTGGTTGTTACTAGACATACATTCTATGCTTATTCAAGTACAACTTCATTAGTGTGTAACTCTTCTTGGTGACTCAGGGTCCTTGTTTTTATCTCAATTATTAGTTAGGGCTTTGACCTCACAGATGCTAATTGTGTAGCTTGGAATAATTTCCATATCAAATTTCACTTGCACATATGCAGAACACTTGTAGAGAGAGGAGAGACATATGATATATTATTCAAAGTGTTGATCAGTGGTTGTCATTGATGTCAACCCAAGCAGCACCAAGGCCTACCCCAATCTTGAATGGTAATTTTGACCTAAAAAATTACTATATTCTGGGTCAATAATATTTTTTATGGTTGCTACCTATCGAGGTGTTTCTGTTGATATATGGCACACCATGTAATTATTCACGGTTTGAGATATATTCATGTTTGAAGTTTGTAACCCTAGTTAGTGGGATAACACCCAATGGGGTTGTGGCATGGGTCATTGAAAGGTAAATAATTAATAATTTTAAGCTCCTAAAATCCCTTCCACGCTCACTTGTTGAAGACCCTCTCAACCTAAGCATTTATTTAAATTGTGATCCTCATATCCTCCTTATGTAGGGATTTCGCTACCTGAAACAGGTCATCTTCGAATTTGTGCTCTAAATTTTTTTCTACGAAGGTTCAGAAGCTAAAATTATTATGAGGCGAAGCTGAAATCTTGAGGAAGCTCTTATAAAAGGTTCAGATCAAGGTGCACAATATTTTCGGAGATATGATCTATGGAAATCAAACTTTTTGCAGGCTCCTGAACTTCATCTCAAAGAAATGACCTTGGTAAAATCATCATAACCCTCTCTCTAAGTATCAGATTGGAATTATGTAAAAATTGGCTCATAGTGAATGGGATGTAGGCTTCGATGTATCAATTTCAGAGCTGAAATAAGAAATAGTGACACGTGGCACGTCGTACAAGTTCACTCTACTAAACCAGTCCATAATTAGGTCATTGTGAGTGATTGGTCATAAATATCTCTTGAAGAATCCAAATTGGGTCAGACCTATGGCATTAGAAAGAAGACTCATAGAACTACTATAGAACCTAAAATCACATATTGGGGATCTGAAACAAGAGAGATATACCAGATTCAATATCGAGATCCTAGAAGGCAAGAAAAAGCTAGATCATGTGTTTTCAAGGGTTGCAAATGACCATAATTTCTAGGGAAACAAATAAAAGCAAGGTGCAACAGAGGGTAGCATGAAAAGAGAAGCAATCAAGGTGCAGAACAATAGAAATAAGTTCACCACATGAATCCTTCAAGTGGGGAGCACTGCATGTAGTCATTATAAAGGTATCATTGTACTAAGTCATTGTAAATGCATCATTGTAAAAATTGTACAAATTTCTATCTACCAAGAGTTGAAGAGGAAGTGTTGGGAGGTCTAGGATCATCATTGGGTGGTTGTGTCATAGTTGGGGTTATGTTCTAGTGTGTCTTCTTCTTCTACATCATTGTAAAGTGGACCATTTTTCTTGGTATGGGAGTCCATTCTTGTTTTATTCTTCTATAGGGTGGTAGGTTGGTGGTAGGATGGTGCATGAAGTCACCAATAGGTTCAAGCCTATGAAAAATTCAGGGTGGTAGGGTGGTGCTAGGGCGATTTGTAGCTCATTGGGTGTTGGGGAATCAATTCAGTTTAATACTGAAGAATCTCGGACGTTGGAGCATCCATCCAGTGAGAGCTGGAGAAGAATGATTTTGTAGATTCTAGGAAGTTGGAGCTTTATTTTCAATTCGAGTTGAATATTAAAGAATTTTTAGAAAATAATTAAGGTGGTTTTTGTCCCAAAGAGGGTTTCCACCTTAAAAACTGTGTGCATTTGTGTTCCTTTTGTTTACTGCTATCATTGTATAGACACTGATAATAATTGAATATTAACTAATGCTCTAAAAGATTAATAATAATACTAATTGAAAGGAATATTGATTCACCCCCCCCCCCCTCAGTATTTCCAGCAATTGGTATCAGAGCTTGGTTCCTTCAATAACAGTTTAACAGCTGGAAGAAGGTCATGGAGCATACCAAGAATTGTGTACCTCTATTCAATGAAAATGATTATGCACTCTAGAAAGCAAGAATGGAGGTCTATATTTTGGTGCAAGTTTACGAAGTATGGGACACTATTCAAAATGGATTTACATCAACCGCAGATGAACAAGGTAAGAAAAATTTGGTAAATGATTCAAAAGAAAATAATGTTATTATTAGTGGACTTATTGAATCTGCATTTCATAAGGTATTAGGTTGTAAAACCACCAAAAATGTATGGGAAAAGCTTGAGAATATATATGTAGGTGACTCAAATGTCAAAGAAGGAAAGCTTCAAATATACAGAGCAAAATTTGAGAAACTTAGAATGAAAGAAGATAAAAAAATTGCTTCATACTTCCAACACGTTGATGAAATAACCAACACTCTGGAAGGATTGGGAGAGCCTGTTGACAAGAAGACTATTATACGTAATATTCTTAGAACGTTACCAGGGAGATTCAACCCAAAGGTATCAGTCTTACAATATAGTGCAAATTTGGAAAAACTCAGCAAAGAGGAACTACATGGAGTTCTCATAGCATATGAAATGAGACTTGATAAAGAAGAGGGTACTTCACATCTAGAAACTGCATTCGCTACATCTAAGAAAACCAATAAGGAGAAACAAACTCAAAGGCACAGATCCACACCTACAATTGTGAAGAAAAGGAAGATGATGAAGAAGGTCTTTTAGATGGATAATATGCTTACTATACAAAAAACTAAAAATTGGTAAGGGAAAATTCAAGGGTAAAATTCCATTGATATGTTTCGGCTATGGTGAGGTTGGGAATATCCTAGAAAAATGTCCAAACAGAAGTAATACCAACTCAAAAGAAAAGAAATACTTTAAGAAGTTCAACAAGCAAAGAAAAAATAAAGGATTCAAAAAGAACTTTCCCTCTAAAGAAGATATTTGATCATCCGATGAAGGCAATGACAGCGAAGAATAAGACAATGGGAGAGTATTGTTTATGGCCAAGCACATTAAACAAGAGGTATCAAACAATGGAGAAGAACAAAAATGTATTCATGAGTCACTTCAAATGAATTTGGAAGAAGGAAACAAAGAAATGGAAGAATTATAAGTCGAGGTAGTCTCGCTGCATAAGGAAGTGAAGAAGGGAAAAAATGTCCAAAAATATGCCAATAAATCAAGGGCATTGGAAGAACTCATCAACAATCAACGATCTTACAATGAAAAAACTAGCCTCGGTTACAAAGAAAAGAAGCAAGACCTTCTACAACAAAATACAATGAACCTATGAGATCTGACATGCATGTAGACTTCATTGGACAAGATTCGCAAGAACATCCTTGGAAGAAAATTCCTCGACAAAGATTTTCATCCAAGTACCAACATATTTTTTATGGCTATTGTTATTCATGTGGAAAATTTGGTCATAAATATGTAGAATGTTGCATGTACCCTAGGAACCAATACAATTCCAGGAGATATGTCAAATACGAATCTCCCAGGGCTCAACGAAACATCAATATATTTGAACATTTAATCAATGATATTTAATTTTACAAATGTCAAAACTTTTGACACATAGGCAAAGAGTGTAGACTAGAAAATCCTCCAAAAGAATCTTCAAAGCCACAAAACGAACGAACATGGAAGAAGAAGAAGACTAATAATTTTTCTCTCTCTCTCTCAAGGCTCAAAACAAGAAATATGTGTGGTATGTCGATAACGGTTTCTCAACACATATGACTGGAGATAGAAAGAATTTTGTATCTCTGAAAGAGAAGAAGGATGGAACCATGTCCTTTAGAAATGAAGGATCTTCAAATGTTATGGGATCAGGTACGATCACTCTCAGAAGAAAAGATGCTCTAGCCAAGAATGTTATATTGGTTGAAAACATGAATCACAATCTGCTCAGTTTTGGATAAATGTGTGATCAAGGATACACAATACTATTAAACTCCACAAAATGTGAAATCAAGAAAGGAAGGTATGGTGAAATTGTGGCTACAGCAAGTCAAGCTCCAAATGACATATATGTTCTAGATGAAGCAACTAAAGCACTTCTAATAGCTAAAGAGGATGATATAATATTTGGTAGCAATGATGATCGACTAAGTAAGAAATTTTCTACAAAGATGCAAAGTGAGTTCGAGATGTATTTACATGGTGAGCTGACATAATTCATAGGGCTTCAAATATCTCAACAATAGAAAGGAATATTTGTATGTCAAGCCAAGTACATCAAGGAAATTCTCAAGAAATTCAAAATGGAAGATTGCAAACCCATCCTTACTATTAGTATGAATCTTAATTCCAAGCATACGAAGAAATACCAATTTAGTTGTGCATAACTAACAACTCGAACAATAGAGATAGCTGCCAATATCTTTAGATCTATAGTTAGCTGATCAAGATAAATGCTGCAAAAATATAGATTTATGCATCAGAAGATATTAAACAGTAGAAAAAACAAGATTTACTCCATGCATCCAATAGAAAAGACAAGAATCTGTTGAATGAATTTTGTATTAAGGGCACCTGGGAGGAAAAAACAGGAGGGTGTTCCCAGTTCTCCTCAATGGGATGGGTTCTTGTAAGTCCTCGGCACTTCAAATCTAAAATTCCTCTCTCTTGATGGTGTAGAAAACCTAGACAAAAATGATAACAAAATATGACTATGATGGTGGATCAATAGTCAGACCAAAAGTATAGATCCAGAGTGATCTTTAGGCTACAAAAGGTGATAAATGAATGGGAAAACCCTTATATTTATAACAAAATATTGAGTTAGTCTAGATATTGGTGCATAATTAAAATATTATTAACCAAATCAAGATCCAAATTTTATGGAATATTTTATTATATTTTTTGGAGGGAAAAGGAATTTAACTTGGGTAAAATCCCTTTATTTGTAAATAATAAATAAATAAATGATTTATTTATCATTTTAAGGATGTGGTTGAGTAATAATCAAATAAATAACGTTATATTTAATTATTTAAGGGTGATTTAGTCATATTTAACAAAGAATATTATTCAAATAAGGTTTAAATAATGATTCTTAGAAAATAATAAGATAAATAATGATTTATCTAATTAATTTCCTTGTTTTGGGTTAAATATAACCAGGAATATTAATTAGACTACTATTTAACTAATTATTCCTTGAGGAAAATCAAACAAATGTATATTTATTTAATATTTCCTCATAGGGTTTCCTGTTTAGACCATAAACAACTTAATAAAGGTGGTTTACTAAGTTATTTTCATAATGAAAGCAATTTTACTTAGGGTAAAATTGGTATTACATGGTGTACTTGGGTCTATCTAATGATAGGTTAGATGACCAAAAAATGGTGTAAAAGATTTCCCCCTAGCGTGCGAGTGTTAGGAGCTAATCATATGACCGAAGTACATTGTAAGAACTCCATCACTAGACATCGAAGGGGAAGTAAAAGAGAGAGAAGTATGAGGTAGACCAAAGTGTTGAAAGAACTGGATTCTGAGGAGGCGATACTTACAGGTGCGACAAGTCTCTTTGATGAGTAAGTACCTATGCTCTAGGCAATGGGGGATGCATACCTATGCCCGCCGACTCAAGGTACAAACAATAAGGTGTTTGGTAAACCACAGAACTAGCTAATATAATACATGCTGGCATAAACATGAGCTATATAAACAACACAATAATGAATCCCACATACATATTGTGCCTGGGATAACAGCCAGTACTTGTACAATAATATCTTATTACATGAGATATAAATGCAACCTAGATGCCCCTGAAAACAGGAAAGGGCTCTGAAAATTTGACTGATATGTGCAAACAAAAAGGCGTTGCAAGCGGCTAAGGCTGAAATCATAAAATTTATAGAGCTGCATCAAAGGCTGTGATGAAGAGGTCATCTGGGTATGTGAGGGGCTACCTGTAGGGCCACCCCCTCATGAGGGCTGAGACATCTCACAGACACCCGGGAATCACCGATATCAACTACTGCATCACTGAACCATCGAGTATACGGATCTCGATCATGCTAAAAGGAGATGGAGCTGAGAAACAATCAAGCCAAACGGAGATAAGGAGTCCCTTTTCCTGATTCGAGGCACCGAAAAATAGTGGAGGTTGGAACCAAGGTAAACCGCTCTCTAGACCTATCTTATGGAATGAATTAGTTGATGTCGACAGAAGGGGGTCTGCCATAGGCGAGGCAATAAGGGATCCTCAACTAAGGCACGAGAGAAAATAGTAGAGCTACTGACAGACTGACACCAATGATGATGATGGAATGGGGGGTACTGAGTAGCGAAAAAATGACTTCCCTTATTAGAGCATAAAGGGCATGGATGACCTGGCAGTGACTGACACAATATCATGAGGAATAGGGGACAGTGGGACTGAAGGCCATAATGTGCAACATGAGAGAGGGACCAAGCACTAAAGGATGGATGAATATAACGGGATTCAAAGGGACTCAGGATAGACTCAATGAATACAATGATGACTCAACTTGGATGCTCTAAACAAGGGTGACTCGATGGTGCTGCCACATAGAAAAAGGTCCAATGGGGACCATGAAAACATGAGTACAAGATGGTAACTCACAAGGAAAGCCGACACGAGCATGGAAAAGTATGGGGGCAAAGTGGTGCCCCTCAGTATGAGTGTTGCAAGTGAAGAAATTTGATTTTTAGGAGGGGTGAAGTGACCCCTACTCCTCCTCATGTCTAGTTCATACTTTTTGGGGCAAAACGTGCGACCTGGGTAGCAGCTTTTTGGAAAAAAACTGCGACCTCTCCCAGATTTGGGTGTGAAAAGTGCGACCTGTCAGGGAGAGGTTTTCCAGTGCTGTTTTTTGGCTGATTAATGGGTTTTTATGATGAGATACAGTCTTTCCTTTCTATATTCTGATAAATATGACGGTTTTGTATAGATATGGTAGAAATACGGATCAACTAGAGAGAAAGAGACCTAGGCACATTATGGTCGGATATCTAAGAGGATCAAGGTGTCCACAGTGCATTGGACATGTTTGGAGTTTCGAAGTTTGTGGAGAACCCTTTGATGAGAGCTAGAGAGCCCTTATTCGCCTGGATTGTCAACTATTGGGACCCGGACCATGAGGTCTTTATACTGCAGGGGCACCAGATTGAGTTGACAGTCTAGGATATATATTTCCTGACTGGTCTCCCACCACTTGGGATGGTAGGGAATACTCATCCAGTATTAGCACGGGGGAAGAATATCATAGATTTTGTAGAGTGCCATTGTTGACCAGGTCTCCAAGTCAAGGGGACTCGAATACCCATCAGGGACTTGGAGAGGTTAGAGACCCATGCTGTGGCCACAACAGTGCTGCTGATTCTGAGCAACCAGGCACTCCATCACATCACTGGAGGGCAGATGGTGATGGTGGAGAGTGTTTTGAGTGGGACCTACTATGGGTGGGCCCAGATGATGTTGTCATCATTGAAACGACAATTGTCTCTATGCAAGTGGCAAGTGAACCATGGTTGTGCATATGTTATAGTTTTGTGCTCGTTCTTCTTTGAGAAGATCCCGACACTTTGACCTCACATACAGCTCCAAGATGGAGGGCCAAGAGAGCCTAGGATGCGCCGATGGGGGCAACTACTGTGCAGAGGAAGAGGTGGGGCAGTTGGACAGGTGTCTCGACTCGAGTTCTTTGCTCATTGGGATCATATGCCACTGTATATAGATGACTATCCCTATACTAGGATGAGTTATTATGGCGACCCAGATTTGCCACTGTCGCCTGGTCGAATAAGGGGACCTGATGGTAAGTGAAAAATTGTTAATATTTTATGTGTATGTAAAGTTATAGAATATTGTATGTGGTATTGATTCTTTTTCTTTTGGTATGCAGATATAGCATCGATAAAACTAGCTGGGTACATGGAACGACCTGTAGTATCGGGGGCCGCAAGATCTAGTGGATTGAGGGTGCAAAAAAATGAAGATGCAGTAGCCATCCTGGAGGATATCCGTCATAGATGTGAGAGGCTTTTTACCCATGCAAAACTTTAGGGGCTAATATTCGTAGGTGGGCTAATTTTCCATGATTTTTCCGAAAAAAAGATTCGGCAATTTCCATTTTTTATAAAATTGCTTCACCCAAATTTTATAATATTAAAATATTTAAATTTAAAAATTTCCAAAATTATATAGAGAATACATATAAAAACATTATAAATTTCAATAATTTTACAAATACATCAATAAAAATTTTATAGTTTGCATATTAGGTACTAGTGAGATTCGCCAATTTTTTAAACTTCAAAATAATTTTCCATCCTTCAAATTTCCCCTGTTCTGACTAGTGTTTCATGGAACAGCTGGAAAGACTTAGATGACCAGTACATAGAGCCATGTATTGGTTTACCCTCTGAGTGGCGAGGGGTCATGCGGCGCATGGTGATGGCTGGACAGGGTATGCGTGATCTACGATCTGCGAGAGTAGAGCCATTGGCTCGGGATCCTCTAGATAGTGATTAGTGTGTAGGGGCAGGTGGTGCCCCCAGTTTTGAGTTTTGTAACATGCTATGGGAAAGTCATATGTATCAGAGTGGATGGGCTCTAAAACATTTTATACGACACATATTATGGATATGCATCGTCTTGATATTTTTATGTTATTGTCTTGTGTTAAATGTGTGTGCTAAATGCCAATCTGGAATATTGTTTGCAATGCTATCTACATAGTGATTTTGTGCTCTAGGTACATGACTGAAAGTAATGATTTCAAATTCACACATCAAAAGCTTCACTTGTAAATATCTTCTGAAAAGGATAGGATTATGCACATGATAGACACCATTCAATTTCATGAAAAGAAGCGGGGAATATAAACGAACATGAAGGTGGAGGATGCGATGTGAAAGGCCATCGGCTAATACACCTCGCACTGCATCATATTCGGCCTGATTATTGGTAGCAGTACCAATGCATACACCATTCGAGAGAACAAGTGAATTCAAGGGGGTAAAAATGGCCCAACCTGTCGAGGCTAGATTCCGGGAGTATTGCACCATCGGAAAAACTGATATAAGGTGTGGATGGGGTTCCATATGAAAGGAGCTGCAAGACAATAAATGGGAGGATGAAGAAAAATGCTAGCAACTTGAATGTAAAATAGAAATCGAACGCACTCCGCAAAAGGGAGTGATCTGGGTAGGATGTCTACTACTCACATGCTGCCGATGAGGGGGAGTATGGGAGCTACTAGAGACGTAGCTTGAGCTCAGGCTGCATAAGTCACCAAAGGTACAGATGATGGCATCCCATTTATGGGCGAGAAAGATGAAGTCAGGGGTGGACATGGCTTCCATGATTTTGTCATCACAGAAGAAGGCAGAATGACTGGAGGAAGAGAGACCATGTGGCGCGGCGAAGCTACTTGACTCATCATGGTGAGAAGAAAGGCTTACATATGCATCATCATAGGGGATGATGTAAAAAAAAGTAGATAAAGGATCCACTGATGTTGAGCCCAGGGTGATCGTTGAAGGGAGGTCAAGCAAAACAACAGGAGAAGATTCGGGGGGATCTTTTGCCGAGGGTCTCATGGATGATGATAGGTAGAGGATGGTGGCCGCATGCTCCGTCATCTCGACATCAGGAGGGGGAATGTCAATAGGAGTGAGTAAATCCTCAGTCTGGCCTGCAGCATACTGTGCAAGTACAAGAGAAGCAGATTGGTTCTGCTTAATATCGTACTCCCAAACTACCTCTAAAGAAGCACAGTAATGCATAAGGCAGGGACAATGATGAGAGTAATGGCCATGGAGATCACACAATGAACAAGGTTGATTAGTGTGAATAGTTTTAGGATTATTGGCTACGGTTGAGGAAGAAACAGAGGCTTGAGGAACCACATACTCAGGGAATGCAACTTTAACCATGGGCTTGATACGGGGCAGCTCAAGACAGTTATGGGTGGCATGGCCAACGGCATCACACAAAGCACAGGGCTTTGTGGGCAGGGGAGGTGTAGGGTCTATCGGGAGAGCCTTGTCCTTGGAGGCCCTCTTCCAAGATTTTCCCTTCTTACCTGAAGTGGTCGCAACAAGAGGTGGTTCATGTTGAGGTGGTTGAGGCATTGTTGTTGCAGCAGGAGAAGTGATGGGGACTGGTAGAACTGGGGTTAAAGCAAGGTAAGGCTTGGGTTGACCTGGTGGGGTACTGGCTAGAGGATCAAGGTGCTAGACAAGAATCCCAAGGGTTAAGTTAGGAAGAGAGAGGGTGGCCATGACAGGTGCTGTATAGACTCCTGGTGGGGGAGTTAGGAACGGTATCTGAACGGAGGGGTAATGGCCAGGTGGGATGGCTCCTAAATGGTTAAGGCTTGGAGGAACTATTCTAGGAGGGTAAAGAGCCTCATGAGTGCCAGTTGAAGGGCTAAGAGGAGAAGGTACAGAAGGCTGAATTGAAGGGCTAGGAGAAGGATACGGAGGGCAAGGAGGCTGCTGACTAGCCGAGGCAGGCCGCTTGAGAGTAGCCCGTGATGATTGCATCATGCAAACATTCGATGAGATGGGATCATAGACAGGAGGATGGATACTAGGGAAAGTACCGATTAATGAGGAATATTTGTAGACTCCGAGTGAAACACTAGTCCAAGGATTGACATTTTTCTTGTTGGCCACCGAAGAGATAGTGGACTCAGCAGAGGTCTGAGACTTCGGTTCGTAATATGTCAACTGGTTAATGGTGACTATATTTCCATTATGAGGGAAATAAATCTTGTAGTGAACCGTGGAAGGGATAGCTGACATCGCATAAGTGTAGCTACGACCCAATATAATGTTGTAATCTAAGGGGGCATCTATGACTTCTACATCAACGCAAACAGTCTTGCTCGCAAGAGTAGTAGGACAATTGCTGAATAAGCCAATGGGCTGGGAGGCATGGCCATACCACGCATGGAGAGTGATCATGGAAGGAGATAAATTAGGTGATCCGAGTTGTTTCCAAATTGAAGCGGACATCACACAGGTGGATGTCCCCTCATTAATAATGCACCAGGAAACGTTGGCGTTTCGGATCTTGACTGGGATTTGGAAAGTGATGGAAGCTGGGAGAGGAGGATGCTCTGACCGGTTAACAACAAAGACAATAAATCGATCATCGGAAGGATCTACAGTGCCCACAGTAGATAGTATATCTTTTCGTTGTGAAGGGCACAACTGGAGGAGTTTGAGCATTGAAATGGCAGCAGGAGATTGTGCCAGATAATCTACTATGTTATACAAATGGGCGGCTTTGCCAGAAGCAAGATTTCAGCGTAGTGGTCCCTTAGGGATCTTGATATGAACCTCCACCCTAGGTAGAGGGATCTTCAAGGGACCATTAGGTGTCAAAAGAGGCTCTGTAGGGACCGAAGGAGGCAGCTCAGGGACAGACGTAGCAAGAGGCTTGTTGTACTGACGAGATCGAGTCTAAAGATTGATATCAACAGTTGGTGGTTGATCAGAGTTCATCATGAGAATCTCATAATTGGAGGTACCAGATGGAAGAGGTTGAGTGGCCGCCTGACCTTGAGGTGGTTGGGTAGCCACGAATCCTTGCTAATGGAAAGGATCAGTAAGCATAGCCAGTAGACTATGCGTAGGACTAGGAGGAATGAAAGATATGGCTTTTTTTCCTCTCAAAGTTTCTTGAGACTCCCATAGCTACCGCATATGTGGCAAAAGAGGAAAATCATGTGTGTAATGACCATAAACACCACAACAAGAACATGGCTTATTCGTGCGAATAGGCCTGTCCTGCTTCGGCTGAGTGCCTTGTTGCTGGTTCGTAGTGTTAGGAGAAATACCTTGGTTAGGTCTAGAATTACTAGGGGTAGTTTGAATTTGAGTGCCTTTCCTCTTCTTTTTTGAGGGAGGAGGATTAGTCGCACCCTGCCATGCATACACCTACCCCTGAGGGGGTGGTGGTTACTGTTGTGGGGGTTGAGAAGGCAAGGGAGGAGGAGGTGCTAATGCTGGAGGAGCTGGAGCACCAGGCTTTGGATACGGATAATAAGGAGGTTGGGTAACAGTGTGGTAAATAGGAGGTTGGGCAAAAATATGAGGTATGTTGTATCCTGGATACGTGCTACCAGGAGGGGGAAAAGTGCAGGAGGTGCTGGCCCCACCCTAAGGAAATCCATAGCCCATGGGAAGTTGAACATACTGATTAGAGAGAGCTCCAATGATATTATCGGTGGCATGAGATGCACCTGGTGTGTTGGCACCACCAGGCCTGGGAAGATCAGGTAGAATAGTATAAACATAACCCGATTGAGCATATATCAGGTCATATTTTAATGCAATTTGGAGAGTGAATTCTTTGGTTTGAGGAAAGTGCGATGTGAAATATTTTCCAATAGGTGGAAAAAGAGATCTAAGGAACCAGTCCATGTAGACACGGTCTTCGAAGGTAGGAACTCAACATAGGCTCTTTCTTCTCTGCCATTCCTAGACATGATCGGAAAGGCGGGTCGCAGACGATTGACGGAAAGAAGTCAAGATTTCGGTACCAGTTTCGTAACGAAGGGGAAGCTAGAAGTAATACAAAAAAGCCTGGTGAAGAGTCGCAAAAGTGGTATTAGAGGAAGGGTCTTGATCAACATACCACTTAAAGCTTCAACTATAAGCATTGTTGGGCCCAGATTAAGGTATGATTTTCACCCTGTAAATACTGCAAATTATATTGTAATTTCAAGAAAATACCTCTTCACATTAAAAATAAGGAATAAAAATCATGAAAATGGGAACAATCATACTAATGATAAAAAGGACGGTTTATAATAAGAAATCGACCCTTTTTCTCTTTACCTGTAGGAAACTAGGAATGCCTCAACCAATAGTCAAAGAAAGCCAATCGTCGGACGCAAGCACAAGAAGTCTTAAGCAGTCCCAACGACCGATAGAAGGCAAACAAGTATATTGAGTCTAAGAACTCAAACGATAGCAATGCATAGTGGGTTGTCATTTGAGATACATTCTTGAAATTCCCGAAGATCTCCTTTAAAAGGGAAAAGAACAGAATGAGAGGGCAAGCCGGTAATATAAAAATCCATAACAGTCTGTCTAATTACATTTTGTAGCATTCCTGGATGTAACAGAGAGTTTTGAATAACCATATTTTGAATTTTCCTCAGTGCTGAGGCTTCTGTATGTCTGGGCCCAACCTCCGAGAGCTCCACGCACGTTTCATGTTCTGAAAAGTTACATGATATATACTTGTGAAATTGGTGCAGTTGTAATACATACTTCCATTTGATAGAATTACAACTCTTCTTATTTAATGAATCATTGGAGACTGCGTTCTTAGAATAAGACAAGTGAAATCCTGTTTTCGATAATGTTTTGTCAATTTTGGTTCTTCTGTTGTCATGATAATTAATGCCATAGGAAGATTGATTTTAGCATTTTGCGTCTCCATGCATTGCATGCTCCTTCTAGCATAATAAGGAAATTAACCAATTGAGTAGTGTTGCTTAATTAAGTCTTACAGAGAACTCCATTGAAAAATTACTTAATTATAGCTATATGAGTTATTTGACCTGTTTCGGTTATATTTCTATTCATTACTACCGGCTTAGTTCTACTGCTGTATCTTTATTTCACAGCTATTCATATTTTTCAGTTATACTATTGTTTCATTAGTAAACAACCATTCATATTTTTCAGTTATACTACTGTTTCATTAGTGCACAACTCTTCATATTGCTCAGTTATACTGTTGTTTCATTATCGCATAGCTAGGCATAATTCTCATTTACTGCTAGCCATATAGCTACTTCATTACTGCTTAGATCACTAGGTCGTTGATTCAATTCAATTCCATTTCTGAAAAAATTTAGTTAGACTATTGTTCTTCTTAATTTCATTACTGTCATTTCAATTCTTGCTTGATTTATTTAGACTATTGTTCAATTTAATGGAACTACTGTTTTATTCTAGTAGAGAAACACCAAATCCCATTACTCAGCTTTAGGCTAAAAAAATCCATGTAAGCCACCTTCTCTAATATCAATAGGCTACAGGAGTTAGTAATTCCTTCTTTACATTGAAAAAGAGCATCCGTAGACCATTTAACTCGCATATACTGTGCTGACACTCTTGAAATAAAAGACTTACCCCGGGTTGATAATTACATGAAGGAACAATAGAGTTGTCACAAAAATTCACCTCTATCCAACCCAACAAGCATTCGTTGGAACAACTGAAGATGGACAGAGTCATCGGTAATGGAGTTAGATGAACACCACATGTGGAAAGATCGAACATGATTTCAAGGACGTTCTCCAGCAATGCCTTCAAAATTTGGGATGTCGGAAGGGAGCTTTGTCGGCATAGCAGGCCAACTAGTGTCATGGTGTATAGGGTCATTTATCAACTGGTCAAAATCGGGGAGGCTGAGGCCTACCATGAAGGGGAGAAAGGGCGCAGCTGGGGTAGTGTCCGTTGCGGTCCCACTAGTGGTATTCCCAGCATGAGGGCTAGGGTTACCACCAACATTAGGTCTTGCACCATAAATGGTGAAGGTGATAGGGGGAGAACCAATGACGAAACAAGAAGGGGAACCCAATGGACTAGAAGAGGAGTCAGAGTGCGGACTCGGTGGAGGACTAACTCGAATCCTACGTGGAGGAGTAAGTCTTCCTATTGGAAACTGAGGATGAAGGCCAAGAATTCTCTAGGATAAACACCTTGGTGGCACAATGATGAAGACAAAATCATAGCACAAAGGAAAAAGAGACTGGCAAGGGCAGGGAGGTGCAGGATCAACTAATTACAATGTTGAAACAAGAGCAGAGTGGTGCAGGATAAAATGATTTCAACGTTTTAGAGTCTTTTCTTGGCGGTGTTAACCAAGCGCTTTTTCACTTAGGGTGTGTGTGTAAAGTGTGTAAATTTTAATTTTTAAACCCAAAAGTTTATAGAGAAAATAAAAAGTGTGTTGTATAGTTGCAAATAAACCTGCAAATGATAGTATATAAGCCTGCAAAAATAGAAAATAAACAGCTAATAGTACAATAATCTAAACCCAAGGAGGCGGGCCTCTCAACAACTAGTCTATAGGCGAGAAAAAAACTAATCAAAACACACTAAAAAACTCAAAATATCTAAGGTTAGGAGGGACAAAGATCTAAAGGACCAAATCTGCTAGAAAGTGGTGCAGAAATAGCAATAGATCAGAGGAAAAATTGTTATAAAAAGAGGTGGTGAAATGCTATCTCCAGGAGGGAAATAGAGTGAATCCTAGAGGAAAACCAAAACAAAGATAAATGAGGTGATTCAGATGGATAACAAGCCGATCTAAAGCAGATCTGAAGGTGAGGTATTAGATCTGAAAAAATGGCATAAGACTCTGAAATTTCAAAGAACCTGCAACAGAAAAAAACTCTTCCACAAGAGGTGGAGGGTACTGAAGCCCTAGGGGGCTAGGTTCCCACTTAGTTGAGAAAAACAGAACAATTACAGGCCCAAAATAGGTAGAGACGGAGGTCAGACAACCTTTAACAAAGGCTCAGAAAAAACCCAAAAAAATTTCAAAAAAAATGCTGCAAAAAGTCCAGGTCGCAGTTTTTGACCTGTTTTCAGCAAAGGTTGCTCTTTTTTGGCTGTAAGGTGCATCCTGAGGGTCCAGGTCACAGGTTTTGGGCTGAAAAGTGTGACGTATACTTCTGGCACTCTTGGCGGTAGGTTTCAGAAAAAAATGTCGTCTCAGCTATGGCTGATGTCTGTCACCTGCGCAATAGGTCCAAAAACACGCAGAAGTTAGAATTTTAATTGTTTTAGGGTTTTATAGGTTAAAAAAAACATCAAGAAAATAAAAAAAAAGGGGCTGAAGAGAAATCCTAGGGTTTGAAGCAACTGGATATGCAAGGATCAGAAAGACGACAACGGTCGTAATCATAAACCCATGTGGATTCGCTAGTTGTTAGTATGAATCTTAATTCCAAGGGTACGAAAAAAGACCACTTTAGTTGTGCATAACTAACAGCCCTAGCAACATAGATGACTGTCAATATCTTTATATATGAAGTTAGGTGATCAAGATAAATGCTGCAAAAATCTAGATTTATGCATTAGAAGACATTAAACAGTAGAAAAAACAAGTTTTACTCCATGCATCCAATAGACAAGACAAGAATATGTTGAATGAATTTTGTATTAAGGGCACTTGGGAGGAAAACACAGGAGGGTGTTCCCAATTCTCCTCAATGGGATGGGTTTTTGTAAGTCCTCAACACTTCAGATCTAAAATTCCTCTCTCTTGATGGTGTAGAAAACCCAGACAAAAATGATAGCAAAATATGACTATGATGGTGGATCAATAGTCAGACCAAAAGTATAGATCCAGAGTGATATTTAGGCAACAAAAGGTTATAAATGAATGGGAAAACCCTTCTCTTTATAACAAAATATTGAGTTAGTCGAGATATTGGTGCATAGTTAAAATATTATTAACCAAATCAAGATCCAAATTTTATGGAATATTTTATTATATTTGTTGGAGGGAAAAGGAATTTGGCTTGGGTCAAATCCAATAGGCATGGGAGGTAGATCTAGTAGAGTGCACTCACAAATTCAACAATAACCCAAGTCAGTCCACGTCCATGCAAACAAGGGTTGAGCTTAAGGTGGTAACCTAAGGAGTCCAGAGATAGTTGGAAGAGGTGTGTGCACTGTACAAGCTGTATAAGGGATTCAAGGAGTTTGTAGTTTTGGTGGTCGACAAGCTAGCCACCAACTAGAGCTTGAGTGCAGGTGAAAAACGGACAGAGGATGACCAAGGCTCAAGTGGAACTACCAAATGTTCAGGTGAAAGCAACATTCACAATATTTTTAAAGGGAGATGAAGGCACAAGGGAAGGAATATAAATAGTGGATTATTCAATCACTAGTACCGAGATAGGTGTGACAGGTCAAGAGACATAATTTCAATAGAGAGCCAAGGTCAAGTTGGCCAAGATGTTAACGAGATATAAAAAGGGGCACATTGAGGGCTTTGTTCAGGTTATCAAAGGTGACTACCAACAAGTGGAAATTGACATAGCTACCATGAAGAGCTGTGGGTACAAGATTCAGCCATTGAGTGGAAAGTGGACTGACAACCAAGTGCACAAGATGCATTAGGCATGGCCAAGGAGGGCACAAAACTAGAGGTAAACCTAGACAAAACAAACACCAAGAAGTTGCAAGAAGAGAGAGTCTCAAGCAGTCAATAGATCTAGGAAACAATCTAGCGACAAGTTGGTTTCCTCAAAGACCAAGCAAAGCCTTTCAGTTGATTTTCTAAATTGGAGATGGCTACGACTAGTACAAGGCTTGAGGACAGGTTGGAGGAGGTGTGAAAGTTTGGTTGCTCAAATCCTACTACAAAAACTAATGAGAATTATTCTATTTGTTAATTAATCGAACAAATTATTTACATTGTTCTACGGTAAATATTGAAACCCATACACTACAGCCTTCACAAAATTAAAATATGAAAAATAAATGTGTGGAGACAAGATCTGCACAAGAATAAATCATAGATCACCAGAAAAACCCAATTCGAAAAAACAGGTGCAACAACTGAGGTTTTGTTTATTATGCTGTAATTTTCTAAGTACAAGTCTATGATTGTCGAAATTGACAAATAATACAGAGAAAAAATGACAACTAAAATATTCTGAGAATATCACACTCTACCACAGGAATATAACACTAACCTTATCTTAAGATGAGCTGCTCTGCACTGCCTCTACATAGTGACTCTATCACTCTATGCAGACTCTACATCACAACTGAAGTTTCCCTCTGTCTTTGTGTTGGATATCTCTTCTGCCTCAAAACCTTCGGAATCTCCCTCCAATGACTGGCATTGAACCCCGACTATTTCCTCAACAGAAAATCTAACTTCATCTGAAGCTTTATGTAGTCCTTTCGTTTCCTCTACATGGTTGCTCTACGCTTCTCTCTGTGGATTTTACTTCCTCCTCTCATTTTCACTCTCTGGATCAGGAAACTCTTCCAACTAGAAATTATCTCTGCCCGACTCTACAAAAATACTCTCGATCAATTTTATCCCTGAGCACTGCTCCCTAAAGAATTTTGATCTCTATATTTTCTCTCCTGATGTGTTTTCCAAATGATCCATCAAGTCCTTCTTATAATCTTCGGGTTGAGTCCTCAATGACTAAGATTAAATCGTTAATCAGTGGCTAATATTAAATTGACTTGATCTCTGACTTTTCTAGAAGATTCACACTGTGTTTTAGTTAATATCCATTAATTATTTTATTTTTCTAAGTTTAGAATTATTGTCCCATTAAAAATAATTAATTATTTCCATAAAACATATTCTGAGTGGATTTTTCCAAAATCCTTTATGGGTTATTTGGAATACATGTGCCCAATCCTCCCTGCAAATTTTGGAGACTTAGAGTACATCCGATTCTACCACAAATTAACACTCCCTCTTAGCAAGGAATGTGTTATAGCAATAAATCTAATTGAATCAATTCTCTAATTCTGCAACATCTCCCTCTGCATTGCTGATGTCTGACACTGTCCACCAACATTGCGTTGTTGCATCCATGTTGCTACTGACCCTACATACTACTACCAACTACCACTACACTGCAACTATGTTTCTCACTGCAACATAAAAACATCCAAAATATGAACTAAGTGTTCAATAGGATGCATCTCGTATTGAAAATCTGACTGTTGCTAGTCTTTGCACTGTCCCTCTAAAGTTGTTGCACTACTGCTGACTCTGCACTATGCCTTCCTGCACTGCAACTCTTCTCTTCACTGCTCAGAATTTGGTGCTCTCTAACCACTTCTCTATCACTTCTGAACTCTTTTGCATCAACTGATACTTATCCATCTTGCTACTTATCATTTCGGCTCCCATAGCAAGGTGATGATCCGAGAGGTGGAATCCTTAAGGATCCTGCCCAATCTATAGTTCTGTTGAACTATAGCTCCAGATCACCCCAACGCTCCCCTAGTGATATATGGGAAATCAGGGCGAATTCCTCCTCCTTTATCTTTGTAGTTGCAACCTAAAAATTATGCTTCTCATATTTTTCCTTCTTGATAGGACACTACGTGGCGTAATGTCCCATCTTACCACACTGAAAGCACTTGATATTTAAGACATCCTTATTTTTTCTTTTCTACTCCTACTGCCCCTTTGATGCAAGAGCTATGTTCTCCTCCTCCTCCTTGGGCTTTGTCCCACTACTGCTATTGCCATCAAGTTTTCACTTGAGTAAATCTCTCCTCATCTCTTCTTGTTGAAGAGTTTCACACATTCCTTCCCAGTCCGGCAACTTCTCTCTACCCAGGATGCTTTGGAAAAAGACTTGATAATATTTGGACACAGAATTCAAGGGAAGTCTGGCCATCTTTGTGGCCTTAGGAGTTTCTCCCGTAACTTCCATCTAATCTCAGACTTCCTAAATTTTAGGAAGGAACGAACCAACACGTTCTCCCTTCTACATCCTGGTAGTCTGCATCTTTTCCTCCAAAAAAAATCTTCCTCTACTCAGAAGACCCCTGATATAGCGTGGCCAACACATTTAAAATTTCCTTGGTTGCCCCTTTGCTAGAAATCTGTGAAATAATATGATCCATCACCCCGTCGAGGATCAAACTTTTGGATATTTCCATGTTCTTCTTGAAGGCTCTCAATGGCGTGACATTTATCGATTTAGCTAATGTAATATCAATAAAAGTCTTGAGGTCATGTTCATCTAGAAGGACGGAGATCCTTGCCTTCCATATTACATATTTGGAGGCACCCTCCAACCGATCTTGGTCATGCAACCCACTAGATGCCATATCACCCAATCACTACTGATCTGCTGCCTCTAACCCTCAGCGCAGCTGGCTCTACACACTCCCTGCTAGAGCAAGCGAAATAATTCACGATCTCGTTGCTTCTACACGAGAAATCAAAGTTTTTTGGGTAAGAAACTCTCTAAGGTCAGAAATCCCCAAATGTGTCTTCAACTACATTATTTTGAAGCTTTTGGCACCAGAAATCATTACTACACAGAAACAGTGTCCCAACAACTTGTTGATATGCACTGAATCTGTTGCGTTGCTCCCTCTACCTCTAAAAAACTACAAATTGGAAGATCCTACCTCTCTGTCAGCTCACTCAAAGAGAGATATCGTTGCAGATCTAGCCCTCTTGGCTTGGACTTCACAATCACTAGGGAAATTGATCTGTTGCTTATGCATCTCTTTGATTTCTGGATTATTCAACACTGGATATACTCGATCTGCTCTCTTTCTCCTCCTGCACTCAGCTAAACAAGCTCTGATACCATGTGAAATTTCGGTTTCCTAAATCCTACTACAACAACTGATGAAAGTTCTTCTATTTGTGTTAAATTTAGATAACAATGGTGTTCTATGCTTGATGCATTTTTACTTCAATATTTCTTAGGCCCAATACAAGATAAAAATCACATAAAATTAAAAGTAAAATTTTTATTGAACACAATAATATATCAATATAAGATAAGCCAAATAGAGATCAGATTTAAAATTCCTTATGTCTAGCAAATATATGATATATTGTGGCGTTACGGCAGTCAGCAGGATGCTTCAACCAGCAAAGTATTTCTCGGTTAGCCATCATTTTCATGTGTCACACCCACAACCCTCAAATAAAACTCATCACAAGTCAACACAAGTCAAACACAGGACAATGCAAAAAATTTAATGCAGGAAGCTTCATAAAAGTCAACACAGCAAAATAGGACTTCGGTCAAATAGCCTGGAATTCCTCCATTTTAGTGCCCAGCTATACAGACTCCTAAAATAGAAATTTATGTAGAGGATTGAGGTCAAATTACCAAGGGTTGACCACGGTCAATGCTGTAGAAGAAAACCCTAAACAGATCAGTGCAGAAAAAATAGCAGCTTCACTCTACACATGTGAGGGAAAAAGGCCTCCAAAGGCTATCGAACCAATTAGATCATAATGAGAATGTGTGATGACATGATGAGAAAATGACCTCCAAGTCTCTCCAACTTATATTCATCAATGAGGGTGTGTGACATATATCTTAGGCATGTGGGATAAATCTGGCTAACCTTGCACATGTGGAAAATAAATTCAAAATCAATGTTCTACTCATCCGATCAAGATGATCTTTAGATCAATATTGTACCTCTCCGAAAGAGGAATAAAAAAAAAATATGACCATCTTCATATGAGCAATGCAACATGGAACGTGGAATTATTTTCCCAAAATTAACACTCCCTCTCAACTAGGGAGAACTCCATCTATCCACAAGGGTCATCCATCATGTACCAAACCAAACATCGTGCGTCATCCCACCGTAACTTGCTTTTCTGGCTCTTTATTTCATAAAAAAAAAGTGAGTCACAAATGCTTCGCACACAACTTACCCAAAGTCAGCTTAGAGGTAAAAACCTCTCTCAGACTCAAAAGAGTCTCATACTAACCCGAAGTTAGTTTATTGACCTGAAGTCAGTTTAGAGGATAAAACCTCGTCATACTTAATCCTAGATCAAGGTGTTGGACACGTGCCATCCTAGACATAGAGAGTACGGCAATCTCCGATGCATCCATTGGTCTTACTATGGTCCTTATCCAAATTTCTACCTATCATGTATCCCAGAGGCATCATGATCTACTTTCGCCCTTCAAAACACCGCAAAATCCCTATTTTGAGGGTTGACTCACCTCAAACGAGCCCTTAAACAGACCCCACCTGCTGCGGCCCTCTAGCAAGGTACTGCGACTGTCCTTCAACAATTTGGTGCTCCTGAAATGACATCAAAATAGGCCCTCTCACCCATGCTAGTCCAAACTTCCTTGTTGCGGCCTAGAACAAAAAATACCTCTCTCCATCGAGCTCTTATGAGGAAAGTGTTGCACACAATGGATCTTTCCCAATTGATCGATGATTTCTCTCAACATAATTTGGGATTTATCTTCACCTTTTATTTTATACCATGTTAATTTCTGAAGATTTTCTATGCTAGATACAAATTTAATTTAATATTATAGGGCCAAAATAGCAATCACATGAAGGTAAGATGCTAATATAACATACCAATAGATCGATGGAAGACAAGCCAATAAAAACAGAGATGAGGAATGGTGGTGTTACGGTGATCAACAAGATGCTTCAATCATAAAATTCTCCATTAGATTAGCCAACCCAATGTATCACACAACCCCAAGACAGCTCATCAAAATGCTGCACCAAGAATCCCTAACGTTGCACCATGAGAAGCCCTAATCATAGCACCATCTATGACAGAAAGAGAATGCCTCCAAAAATGTGTATGTGAAATGACCTCCAAGTCTATCCAATATATAACCATCTACAGGGTTGTGTGACACATCTCTTAGGCATGTGGGATAAATCAGGCTAACCTTGCACATGTGGAATGAATTCAAAATACATGTTTTTCTCATCCGATCAAGATGATATTTAGATCGATCTTGCACCTCTACGAAAGAGGAATCAAATAAAAATATTGGCATCATCATCTAAGCATAACAACATGGAGTTTGGACTCAGTTGCCCAAAATTAACAACTACTTTGTGCTACCTCTACGTAGTGATTGTGTCAATATGCACAGTCTCTATGCCACAATTGATGATTCCCTCTCTCTTTGCATTGGATCTTTTTGTTGCCTGGAAACGAGGCCCTTATGACATATGGAAACTACCTATATTGATTGGCACTGAATCTTGACTATTTCCTCAACAGAAACTCGAAATCCCTCTGAAGCTCTATGCAATCCCTATGTAGCCTCTGCATGGCTAACTCTGTGTTGGTATTTGTGGTTTTTACTTCCTCCTCTCATTTCCACTCTCCAAATCAGGAAAATATTCCAACTAGAAACTATCTATGCCCCTCTGCAAAAATATTCTCAATCAATTTTCTCCCTGAGAACTACTCACTAAAGAATTTCAATATCTAGATTTTATCGCTTGATGTGTTTTCCAAATGATCCATCAAGTCCTTCTTATAATCTTCTTGTTGAGTCTTCAATGATCGAAATTAAATCATTAATCATTGACTAAGATTAACTTGACTTTATCTCTGACTTTTCTATAAGATTCACAGTCTACTTTAATTAATGTCCATTAATTATTTTAATTTCCTAAGTTTAGACATACGGCCCCATTAAAAATAACTAATTATTTCCATGAAACATAATCTGAATGGAATTTTCTAAAATCCTTTCTGGGTTTTTGGAATACATGTGCCTAAGCCTCCCTGAAAATTTTGAGACTTAGAGCACATCTGATGCTACCACAAATCAACAAGGGACCTATAACTTCATTACATGGAAGGAGAGAATAACATTGATCTAAGTCACATGGTTCAAGTTCGACAACGATTAAATATGATTCAAGTTCAAAGTTTCCAACGAGGTTAGACTCTCTCTCTCTCTCTCTCTATGTCTCTCTCTCTCTCTCGCTATATATATATATTATTTTAAAGTATATAAAATTTAATATTTAATTTTTACGTTTAGTTTTAATAATAAAAATTATTGATAGGAAGCAAGCAATAATCACATGATTTGAGAGGCACTAGAGAGAGACAAGGTTTATAGTATATACATTATACACAAGCAAACAAACCTATTGGATGGAGGCAACAAGGGAAAGTCAAGTGGACATTGGACCCTTGAGAGTTTGCATTATATACATAATATTGCAGTGGTAAGCAATCCCTGAGGGCTGAGATTGTACAGATTTTCACTGCCAAACACGTCAGTTGAAAATTAGATGTGCACCACGAGGATAAAAAATGAGACACACGTTATGTGCCCTTTAAATTTTTTATTTTTAATAAAAATAAATAAACCCTAAATTGGAATTGTTGTCAAACTTAAAAACACATTCAATTGAATTCGGCTTGAGGTTCAAATTCGTCTTTAGATTCGAGTTCATTTAGGTTCATTATTATGTTTCTCTTTGAAGATTAGCGAACCTAATTGAACCTCAAATTGTTTTTGGTGTTCATCAAATTCCTAACTTGAAAGTTTAGGTTTGAAAAACCCCATTGACTTAGGTGTTGATTCTAATGGAGAAAAACCTATGGTAGTTTGTAGAAACTCAAGTTACACCTCCTACAGATGATTCAACACTAACCAGCCATAATTTGAAGGATTTGAAAGCCAGGCGTATCATCATTTTGAAGGATTTGAAAGAAAAACATATCATCATTGATGTGGTGAAGGACCACGTGATCCCTCAAAATATCAATAAAGAAGAGTTCCAAGGAGATGTGGACCACTCTAATGGGTTGGTGTGGAGGGAAAAGTTATCAAACACCGATATGACTAGACTACACATAGTGGCATCATATCCCACTAGGATTTAGAAAGTTCTAGGTGACCTTAGAGATATTTGGGTAGTCATGTCAAATGAGGAGAGGAGGAGCTTGTAAGGATAGACTTTACTGGGTTTACAGGTGACAAAACAATGGGCTACTTTTGTGACAAGTGTTATAACACGAGAAAAATTCCCTAATTGGAGAATACTTTGGTATGACTTCACTTAAAAGGAAATCTGGGAAAATTCATTATCTAGTAGGAAACTTACGAGTGGGGATGAGGAAAATATTTCTCTTCATAGCTAGGCAACTATGAGTAAAGGAAAAGGTTCAAGCAAGAGGATTGGGTAAACCTCAAAACCAAAGAAGAAGGAGGACTTGACTAGGTCAAGTGTTTTTCCTGCAATAAGACATTACACTATGCTTCATAGTGTCCAAAGAGGAAGAAGGGCAGAAATAGTACATAGTCAACTGGAGCCATATCAGAAAAAGATCAAGAAGATTTTTCCAAGGAGTTTGAAACTAAGTTCACACTTATTTCCTACCTTTCCTTATGCACCTTACCAATTGGTGCATGGGTACTAAATAGTGTAGTAAAATGGTATATGACAGAGGAAAAAGAGTTGTTTGAGTAAACCTCAAAACCAAAGAAGGAGTAATTAACTAAGGTCAAGTTTTTTTCTTGTCATAAGACATGACACTATGCTTCACAGTGTACAAAGAGGAAGAAGGGTGGAAATAGTACACAATCAACTGGAGTCGTATCAACAAAATCTCATGAAGAGTTCTCCTAGAAGTTTGAAATTGACTTCACACTTGTTTCCCACCTTTCCTTATGCACCTTACCAATTGGTGCATGGCTAATAAATAGTGTAGTCACATGACATATGACAAGGGAACAAGAGTTGTTTGAAACCCTAATCGAGTGGGACATATAATTGCATGTGAAATATCAAACATGCAGTGAAGGGGGTTGGATTAATGATATTCCATCTTGAGTCAGGATGAAGGATGAAGGTGGAGGACATGTTTTGGGTTCCAAAACTCAGGTTGAGTTTAACCTCAGTATATATGACAAAGAAGAAGAGGTTCTATGTAGTGTCCTAGAACAGACAAGAACTAATTAGACCTATGGGATCTAGCTCTAATGATGGCCATGCCATTATAGTTAGAGAAAGAAACCTATATAGGCTAAAATAATAGCCTATTTTAGCAATGGAAAGAAGTATATAAACAAGGCACAAGTAACTTTGAAGGTTGAGCAGTTAAGAGGGACTCAACATTCAGGTTCAGGTGGAGAGTTGTCAGCATATTCCCCCATTCTGTCAATAAAATATCTTGGTATGGGATGACCTTATAGGATATTTAGTAGGAAGACGCTTTTATAAACCCATCCAGGGTAGAAGGAATCAAGTTTCTAAACCAAGTGGTAAGGAAGGCTTCTAGTTCAAAGGAAGAAGCTATGTTAGCATATGCAGTTCCAAGATTGAAGCCCGTTCTAGGTGGAAGAAGTGCCTCCCTCACTAAGAGGTAGAGTTGATGTATGTATTATAGGAAGTTACTTTTTCACAAGTCCAAGTGTCTAGGCATGCAAAATTCACCTAAAATATTCTTAGGACACTTGCTCAAGTTCTAGAAAGTTGTTAATGTAACTTAGCCTGAATTTAAACATAGTTGAAGAACTTAATTAGTTATGTTGGCTACTTGAGCTAAAGAAAATTAGTAAAGATAAAGTACTTTAACCTTAGTTATTGATCTCAAGTGAGGTGAGATCTAATCTTGGTCGTTAATCACTTTGGAAATTAGGGTTGGGAATTTAGCTTTGTCATTAGTCACTTTGGCGATTATGGTTAGGGATTTATCTCAATGTAAAGTTATTAAAGCAAGGATAAATAGGGAAGAAACATACACCATATAGTGACACTAGGCTTTGAGAGAGGGATTTCTCAAGTAAGGAGTGTAAGGAGTTTCATAATCTAGCATGTAGGGTCTAAGGATGTGAAAATTTTAGCATTCGAGATCTAGATTAACCAAGGAGATTGAGGGAAAATCTAGGGCTTAATATGTTGTACCAAATCCAAAGTATTTTGTACTTGTAATTTTCTCATTTGATCCATCATTCCGGGATCCCAGGAAAAATCTAGTGCATAATACGCTGGACCAAGTCCAAAGTATTTTGTACTTGTAATTTTCTCAGTTGATCCATTATCCTGGGATGGAATCCAGGGTAGGTTCAGATTTAATTAACACTTGTTTAACATTTTTTGATTGGGAAGAATCAGTTTGTCTCACTTGTAATTTTTTGATATTTTTGTGATTGTAGGCGGGCCGAAAATTGCAGGAATGTAATAAGAGGCCAAAAATTGAAGATAAGCTGAAATCAATAGTGTAGCAGTCATTTTGACCAAGATTGACTTAGAAGGAAGAAGAGTTGTTCAAGGAAGAATTGTTACTTGTTCTTGGAGAGGTTCTTGGTCAAGGGTCTATATCTTGGAATTTTTCAATTGAAGATTCTATAAGAAGAAGAATTTTATGGGTTTTCTTCTCAAGATTGGAGAGGTTTTTTCCCTGGATGGTTGCCTATATTTTATGTCCTTTGTGTCATTTTTATTTATGTAAGTTCCTATATTTTGTGTCATTTTTCTCATTTTTATTTATCTTTTCATATATGTTTTATGAAGAGAACACAATATTAATCAAGCTAAATAATAAACTAAGTAATAAAAGTAAAAATTCTTCACAAGTAGTTATCAAGTAAGAGAAATCACCTCACTTGGCTGCCCTATATTTTTCAACATGGTATCATAGATAAGGTGAAAAAATCAAGGAAGGGTAGCTCAAAGAAGGACACTCAAGTATCTAAGCTCTAGAAGATCATCAAGAGCATCAACCATCAAAAGGGACCTCTCATCTCAAAGTCACTTCAAATACAAGGACTAAATCTTCATCTTGAAGGAAGTATCAAAACCCTAGTTCTATAAAGGAATAATTCCTCAAAGCGTTCTTGAGAGCATCACTCTATCATCACTTCAAAGAATAATACCTCAAAGACCCTATATTTACTCAGAGAAAGGTATAAAAATCAAAGCATCTTGAAGCCTACTCTTCCAAGGGAAGTAAAATCAAAGGTGTCATTGTCATAAAATATTCAAGGTAATCTCCCTCATCTTAGATGAAGGATATTTTTTAAAGGAATATATATTCATCAAAAGGACATATTCCTCTATCATATCATCATTAAAATAAAAAATGAAACAAGTTGAAGATATTGTCATAAGGGAATATACTCAGAATTAAGTATCTTTATGTTTCTTTATGTCCACATCTGAATCTATAAAAATTTCTTTTTTCAACGAGAGAAACAAGTTGGTTGGGTCATCAAAATTTCTTACATGGAAGAAAAGGAAAAATGTGAACCTCATATAAAATTAATTCATGGAATATGTTAAGGGCTCAATCACTAAACCTATGAAGTAAGAAGATAAAGCACTTGCAAAGTACATGAAAGGGGAAGGGTACAAATGATTCTCATATAATCCATGAAAAATCCACTCATTCCCTATGTATCAAAATTAAAAACATAAAAATGAATATATGACAAACTTGTAGAATTTTTCTTCGTAAGCACTGTAGGAGAAGTGATCTCGTTAGGAAAATAACTCTACAAGATGAACATATCAAAAGGAGGAGGAATAACCTCATACATTATGAGGGTGTCTAAGAGAAGGGACCAACTACAATAGTTCAAAGAGATAATGTCTGACAAGGAAATGACTACTATAGTACTCAATGCACTATTGAATTAATGGGGTAACTTTGCATCAAGAATATATGGGAAGAAGGAAGCTAATCCATTCAATGAACTATGGTCACTATGCAAAATTGAAGAAAACGAGTTGAAGACAAAAGGTGATGTAGGATAATATGCGAAAACTCAAGCACTCAAGCATATGTTGCCATGGAAAAGAGAAACAGGAAGTTTGGAGAGTTTGGTTCTTAGAATAGGAAGAAGAATATGGAAAAGGTTCAATGTTATGGATGTTAAGAATATGGGCATTACAAAAGAGATTGTTCGAAATTCGAGAAGGACGATAACAAAAGAGGAAGTTAATAATCCCATGTCACCAAAGAAGTGGAAGAAGTTGAAAAGAATAAATCCAAGAAGGAAGAAGTAAAAGATATCTACTATGATTAAGACAAGTCCTCTCCACCTAGTTCTTTTTAGTTTTTGTAAAAAATGGTTGTCATGGTAGGAATAATTAGAAGCATGATAGGATGCATCATTTTTGGAGATGGCATCATAGGAGCATACAATTAAAGCAAGAGCTCAAGACATCATCATAAGAAGCTTGAAAGATAGCAAAAGTAGAATTCTATGACATAAATCATTAAAAGGAAGTAACTCTTGATAGCCTCACTAAAAGCATAATTAGTACTTATGGGTAGAATAAAACCATCTAGTATGTGAAGCTCATAATACATCACTGGGAAAGAGCGTTTTCAAGATGAGGACAACCCATATCTTATGTTGGAATATTCATTATAAGACTCATCTCTTGGAAGTAGAATGTCTCGTTGAAGAATTTCACATTGGATGGGATTCATTGATTGAAATAATAACGTTATGATGAAAAAGGAATGCAGCATGTTGACATGGTTGAAATACTTTCAATCAAGGAAACGAAGTTGTTGAAGAAAGTATAGATGACCAGAAGAAGGAAAGAGGTATGTATGATTATGTTTGATAAGTTAGGTCATGTCATCATATAGTTGCAAGTATCTGGGATATATACTCTACCTCATGAGCATGATCAAAAGAAAGGGTTATCTTCTGATTAGATGCATTGAAGGCATGGTTCACTGTAATATCCCCAAATTTGGATTGTCAGCAATGCATATTAGAATAACACATTTTTTAGAAGTATGTGCAATGAAATGTAATTTCATCTCATGAATCCCTTAGATCTGGAGATATAGCATCTAAATGCAAGAGGAGAGAAAAAACAAATCAAACTAGGTGAGGTAAACATACCTCCCACACCTATTATGGCTAGAAAACACCCAAGAATGGGGCTGTAGCAATATGCAACAATACTGCATGAAAATAATGTAGTCTAATTGAGCAACAATAGGAGGCAAACAAGGAGGCTCAACATTCATGTATACATCAGTAAATCAGATCCATAATGAGGCCCATACAATGTACAACAGGAAATAGAAGACAATAATGGAAGAAATCCCTCAAAAAGAGGCATTGCAACACATGTATTGACTGCAAAAAGGCTTGACTACGTTATTTTATAGAGAATACGATAGCTGGAGATTAAAAATTAGATCTAGAGCTGAATAATGCATGAAAATTTAGATATATGACAGATCCATACACTATAGAGTCTCTACTTTACATACCCCTTGGGGTTTTCAGCAATACATGAAGCACATGGAGTAGATCTAAGATTTTATGCAGCAGATCTGTAGATCTATTCAGAATTTCTGAATCATATATAGGAGTATTCATATTAGATCTGAATATGACATGGATAAGAAAAAAAATCCATGGATCACCATAGTGAAGTGAATATCCCCAACACTAGAGATCACTCCACAATAGTTGCCAAAACACCCTACAACTTTTCTCTTTGTAGATAATGCAGTCCTGGAAGATAAACTGTGTTGTAGACCTGAAGAATAGTTTTTTTTTATGCCAAGATGTAGATCTGAAGCTCCAATTAGCTAATACACTCTTGTCAATGGAATAGAAGACTCTCCCACTGAAAAGAGGCAATAGAATGGTCTAGATTTGAGTAGATCTAGCCTCCACTTACTGCATCTTACAAGGAAAACTAAACCCTCAACAGGATCTGAGTTGTAGTTGGAAGATGAAGCTTGGCCAAATTCTTGATAGTGGAAAATAAAAGAAAGACTCCTCCAAGAGCTACTCAATGGAAGAGGTGGGATTCCTGATGAGGAACACCCAGTGCTAAACAACACTATTCTCTGCTAAAAAACAAAGAGAATGATATATGTCTAAATAGAAAATATATTTAGAAATATAATATAATCAAAAACCCCTCCCTTGATGTCCTCCTCTTCCTTTTATAAGATAGAAATCTTGTCAAACCCTAAACCATCTAAAATATTTAGCTCCATTCATATGTGTAGCCTCCAACTAAAATTGCGTTGTGCATCTAGGAGGTTTATTGCATCTAGACAATGTTGTTGATTTGGTCCTGTTGACCCCGTCAAATGTCTCAATCCCTTTCACACATAAGGGTGTTTTATTAAGGCAGCCTAGATTTAGCCTTGTTCACATGGGGCATTGATTTATTTTATTGTTTTAGGAGTTTTATTGATCCTCCTTTACAATTTTATTCATGCAATAAGAAAATGAAAAAAAATTGTATATTCCCATTAGCTTGGGCTAATTGGGAATATTACATTCCTCCCCTCCAAAACATTTCTTGTTCTTAAGCAACTGATAGGGTGAGTGTTGCAACTCTTCTCCTCCTCCATTGGTTACACCATCAAGGATAAAGCTTCCTTCATAGTCTAAGTGTTCACAAATCCAACCCTCCATGAATTGTTCCTCCAAATTCATTATGAGATGTACATAATCCATCCCACAAGGAGTTAAGAACTCACATGAAACAAACATGGCTGAACCAATACTCTCCCTGAAACATGTAACATAAGGTACATGGAGAGCCTCCATCCCATGAGGTACATACATGCTCCCATCCTTCCTCCATGCATACCCATAAAAAGTACAACTATATCATCAAGGTATGGAAGAAAAACTATATACAAGTAAACATAAATTTGAGCATGTAGAGGTGGGCCATAGTCCCACATATGGTACCAATGTAGTGTGCATCTCCTGCCTGCCTCAAATCATGACAGGTAAGTGGTTTTCCCACCACTTACTTGCTTCCCAAGCCATCTCACTATTTCTGAAGGTGAGAGCTATGTTTGGTGCCTTAGGGAAACACCCATCATGAAAGAAAATCTCCCTTTTCACATCAAGGGAGTGGCCAAATTCAGAATTTTTAGTGGCCCAATGTTTGCCATGATATCTGCAAGATATATCACTCCTCCTTGGAGTCATGGCCTACATAAAAATAGTGAAAAAATGCATACAAATAGAAAATGAAACATGCTTTACATATGTATGTCCTTCACCCAAAGTTCTCCTTATACAAGTGGAGGGGTGTATGGATCTTCCTCCTCCTTCTAGGATAGGAAGAGATGGCTGAAATAACTCTGTCATAGAGTATTGTTGCTTCCCCAACTCTACATAGCTCATGAATTCTTGGAAATTTTGATATAGTTCTTCCTTCAAGCCTTCCCAATCAAAGCTGCTCATGATGATGTTGTAGATCCTCATGGAATACATATGGTTGAAACAAAACTCTTTGTAGGCTCCTTGTAGTATCTTCTACTTGAGCTTAGAAGCTCTAGAAAATATTACCCTACCATGATGATAGATGACTCCTTCTTGGACTAAGTAGCCCTCTCATGTAGTTGGTCATCAAGTATCATACATGTGTGAAGATCTTTGGAATAATTCACTAGTAGTTGGGATTTCCAATACAAATCTACACTGCTCAACAATGACAGTGCTGATGATGTATCAACAGAAATTTATGTCATGTTGCTGACCTTATCCTTGACATCTCCTATGCCAAAGGTGTGCGTTGGAAGGCTTTCCCTTCCATTCTTCTCCTCCTTGGTATTCCCCATGCCAAAGGTATATGATGGAAGGTTGGTATTCATTCCTTGCTACCCTCTTTGCACATGCACATGCTCAAATGAAGATGGAGATTCTTGGAATTTAGTCTCCCATGGGAGGTTATCATCTATCCAAAATCCCCTTGGTCTTGCCAAAGTATGCATGTGTGGCCACCATCTTCTATCATGTATGGAAGATCTCTCTCCAAGTGAGATTATCTTCTGAGTTTTCATAATCAAGGATCTCCCTCCTTGCCCCATGATGGTGTTATCTTCAAATATTGCAGCCTCCTTCCTCAGCGCAGTATGAGATGAGAGAGTGGAAAATGGTGATGGCGCAGAAATATTTCCCTCCTCCTTGATCTCCTTCAACACTCTCAGCATTGTATTGTAATCTTCTAATGCTCCCTTAATAAATGGAGCATCAAGATGTGAGACATATTGCAAACCAAATCTAAATAATGTGGTCTCCTAGGTTTTTTACCACAAGATAATGATGTCTCGTGGTTCTTCCTCACATGCCAATCATATGGGATCATCATACCCCTGCTTCCACTATGCAATTCCATCTCTATTTTTTGTGTGGAAGTCCCATGGTAATGTGGTATCACTCTTAAAGATGCAAGAGTGCTTCTGATTGAAGCTTTTGATCCATCCTTTATTCCATGCAAAAGTGGGTCATCCTTTGCTATGTCAGCACTGTGACCCCTCCTTTGTTCTGTCTCATTGTCTAACATCCTAGACACATGCTGATCATGTTCTCCATATGTAATATTCCTTGGAACTTCTTGCAAAGATGCAAGAGCTCGTATAGTAGAAGCAATTGCTTCATCTCCATTTCTCAATAGAAATAGATCTCCTCCTGCTGTCACAGCACTGGAGGATATTCTATGTTCTCTCTTCCCCTTCTCATTATCAATGGAGAGTGCATCATCACTAAGAGACCCTTTTCCTTGATCTCCCATTGAAGAAGGAACCCTCCTATCTTCTCCTTGAGAAAAGAGTTCTTGTTGAAGTGGGGATTTTGCCTTTGGAAAAATATGCAACAGATCTTCAACCCTTTCAAAAATGTTTAGAAGTGGAGTTGGCTTTATGGATTCTTCCAACTCATGTAAAGATTTAGATTCCTTGGGCTTGATTTTCTCCCTCAAGGAAGCTTCAAAATATTTCAAATCAAATATTTTCACTAACATCCTAGTGAACTTTGCATAAGAAGAGATATTTACATTTTTCAAGGAAAGGACTCAAATAGCCACCAGGCATAAGCCCCACCTTGAAGATGCAGTATTCTACTCTCATGGATCCTTCTTAAAACTTGGTTTAGAGTTTGGAAATATGTTTCAAGCTTCCTTACCTAAGACTTGGCTAAGCTCTGGAGTGATCCATCGAAAGTAGGTAGAAAATCTACCCAAAGTGTATTGCATACACCCTCTTCTTATACTATGAGCTGTGGTCCTCTTGCATTTAAGTTGTCAAGTCAAACTCTAGAAAAGCATGGAGATATTCACTTGATCTAAGTGAGACTCATACTCTTGTAGATATTCACCAAAGTTTCCTCCTTTAGTGCTCCTCCTTCTCCTTCTTCCTTTGTCGAGAAAGTGGCCATGTTACATGATTTGTAGATCAAGTTGTGTGGGTGAATGGCAGCTCACACTCATAGTAAATCTGGGGCTTCCTTGATGTGAAAATATTATTGAGGGATGCAAGTATTTCCTCCACATTCCCCAGTTTCTTCTTTCACGTCTCTGCCGTAGCTTGAAAGAGTGTGAGAACTCTTCTCTTTTAACCTTCTAGATAAAGGGGTTTCACCCTTGTTTTATTTGTCTTCTGTGTAATCATATTTATTCCCATTTTATTTTTAGATACCTCTTCTCTTTGTCGGTAAGAGGCTCATATTCTTAGACATATTGGCTCTTAAGAAAAATCACAAGTTATTGCGAAGATGATGCTCGATACTGTAACATCCCCAAATTGGGATTATCAAGTATATTAAATACGCATTTTCAATTATGTGCGATGAAGTAATTTGTCATGGGTCCTGTATCTGGAGATCTAGCATATAAATCCAAGAGGAGAGAAAAAACAAATCAAACTAGGTGAGGTAAACAGACCTCCCACACCTAGTATGGCTGGAAAACTCCCAAGAATTGGGCTGCAACAATATGCAACAATACTGCTTTAGAAATAACGTAGTTTGGCTAAGAAAAAATAGGAGGCCAACATGGAGGCTCAAAATTCATGTATATACTAGTAAAGCAGATCCATAATGAGGCCCATACAATGTACAACAGGAAATATAATACTGAAGTAGAAGAAATCCCTCAAAAAGAGGTGTTGCAACACATGTATTGACTGCAAAAAGGCTTGACAACGTTATTTTATAGAGCATACAGCAGCTAGATATTAAAACTTAGATCTAGACCTAAATAATGCATGAACAATTAGATATATGATAGATCCATACACTATAGAGTCTCTACTTTACATACCCCTTAGGGTTTTCAGCAATACATGAAGCACATGGAGTAGATCTGAGATTCTATGCAGCAGGTCTGCAGATCTATTCAGAATTTTTGAAGCATATACAGGAGTATTCAGATAATATCTGAATATGACATGGATAAGAACAAAAATCCATGGATCACCACAGTGAAGGGCATATCCCCAACACTAGAGACCACTCCTCAATAGTTTCCAAAACACCCTGCAACTTTACTCCTTGCAGATAACGCAGTTCTAGAAGAGGGACTACACTGTAGACTTGAAGAAAAGTTTGGCCTAATGCCAAGATGTATATCTGAAGCTCCAATCATCTAATACACTCTTGCCAATGGGATAGAATAATTTCCCACTGAAAAGAGGCACTAGAATGGCCTAGATCTGAATAGATCTAGCCTCCACTTGCTGCAGCTTACAAGGACAACCAAACCCTCAATAGGATCTAAGTTGTAGTTGGAAGATGAAGCTTGGCCAAATGCCTGATAGTGGACAAGATGTACAAGACTCATCTAAGAGCTACTCAATCGAAGAGGTGGGATTCCCGATCAGGAACACCTGGTGCTAAACAACACTATTCTGTGCTAAAAAACCAAGACAATGGTATATGTATAAACAAAAAATATATTTAGAAGTATTATACATTCAACAACCCTTCTCTTGATGTCCTCCTCTTCCTTTTATAAGATAGAAATATTTCCAAACCCTAAACCATCTCAATGATTTAGCTCCATTCACATGTGTAGCCTCCAACTAAAACTGCGCTATACATCAAGGAGATTCAATTTACCTAGACAACGCTGTTGATTTGGTCTTGTTTACCGAGTCAAATGTCTCAATCCATTTCACACATAAGGGTGTTTTATTAAGGCAGCCCAGATTTAGCCTTGTTCACATGGGGCATTGATTTATTTTGCTGTTTTAGGAGTTTTATTGATCCTCCTTTACAATTGTATTCATGCTGATAAGAACATGAAACAAAATTGTATATTCCCATTAGCTTGGGCTAATTGGGAATATTACATTCACATATTGACTAGATAAAATAACATAATATTTCTATGAAAAATGAGGTGATTGACAAAGATGAAGGAAATATGATTGGGGGTTCCTAGGAAACAATATGTGAATAAGTAAAAGAAGAGATCATGAAAGATGAAACTATGGTCACATGGAAAATGAAATCAACATCCAATGACTAGAATATTTGGCTATGATATCTCCATAGGAAAGATATGAAGGCCTTGGGAAATTCTGGAACAAAAGAAGACCCTTGAAAAACAAATATCTTGGAGATTTGTAAATATGCATGCAGGATGTTAATGTTGCAACAAGAATATGTCATGATGAGGGGCGATCATTACAATGTTTGATAAGTTAGTTCATGTCATCATATGGTTGGAAATATCTGGTATAGATACTCTACCTCATGAGTATGATCAAAAGAAAGGGTTCTCTTCTTATTAGATGCATTGAAGTTATGGTTCACATATTAACTAGATGAAATCAACATAGTATGTCCTCATATGAAATATGAGGTGGTTGGAAAAGGTTAAGGAACTATGTTTGGTAGTTCCTTGGAAACAATATGTGAATAAGGAAAAGAAGAGATAGTGAAATATGCAACTATGGTCACATGGAAAGTGCAATAAACATCAAATTACTAAAATATTTGGCTATGTTATCTCCATGGGATACATATGAAGGCCTTAGGAAAGAATGGAAAGAAAGAATACCCTTGAAAAATGAATATCTTGGAGATGCTTCAATATGTATGTAGGTTGATGATGTTACAACACGAAGATCCCATGATGAGGGGCCATCACAATAGGTAACTTTAATTTGACTTCATTTTTTATTTTAGTGAACAATATCTAGATGGGTTGATACAGAGATACCTAAATAAACGTGTTGATGTCATCTACAACTAACACTCATGTGAAATAATGGAAGATCTTGAAGGATACATGAAGTGGAAAAGGTAGTTGTATGAGGAAAATCCAAATATGGTCTAATGGATCACTCTTTGATGAAAGGAAGGATGACATCAATGACATGGTTCAAGAAGGAAAGTGATGGACGACTGATGCCCTACAAAGAAGTCCCAAAATATGAAGGTTCGTGTTGTAGTTGTTACAACACCACCAAAATTTTTGGGCATATTCAAAATTTTGGGTCCCCCCTCTTCCCTTTAGCCCATTCTTGTTTTGAAGCTGGCCTTTGTGTTAGTATGAATCTTTCGTCGAAAAAATATCACTTTAGATACACATAAAAAATAGCCCTAACATCAATTATGGCTACCAATATCTTTAAATTTGAAGTTAGTTGATCCAAATAAAGTTGCACGAATCCAGATCTATGCATAAAAGACGTTAAGCAGTGAAAATAAAATGTTGCTCCATGCATCCAATAGATAAGACAAGAACAATATATTTGAAAGAATTTTTTTATTAAAGGGGCACCTGAGAGGAAAACAAGAAAGGTGTTTCCAATTCTCCTCAATGGGATGGGTTCTTGAAAGTCCTCAGCATTTCAGATCTAAAACTTCTCTCTCTTGTTGGTGTAGAAAACCCAAACAAACATAGAACTCAAAGGGAGCTCACAAAGCAAATGATGGAGAATGTGACAATGATAATGGCTCAAAGTCAGACCAAGAGTATAGATCCAGAGTGATCTAATGCAATGAAAGGTGACAAATGAATGGGAAAACCCTTCTATTTATAACAAAATATTAGGGTGGTCTAGAACTTGGTGCATGAATAAAATATTATTAACCAAATTCTAGAACCACCTTTTAGGAATATTTTATTATATTTGTTGGAGGGAAAAGGATTTTGACTTGGGTCAATTCCTTTATTTATAAATAATAAATAAATAAATGATTTATTTATTATTTTAAGGAAATGGTGGAAATATAATTAAATAAATAATTATTTATAAATGATTTAGTCAAATTTAACTAGGAATATTATTTAAATAAGGATTAAATAACTTATTCCTAGGAAATAATCAAATAAATAAGGATTTATTTAGTTTATTTCCTTGTTTTGGGTTAAATATGACTAGGAATAATAATTAAATTGATGTTTAACTAATTATTCCTTGAGGAAATATAAACAAATATAGATTTATTTATTATTTCCTTTTGGGGTTTTCTGTTTAGACCATAAACAACTTAATAAAGGTGTTTTACTAAGTTATTTCACATAGTGAAAGCAATTTTACTTAGAATTAAAAATTGAATTCTTACCTCAATTATTAACAGATCCCATCTAATGATAATAGGTTAGATGACCAAAAATGGTGTATAACACTTTGGTGGGTTACACTCCCATGACCTATTCTTGCCAAGGCTTGTCATTGTGCATATTCATATGATTCATAATGCGCCCACTTGTCTTGTTTTTCTCCTTGAGCACATTAGGGTTTGGGGAACTGATGCTTTCTGAAAGCTAATTGTGAGTTCCTCCATGGATTTGAATCTAGGTTTCCCATATTAGTCATCACCAATCATTGGGGACACCGAGCTCAGACAGATAAGTCTTCAGTCTGGCTTGCATTATGCTGGTTGTGCTAAGGTTTGGTAGAAACCCTAATTTCTCAAGAGAGTGATCCCATTCCCATTTTACCTAATTCATATTGCCCTAGAATACATTCTAATAGAAATTTCATGAAATCATGATAAAATCATCAAATATAATTTTCCTCAGGTTCATGATTGGTTTCCTCCATCTCAACATGTGCGTTAAGGTTTTCAGGGTTTTAGTGATGCATTACATGTCCTATGCACCTGCAAGGCCCTTTTATTTGGCATGTGAAATGAAAAAAAGTGGATACACCTTGTGTTGATGGTCAGGGCAAGGCTTGATATTCATTAGAGTATGGAAAAGGTTGGATCTCCTCTACACCTCTAAAACCCTAAATTATTTTGATTAAGAATCTGAAGATGCCTTGAATCAACTTTCACTATCTAGAACTCTTTTCACATATCACTTCAAGGCACTAGATATAAAAGCATATCATCACCGTGGGAAACTAAAATATTAATGTCATGATTGGTGGTTCCATTAAATTTCTAAATTTGAATTTGATTTCCAAAGTGAAGCATGAGTTGATCCATCCATGCAATTTATAACAAATTAATTTGGATTATTTTTTCATTCATGCTCCTAGAGTGAATCAATGTTTGTATTTTTATCTATTTATTGATCCCGCATTAAAATTATAACTTTTGTAAATTAATTTGTTTGTTTCATCTTATTTTTAGGACACCAAGAAAATGTGGCTTGGATCCACATCCAATAGGGAAACAACTGTATTTGAGGAAATAAAATCATAGGTCACAATTCATGGATAGATCACGAGTCATAGGTCGCGAGGATAAAAAGGCACATGGGCCACATAGGTTGCATAGGTCACAAGGCCACATAGTCGCAAAGTTCACATAATGACATAGTCGCAAATGTCACAAATTTCTCATAGGACTCATAGGCCACACATAGTTCGCATAGGTCGTAAGGTAGCCTAGGTCGCAAGAAACCCTTGGTTGCAAGAAAGACCAAGAGTCAAGGGGAGACCAAAGGCCACGGGCAACTCAAGAGTCATCCTGATGTATATCTACATCCTCAAGTGATTTTGTAATGGAAATTTTTGGTTTTGGAATTTTGGAGAGACGTTGTTTCTTATTGAATATATGCCTTTTGATGAATACAAAGAAGTGTTATTCTATCTCACTATTGAATCCGACGGAAGTCTCCTATGTGGTTGTGCTATGAATATGATCCTTTGAAATGAATGAATGATTTTTCAAGTATTGGTGCACCTTTGTACTGATGTATTCTCTAGTGTTATGAGCTTCCTTATAACACATGGATGATATATGATCTTCCTTAAATTCACAAATGTAAATGAAGTTTCCAAAGTCACAAATTCACATAGGCCCTAAGGTTCATATGCCGCAAAGTCGGAGGAATACTCGCATAGGCCCCAAGTAAAATTTGCCAAAGTCACAAAAGTAAGTCGCATAGGTTCCAAAGTAAGTTGCATAGGTTGCAAAGTAGCATAGGTCTCAAAGTAAGTCACATAGGTCTCAAAGTCACAAAGTAAGTCACATAGGTCTAAGTAGCATAAGTCCCAAGTAAATCGCATAGATCACAAAGTCACAAAGTAAGTTGCATAGGTCGCAGTAAGTCACATAGGTCACAAAGTAAGTCACATAGGTCGCAAGTAATCCCTGCATAAGAAGTTGCAAACTAAGTAAGGTTTTTAATATTCCCAATTAGCCCAAGCTAATGGGAATATACAATTTTGTTTTCATTTTCTTGTTGCATAAATAAAATTGTAAAGGAGGACCAATAAGACTCCTAAATATGCAAAATAAATCAATGCCCATGTGAACAAGGCTAAATCTGGGTTGCCTTAATAAAACACCCTTATGTGTGAAAGGGATTAAGACATTTGACTGGGTCAACAGGACCAAATCAACAGTGATGTCTAGATACATTGAATCTCCTAGATGCACAGTGCAGTTTTAGTTGGATCCTACACATGTGAATACAGCTAAATCATTGAGATGGTTTAGGGTTTGGCAAGGTTCCCATCTTATTTAAGGAAGAGAAGGAGAGCATGAGAAGGTTGTTGAAGGACATATTATTTGTGAATATTTTTTCTATTTAGACATTTCTTATTTTCTTGGCTGTTTAACAAAGAATAGTGTTGTTTAGCACCAGGGTGTTCCTAATTGGAAATCCCACCTCTTCCATTGAGTAGCTCAAGGAGGAGTCTTGCATTTCTTGACCACTATCAGGCATTTGGCCAAACTCTTCTTCCAACTACAATGTAGATCCTGTTGAGGGTTTTTTTTTCTTTGTAAGCTGCAGCAAGTGGAGGCTAGATCTACTCAGATCTAGGCCATTCTAGTGCCTCTTTTTAGTAGGAAAGCCTTCTATCCCCCTGGCAAGAGATTATTGGATGAGGAGAACCCATTTTCAGATCTTGGCTTGAGGCCATCTCATGTTCTAGAGCCTACGTCACAGTCCATCTTCCAGAACTACGTTATTTGCAAGGAGAAAGTTGCAGGGTCTTTTGGCACTTCAAGGAGGAGAGATCTCCAGTGTTGGGAATCTGCCCTTCACTGTGGTGATCTGTGGATTACAGATCTAATCCATGTTCCATTCAAATCTGATCTGAATATTGATGTATTTGCTTCAGAAATCCTGAATCATTCTGCAGATCTAATGCATTAGATCTCAAATCTACTCCATGTACTTCACTTTTTGCTAAAAACCCCAAGGGGCATTTGAAGAGGAGACTCTATAGTGTACAAATCTGATATAGATCTATATTTTTGTACATAGATCTGCTCTAGATCTGAAGTGTAATCTACAGCTATTTTCAACTAATAAAATAACGTTTTCAAGCTTGTACAATCTTATCATATGGTTGCAACCTCTTATTTTGAGCATTTCTTCATGTAATGTCTTCTTATTTCTGTTCTATAATGAAAGGGCTTCAATATAACTCTGATTTATTGTTCTCAATGATCATATTGAGCCTCCATATTGTCCTACTGCTACTACTTTGTTGAACTGCATTATTTTCTTAGTAGTATTGTCATATAGTGTTGCAGTCTCATTCTTGGGCATTTTCCAACTGTACTAGGTGTGGGAGACCTGTTTACCTCACCTAGAAGGATTTGTTTCTGATCTCCTATTGGATTCAGGTCTTATATTTTCATATTTAAGGGATCCAATGGTTGGTTTTCAATCCTGTAGCATACATTATTGAAAAATGCGTTTTTCAGGCATGCCTTGCTAAGCTATCCCATTTTGGGATATTACAGTGGTATCGAAGCAATTATCTTGGCACGGCCTATGCTTTTCTTGAAGAGCCAATATGTCTACAGAAGAATATGAGCCTCTTACTGACAGAGAGAAGAGGTATCTGAATAGAAGATAGAAGAAATTTGATTACACCAATGATGATCAAGACAAGGGTAAAGCCCTTGAAACTGGAAGTGATGAAGAAGGAAAGGAGTTTGCAAAAACTCTTTTGAAAGTTATGCAAGATCCTGCTAGAGAGATCAAAGAGATGAGACTGGACAGAATCAAAGAATCTCCTAAGATATTTCATCTTGGAGAAAGCTCTGGCATATCTCACCACTGGAATGATCAACCAGTGAATCAGCCACAAGTTTCCCAACGTTCCACTATGCATACCTTTTTGGCTGTGGGAAATGAAGGGCCACAAGAACAAGCATCCCTTGAAGACAAATTTGAAGAATATGAATAAGAGATTCAAGGATCACTTGATTTTTCAAAAGTTATGTCATTTGAAGGACAATAGAAGACCAAGGCATCAACATAGAGATGGTGGATTCATTCAGAATCATGATCGACATCACTCTATGGGCAGGTTCTTCCTACCTAATTTTGATGGGTCATCCAAAATTTCTGCCAAAGCATGGGTAGAAAAGCTTGACATCTACTTCTAGTTGAACAAAGTCCCTAAAATGGAAGCTATCAAGATTGTAGCGCTGCACTTTGAAGGTGAAGCACATGACTGGTGGTTCCATGGCTTGTCAACATTGGGTCGTGCTAATGTGACTGCTTATTCTGAGTTCACTAGAAGGGTGGTGGAAAGATTTGACAGAAGAGATCCAGAGGCACCTTTCATGAGCCTTTCAAAGTTGAAGCAATCAGGTAACACAGAGTCTTACATTTCTGAATTTTTGAGATTATCTGTTATGGTTCCTAACTTGTCTGCAACAAGGAGGGTGTATATGTTCATCGATGGTCTGGATGAACCTCTTCATGGGTTGGTAAGTCTACCAAACCCATTACCTTGCATGATGCCATTGAGAGGGCTAGAGACCTTCAAGATTCCTTGCCAAAAGCAAAGGCAAACTTTCATAACAAGCCCTCTTACCTTTCTAAAGGGAAGGAAGAGAAAGTTGCTCCTTACAAGGAGAGCTCATTCAAGAAGCCTCTTGATATTAAAGTCCAGAGGGAGCTAAGGAAGAAGAGGCTATGCTTCACTTGCCAATAATCATGGGCACCTAGAGATAGATGTGATGTTGGGAAAGCACACTACATAGAGGTCTTCTCAGATTTTGAGGAGGAAGAAGAAGATGATGAACCAAGAGGAGGTCACAGCGCTGACAATGTTGAGGGAGATCCAACACCATCAAGAGATGGGAATGGAGCATTTTCTTCTATTGGAGGAACTCTTGCATCTTTGAGGGGGGTACCTAAGTACTTGACCTTAAGAATTCATGGTTCAATCATGAATCAGAGGGTATCTGTTCTTATTGACAGTGGGGCCACCCACAAATTTATTTATGCTCATCTTGTGCAAAGGAGGGCAATACCCACTCATAATTTTGAGGGATCCTCTGTTTTGGTCCCAGGAGATAGAACAATGCAATGCATGCATTATGTCCCAGCACTCTCAGTCACCATGTGATCCTACACTTTGGTGGATCACTTCTTTGTAGTTGACATACTGGACACCAATGTTATTCTGGGTGTTCAATGGCTGATTACATTGGGGAAAGTCACCACTGATTGGGAGGCTTTTCAAATGGAATGGGTGGAAAAGAAGAGTGGTGCACCTCAAATTATCAGAGGCGTGCATTCTTACCCCTCACACAACACTTCCACACATAAAACAAAGATGGATTTGCGCAGTGGAAGCAAGGACCTTATAGTCCCATCCATCATGTTCATGAGATTTCTGCATGGTACACTGATATCTAGTGGAAAACCACCTGGGAGGCCACCTGATTCAGATTGTGGGGAAGACCTCACAACTTGCTGCTCCAAACTTAGATCTAGGAGGGATTGGAGCACTTGAAGACAAAGCTACAGTGCTAGGAGGCTTGGGTAAGCTCAAGAAGGAGGGATATATTCTTCCCTTCTCATCATCACCCACTCTCATTTCTGGATCTACGTTGTGGGAGGAGAAGAATGGGAGGATCAGCCTTCCAACATACACCTTTGGAATAGGATATTTCAAGGAAGAGATCAGCAACATGACAGACATTTATATTGATGTACCATCAGCGCTATCATTGTTGAGTAGTGTAGATCTGTATTGGAAATCCCAACTGCTAGTGGATTATTCCAAAGATCTTCACACATGTATGATACTTGATGACCAGCTGCATGAAGAGGGCTACTTAGTCCAAGGAGGAGTCATCTATCATCATGGTAAAATATTTTTGTCTAGAGATTCTAAGCTCAAGAAAAAGATCCTACAAGGGGCATACAAGGAGTTCTATTTCAGCCATATGCATTCCATGGAGATCTACAACATCATCATGAGGAGCTTTGATTGGAAAGGCTTGAAAGAGGAACTACATCAACATTTTCAAGAATGCATGAGCTATGTGGAGTTGGGGTAGCCAAGGGACTCTATGCAAGATTCATTTTAGCCATCTCTTCCTTCTTTTGAAAGAGGATAAGGTTCCATGCACAACCCCATGTGTAGGAGAGACTTTGTTGGTAAAAGATCTGATCATGTAAAGCAAGTTTCATTTTCTGATTGTACATGTTCTTTTACCATTTTTATGCAGGCCATGACTCCTAAGAGGATTAATGTATCATGTAAATCTCATGGCAATTGTCAGGCCACTAAAATTTCTGAACTTGGCCACTCCCTTGATGTGCAAAGGGATATTTTATTTCATGATGGGTGCTTCCCAAAAGCACCAAACATATCTCACACTTTCAGCCATAGTGAGATGACATGTGCAGCAAGTAAGTGGTGGGGAAACCAATTACCATACCTTGATCTGATGCAGGTAGGAGATGCACTGCGCTGGTACCATATGTGGGACTATGACCCACCTCCTCATGCTCAAATTTTTGTTTGTGTATATGTAGTTTTACTTCCATACAATGATGATATACTTGTACTATTTTTGGGATTGTATGGAGGGAGGATGGGGAGCATGTATGTACCTCATGGGATGGAGACTCTCCATGTACCTTATGCTACATGTTTTAGGGAGAATATTGGTTTAGCCATGTTTGTTTCCTATGAGTTCTTGACTCCTTGTGGGATTGATTTTGTACATCTCATGATGACTTTGGAGGAACAATTCATGGAGGGTTGGATTGGTGAACACTTAGATCATGAAGAAATCTTGATTCTTGATGGTGTCACCAATGGAGGAGGAGAAGTGTTGCAGCACTCACCTTATCAGTTGCTTGAGGACAAGCAACATTTTTGAGGGGAGGACTGTAATATTCCCAATTAGCCCAAGCTAATGGGAATATACAATTTTGTTTTCATTTTCTTGTTGCATGAATAAAATTGTAAAGGAGGACCAATAAGACTCCTAAATATACAAAATAAATCAATGCCCATGTGAACAAGGCTAAATCTGGGCTGCCTTAATAAAACACCCTTATGTGTGAAAGGGATTAAGACATTTGACTGGGTCAATAGAACCAAATCAATAACGCTATCTAGATACATTGAATCTCCTAGATGCATAGTGCAGTTTTAGTTGGAGGCTACACATGTGAATGCAGCTAAATAATTGAGATGGTTTACGGTTTGGCAAGGTTCCCATCTTATTTAAGGAAGAGAAGGACAACATGAGAAGGTTGTTGAAGAACATATTATTTCTGAAGATTTTGTTTGTTTAGACATTTCTTATTCTCTTGGGTATTTAGCGGAGAATAATGTTGTTTAGCACCAGGGTGTTCCTGATCGAGAATCCCACCTCTTCCATTGAGTAGCTCAAGGAGGAGTCTTGCATTTCTTAACCATTATCAGGCATTTGGCCAAGCTCTTCTACTCAGATATAGGCCATTATAGTGCCTCTTTTCTGTGGGAAAGCCTTCTATCCCCCTGGAAAGATAGTATTGGATGAGGAGAGCCCATTTTCAGATCTTGGCTTGAGGCCATATCATGTTCTAGAGCCTACAGCGCAGTCCATCTTCCAGAACTACGTTATTTGCAAGGAGAAAGTTGCAAGGTCTTTTGGCACTTCAAGGAGGAGAGATCTCTAGTGTTGGGAATCTGCCCTTCACTGTGGAGATCCGTGGATTACAGATCTAATCCATGTTCCATTCAAATCTGATCTGAATACTGATTTATTTGCTTCAGAAATCCTGAATCATTCTGCAGATCTGCTGCATTAGATCTCAGATCTACTCCATGTACTTCACTTTTTGCTGAAAAACCCAAGGGGCATTTGAAGAGGAGACTCTATAGTGTACAAATCTGATATAGATCTATCTTTTTGTACATAGATCTGCTCTAGATCTGAAGTGTAATCTACAACTCTTTTCAGCTAATAAAATAATGTTTTCAAGCTTGTACAGTCTTATCATATGGTTGCAGCCTCTTATTTTGAGCATTTCTTCGTGTAATGTCTTCTTCTTTCTATTATATAATGAAAGGGCTTCAATATAACTCTGATTTTATGTTCTAAATGATCATATTGAGCCTCCATATTGGCCTCCTGCTACTACTTTGCTTAACTGCATTATTTTCTAAGTAGTATTGTCATATAGTGTTGCAGTCCCATTCTTGGGCATTTTCCAGCTGTACTAGGTGTGGGAAACCTATTTACCTCACCTAGAAGGATTTGTTTCTTATCTCTTCTTAGATTTAGGTCTTAGATTTTCAGATCTAAGGGATCTAAGGGTTGGTTTTCAATCCTGTAGCATACATTCTTGAAAAATGCATTTTTCAGGCATGCCTTGCTAAGTTGTCCCATTTTGGGATATTACAAGGTTTGTGCCCTCGACCAGGCCTAAGAATCCTTGGTCGGTGAATGGCAGGATATATGGTAAATCCTAGAGGGTGGAGTCTTGATTAGGCCTAGGGATCCTCGACCATTGTATGGCAGGATTTATGGTAAAGCTTAGAGACCAGGAGACAGACAAATTCCTTGCAGTGTAGGTGGAGAAATCTGGTGGCATCCATGCTTGTTTAGGGCCTAGTGATCTGGTGGGGGTTGTGGTAAATCCTAGTTCTATTGATGAGGGTGAGGTGGTTTAGCCTCGGTAAGCCCTGGTTATTTTATAGTTATGAGTCCCACATTCATGATTGGAATATAGCACAAGGGTGATTGGCTGAAAGAAATGTTTGATTCATCCAATCTATGGTAGAGTTGTACATGGAATTCCCAAAATCGGTTGGCTTATGCATTCATTAATAAGAGTCTCTTCTCCTTGGTACTTCATGTGTAAATTTATTGGTTCATATGTGGCATTTATGGTTGTTGTATCCTTGTTAATTCTATTGGTTATATGTTGGTTATGAGCATGTTTTATGAAAGACTTTAGGTATGGTTCTTGTCATGTGATTAGAAAATGAGTATACAATTTATATATGTCCTAATAGATGATAATTCATTTATTCTGATAAGGCAACAATGCTTCTTTACGAATATCAGATAAGTATGAGACCCCTATGCTCAGATATGTTGTTATCATTGGTAGATTACATAATTGTGACATATTTGACAAAATTTCTGTGGGGTCCAGTCAAATCATTGATCAAATGTTTGCATTAGTACCTTTGTTTCAGTGTTATTTATCATTTTTAAAAGTCTCATGGAGTTCTTGGCAGTGGCCTGAGCCCTGGCCTTGAAAAAGTGGCATAGAATTTGGGGCCGCTGACACGAAACTAGCTGAAAATGTCCCCAGTCGATGGCTCGCCTTGTTGTGGGAGCAACTGAGGTCCCATATCAGTGAAAAGTTAATTTTCCTCAGGGGTTGGTCACTTGAAGGGTTGGTTGGCTCCTGTAAGTTCTGTAGTATGTGTGGAAGGTCAGTTTCATTTAGTTTTGTCGGTTATTCTTTCTTAACTAAACATATGGAGTTGAATCACATCACAGTAGCCTCTTGTCACATGTTTACCTCAGTGGACCGGGTAGCTTGGGTAAATGTGGGAGGAGGGTGCTACACAAATAAATTAAAACATCCTTTTAAACATTTATTCAGAATCTCAATTTTCCCATCAAGTTGAGAATGGTAAGTTGAATTGTGGGAAAATTGAGTAACCAAACAATAAAATAATTTATTCCAAAAAATTTCAATGAAATTGGATCTCGGTCAATTACAATCTTCAGTATTCCATGTAGCTTTTGGATTTTTTCCATGAATTATTCTGCCACTATACTTGATTCAGAAGGATGATAAAGAGAGAGAAAATGGGCATATTTTGTCATTCAATCTACCACTACCATAAGGACATTTGTTCCTTCAAATTTGGGTAAAATTCTAATAAAATGCATTGAAACTTCTTCCCAATGCTATCTTGGTATGGCTAATGGTTATAGGAGCTCAAGTTGCTAATTATCTCTCCCTTGATTTTTTGGATTACCGTACATTCAACCACAAACTTCTACGCATATGCTTTAATACCTTCCAAAAAAAATATTTCTTGATTCTACAGTATGTTTCCAAGAACCTTGAATGTTCCCCAATGGGAAAAGTGTGTACTTCCAAAAGGGCATTATATTTGAGCCGAGAATTCTTACATAAATATAAGCAATTTTTATACCACAATAAATAATCCTTCCACATATAATTTTCTATTGCATAGAGGTTCTCTCATAGTTGTTGAATGATCTTCCATACCTTCTCATCTTGCTTCCATTTTATCCTTGCTTCTTCCACCCAATCAAATTGTGGAATGGAAATAACGCATAGTAAACCCTTTATGTCTTCCTCTTTTCTTGAGAGTGAATCTAGATAAAAACATGCATAGGAATATATGAAGTTACATATTTACTAAGCCTCACATGATACTAATTATGGCTCTTGGTGTTTATGTAACAAGGAGTGAATAAAGACGAGAAGTTATTTGTCAAAATATTGGTGAAGAGACGATGTAAGCTCTAGTGCATTATGAACCTTGTTCCTTAAAAATGATAATAAATCAATGAATAAAATCCACTTCGAGGATGGAGCCTCCTTTTACAATGAATACGATACAAGACAAGATATGATGATCTTAATACTAAGACTAAGACAAGGGGTATAGTGAAAGGGGTTTTAGGGTTAACATGGGTTTTTTTTCTAGGGCTTATCATGTCCCTCCCTTTCAAATCATTGTTGTTCTCAACAATTAAATAACTATGAATGTTTTTGTATGAATAATTCATCTTCCCATGTCGCCTCTTCCACTGACAAGTTCTTCGATTTGAAGAGGTACTTAATAATTTCTCAATTTCTTAGTTGTTTGATCCTTGTTTTAATGATTTATTTTGGTTATAGTATGATTTTCCCTCTTTCATTAAATTTCTCACCTATTACGTTCTTTGAGAAAGAAACATGGAAGACTAGATGTACACATGAAGATGAAGCCAACTCTAATTTTTAAGCCATACTTCCAATCCTCTAAAACTACTTATAGGCACCATAATACCTAGGTGTTAAATTGATGTCGTTGGGGCATCCTTTTTCTTTATTGTGGTAAAATTCCCAACCCCACCCATCCTTTACCCTGGATAATAATTCATCCCATAGCTCAATAATCATAACTATGGATCACTTTTTGAATTAACACACGCAACCTTTTCATTTCCCAATTTTTTCACAAAGTCATATAGGAGCCCCAAATAACATGCATGACCATCACATACTTGTACCAAAACTTTTATAACTCTTAGCTCTTAGGTATTTAACCCAAACTCGTACATAATTGTTCCCACAACCAAGTGCATCAGCCTGAGGCACTAAGTCCTTATTCTCACATGTTTGGCTTCATTTATTCATTATAAATGAAACAAAGGTTTAAATCTCCTTTGGATGGATCTGGATGTACCACCTTTTTGTATGCTCGAATGCGTTCGGAACTAGATTATTCACTAGTCAGATGTCTAATTCCCGCATGGATACAAATCATAACACTTTAAAGTGGGGTCGATGTTGTATATGTTTAACTAATGTTGGATCTGAATGGATCCATATATGTTCACTTTTGATTCATAGATCCAGATGGATTTGGATCTACCACGTGAATTTCAAACATTGAGAAGGGAGGATTTAGAGGAGGTAAGATAACTTAAGTTACCCATGATACGTTCACCTAGAACAAGATGTGGGTTTGATGCTTCTAAAAACTTGTGTGCTTTACTAATCCGGATCTCCCTTATTATTATGGATGCACTTTATTGTTTTGGTCGAATTTTCTAAGGCCAGATTGACAACAATATTCTATTCAAGTGACGGAAAACTTTATCATTCTTGGCTGTGATAATGGATAAGTCCAAAAACACACCATCTCATTAATGACAAAGGATTTTTCTATAAACATAAGCTCACCACGACTCGATTATTACTTTAATTTTTGGTAATGATGAATCCTTTCATCCAAATATTCTTTCCACACTTGTTTCATCATGCACAGTAGCTCACCTACAAACTTTGATGTTTTATACACACAACCCCCAATTCCCACTCAATTGTTCACACAAATCTTGATTCCATAATTAAGAGATAAAACCCACATTAACTCATATACACAAAGATACACGTTGATTCAAATATAAACTAATTCAAATGCACATACACACAATACTGAGGTTAATTTGTCAATCGAAATCCACATAGATTGTTAGGTCCCTATATTACTAGTGTAGTCCATTATTGTGTAAGTGTATCCCCCATTATTGTTATTTTTGTACCCCTATAACCCTCATATTGTTTTTATTGTTCCCTTATATTATTATTGTTAGGTCGGATAGGATTATATTGTGACCCCATGGACTCCTATATATAGAAATGAGGTTTTGTCATTTGTATCATCCAAGAAATTTTCATTTATGTAACGTAAAGGAGGTTTCCCCCTCGAAGTGGCTTATTTCTAAGGCGTTGATCTCTCTTTTCTTCTATTTTTGGAGTTGGTTTCATAATATTTGGTATCAGAGCTTTGGATTCTAGGGTTTCGCTACTCCAAACATGCCATCGTGGAATTTTCGCTATAAAATTGTTTTCTACGAAGGTTCTGAAGCTGAAATTTTTATAGAGCGAAGCCGAAATCCTTAAGAACATCGTGTAAAAATTTCAGATCTTGGTTCGCCATATTTTCAGAGATATGATCTGAGGAAGTTAGGGTTTTTTTAGGCTCCCGAATTTCACCTAAAACAAGTCATCGTGGAATTTGCGCTATAACATTTTTTATACGAAGGTTAAGAAGCTAAAAATTTTACAAAGTGAAGCTGAAATTCTGAGGAACTTCCTGTAAAAATTTCATATTTTGGTTCGCAATATTTTCGGAGATATGATCTGTGGAAGTTAGGGTTTTTTCAAGCTCTCGAATTTCATCTCAAAGAGGTGACTGTGGGAAACTCATCATATCTCTCTCTTTAAGCATCGTATTGGAATTATATAAAAAATGGCGGCAAGTACACGGACTGTAGCTTCATGTGTATCAATTTTAGGGCCGAAGGAGGAATCAGTGACATGTGGCACACCGTACAAGTTCGCTCTACTGAACCAGTCCATAATTAGGTCATTGTGGGAGATTGAGCATAATTTTGCCTTGAAGAATCCAAATCAGGTCAGACTTGTGGCATTCGAAAGAAGATTCATAGGGATACTATAGGGCCTAATTTCAAATATTGAAGATCTGAAATAACATAGATAATTCAGTTTCAATATCGAGCTCCTCAAGAGCAAGAAAAAGGTGTGTATTTTTTAAACAAGTTTTCATAACATTTGTTTGAAAAATCAGTTTGAAGTGATTCCAAGGGCATATTGAAGCATATATATCAGTACTGAGTTATATAATGCCTCCCAAAAATAATTCCACACCCATTAAGCCCTCAGAAAGATATACTATGACGCATGAAGAGGAAGAATTGCAATATGAGATATCAAAATTACGGTACCCAATGCAACAAATTTCGATCTTACGAAGAGCAACCGAAGATGACATCGATGGTTTAAAAGCATAAATGGAGGCTAATTTGGACGGTTTGAAGGATCAAATGAAAGCTAATATGGATGATAAAATAGTGGAAGATCACATCTAGCATCAACAACAAGTTCTCCAACTCTCAAAGGATGACCTAACTTTTGTGCAGAATCAAATGAAACAAGAGGAATATCAGCATCACATTGAAAGAAGTTTTGAAGCAGTCGCAGAAACAAGAACTCGAAAACTACCAAATCGATCAATTTCAAAGTATCTCAGCAAGTGCAAGAACTTACCCATTGAAGATTCCACATGGAAGGATGAGAATTTTATACAAAAGCATCAAGAAATAATCAAGCGTTGAGGACAACACTTGTTTGAAGGAGAGGGGCATGTTAGGTCCCTATATTACTAGTGTAGTCCCTTATTATGTTAGTGTAACCCCTCTCATTGTTATTGTTGTATCCATGTAACTCCCATATTGTTATTATTGTGCCCTAATATTATTATTGTTAGGTCAGCTAGGATTATATTGTGACCCCAGGGACTCCTATATATATAAAGGAGGTTTTGTCATTTGTATCATCCAAGAATTGTTCATTTATGTAATGTAAAGGAGGCTGCCCCCTCGAAGTGGCTTATTTCTAAGGCATTGATCTCTCTTTTCTTCTATTTTTGGAGCTAGTTTCATAACATATATATTGTACAATATGGTCAAATTACACAAGTTTATGGGCTTTTCTCTACCCTAGCCCTTTCCAGTCTAGCATACCTCTCTTGGTCTTTAGCCTCTCTGTGCTACCTTTGTTCTTCTCTTCTTCTATCTACTTTCCATTTACAAGAAGCAATTATGTAAAACAACGTTGGTATGTTGAGATCCACTAAAAGTGGATCTAATCTTCCATACAAGGAAAATAGCTAATCTAGCCTAAAATTTTCCAGCTCCTCGACAAATCTCTTCAAATAATACATTACATGTCGTTCAATAAATTATTCCTCACTTCCTAAATAAATCTCCATTTAGAATAAAAAATCAAATCCCTCTCTTTAATTACATTAAATTGACTTAAATTAAATTAAGGGAACCCACTCCATTTAGTAAAGGTGACAATACCTCATAGGTCTTGTTGACATGTAGAATGCCCCTACATCGGACTCCCTGGGTAAAAATAATTCATGGACACTTGTTCATGATTATGCTTCTATTGGTTGTACCTTTCACCTTAGTTGTCTAACATTTTTCTATTGCAGGTGCATTTACTATGATTTCTTCCTCCTAGATCCCAAACTTTGTTTTGTTGTTGTCCAATTGCATCACTCTCATGATCATCTCCAACAACCTTTGTTCTTATGTTGAACTTTCTTGTTAACTTTGTCTTCTTCACCTTTCGTAGTTGTTAATGTGTTGATGTTTTTCTCATTCTTATAGGTTTCCATACTTTATTTGTTGAAAATTGTAACAAGAAATTCTCAATTTGATTTTACCTTGGTAAAATTAGGAAAAATCAAATTTCCACATCAGCAAACAAATTAGATGTACTTAACTTGTGTGACATGGCTCTTGTCACTTAGTTAACTCTATAAATTCGAGTTAAAGGAGTTATAATTCAATTAAGCATGTGTAATTTCTAATTTGTACCAATCAAGGTCAGCTATTTCAAGTTGTTTTCAGTTAAACTAGTTCTAACTGTTGGAGGAACTAGTGGAAGATCAATTGTGCAGTGGGACTTCAATTAAACTCAATGATCATCTAGTTAACTGATCAATCAGCCCAAAATATCTAGTGTATGCAAATAATTCAGGTTCCCCAACTATGGTGGAGATTCCAAGGCAGTGTAACATTAGTTGTAGACTAGTCTTGAGTGTACAGATGTTGCATGCAGTCAAATGATCAACCTTGGGAATTGCACAATCATTTTGGAGGAAATTCCTAAATAATAGGGGCTTAATTTCCTCAGGAATTGGGCAACGAAATACGGGTCAAGCAGAGGCATAAAATTGACTAATTATAGTTAAGAGTTTCTAAGTGAGAAAAGAGATAGGTTATTCACTTGCAAGTTGTGCTTAGTTGAGAAAAGAAATTGTAATACATATCTATTCATCATATTAATGTAAGTAGGAAAGGGGGTTTTTACCAAATTTCTTTCCCCTGGAAAAATACTATGTGCATGTGTGTTATTTCTCATTGCATGTTTTTGATTGATGTTCTAAATTGTGAATTGAATTCTGCACAGTAGTAGAGTAGGTTTTTGTCTCGTATTTTGATTAAAATTTCATGACCATATGCAAATATACATGATAATTTCTACATGACATCGGCGCAGGATTCACATTAGAAAAATAATTTTGAATTGATTTCTCATGAGGATCGATTTTTCAGTTCATTGTAGCAGCATCTCTACAAAGTTGGGAAGATCACCTTCAATGAGTTGAGACTAGAGTATGCCTTGTAAGGTAGCTCCAAATTCATTGCATGGAAGGATCACGTGGAGGTGGTGCTTGATGACAACATATTGCAAGAATATGTCAATATAGACACTGTGAAACCATAGACATCTAATGCCTAGAACCTATCTCATTGGAAGAAAACTGTAGCCAAGGCAAGGATAATAATATTGAAGGGTGTACAGGATCACGTTGTCTCAAATATCCATGGGAAACAAAATTCATTTTGCAATGTGGAAAGCACTGACAGAATTTTTCAAGAACTATAGCGACCACGGGAAACTGGCACTCAAGGATAAACTTCAAAATATCAAGATGCAGAAGAATGACACTATTTTACAGTATCTGAGCAGGTTCACACAAGTTCATGATGAACTTGGTGGGGTTGGTGTTAGTGTTTCAGAAGATGACTTGGTAAGCCTAACCCTAATAGGCCTTCCCAAGAGTTGGCATAGCTACCAAGATTCGGTGAACGAGAGGGAGAAACTACCTAATTGGGAACGCTTATGGTCAAATTTGGTACAGGAGTAAATAAGGCGGAATACCAAAGATGGGACTTCATCCAAGAGCAAGGATGAAGAAAAATTTGAATTGGTTGGAAAGGGAAAGAATAGAAAAGGGAATAAATCTCAAACCAAACCAGAATCCAGCCAAGGGGGTAAGAAGAAAGACTTGTCCAAAATAAAATTCTTAAATTATCATGAATTTGGGAACTATTCCACGAAGTGTCCACACAAAAAGTTGAGAAAGAAGACCTCAGGGGGAGAATTAGGTGAAGCCTTGGCTTCACAGTTCAAGCTTGAATTCACCCTTATTGCATGCATAACCAGCACAGTGATGGGGATCGTGTGGTACTTGGACTCAGGTGCATCATTCCACATGATAGGGTGTAGAAATTTTTCCAATGACTTGGAGGAGAAATATTTGAAAATGCACATTGAGTTGGGGGATGACGGAATGTAAAATATGACCGGGATTGGTACAGTCACCTTTCAAAGGGTGTTGAGATCCCCTCTTAGACTAAAGGATGTCATTTTTTTTCCAGACCTAAATAAAAATCTCATCTCTGTTGCAATTTTGGAATACCATGGTTATGATGTGATCTTCAGCAAATGAAAAGCATTCCTGAGACACATATTCATGAGACCAGTGAAGCAGATCGAGGTTCATGTGAATAAATTGTATAAGCTAGATGTGGAAGATTGTGTTGCATTAAGCAGTAAGGCAGAGAAAGTGCACATTCGCGATGTCGATGAACTTTGGCATAGAAGACTTGGCCATTTGCATCATGGTGCCTTGAATATTATTCAACAAATAACCACTAGCCTCCCTAAAGGAGCACTTGAGAAACATGATGTTTGCAAATGATGTACTTTGGGGAAGTATACAAAATACACATTCCATGACAGGGACAACAAATCGCATGCAGTCTGGAAAGGATCCACTTCGATGTTTGTGGACATTTCTCAACAACCTCCAATGCTAGACACAAATATTTTTTCATCTTTATTAATGTCTTCTTAAGGAAGTGTCGTATCTTATTTATGTGGAAGAAAGATGAGACATTCTCCAAGTTCGTAGAATTCAAGGCTCTAGTTGAGAAATAAATCGATAAGAAGGTGAAGGCTCTAAGAAGCGATAATGGAGGTGATTATGTTTCAAAAAAAAAAATGAAAGAAGGCATTCGAAGAGAGCTGACAGCACCCCACAACCCATAGCAGAATGCAGTGGCTAAGAGAAAGAACAGTATCATTGTGGGAGTTGTGAGGGCTATGTTGCATGACCAAGGCCTACCACTGCATCTGTGGGCATAGGCATGCAATACAACAATCTATTTACAGAACTAAATTCCTCATTTTATTCTTGGTATGATTACACCGGAGGAGGATTTCTCGAGGAGAAATCCTGATGTGTTGCATTTTAGGATTTTTGGAGCTTTTGTTTACTACCATGTCTCCAAAGAATCAATGAATAATATTGAGCCGACAATATAGTTGGGGGTATTTGTAGGTTACACAGAAACCTCACACAACTACCATGTGTACTTACCTTCACTCAGAATGATAGTTGTTCGAAGGGATGTAAAGTTTGATCAGGAGAAAGCGATGTGATGCTCTCTTGAGAGGGAGCTTTAGATCCCACTAAAGGAGGAGCTTTTAGCTCCAAAGGAGGAGCCTTAGGAAGTTGTGGAGCAACCACCAATTGAGGAGCAAAGAGTGGAGACATCCACTCAAGTAGAACCATCCAGAGAAGGCAGAAAAAGGACCATGGAAGTTGATATACTTGTGTAGCATGTGAGGGAGAATGTGGGAGCTCCTTCAAATTTGCACAGGCAGAGGAGGTCACATGATCGGTATATTGGCTACATGGATTTAAGGACTGATATTGTATAGACTGAGCCATCCTCTTTCAAGGAAGAAGTAGAGAAACTTGCATGGGTTGATGCAATGGTGGAGGAATACGAATCCATTATAAAGAAAAATGTTTTGTAAGTGGTACCAAGACCAAAAGATAAATCAATTGTGAGTTCAAAATGGATATTCAAGGTTAAGCATGCAACAAAAAGAAGCATAGAGAAGTATAAGGCCATATGTGTTGAGGGAATTGACTATGAGAAAACCTTTTCTCTTGTAGTAAGGTATTCATCCATTAGATCAATCTTTGAACTGGTTGCACAGATGGGGTAGAAGATGCACCAGATGGATGTAAAAAAAAATAAAAAAATCTCAATGGGGTTATTGAGGAGGAGGTGTAAATCGAGCAACCATAAGGTTTTGAGACATTTGATGAGGAGTCTCATATGTGCAGAGTCAAGCGAGCATTGTACGTCACAAACAATCACCTCGTGCTTCGTACACCAAGATCAACAATTATCTCACTGGTTTGGGATTCACCAAAAGTGAAGCGGATGCAAACATATATCATATCTTGGTAGAAGGTAATTTTCTTATTATTGTCATATATGTTGATGATTTAATATTAACTGGTGATGAGAATTTGATTAGATCTTGCAAGGATTATCTTGCAAGGGAATTTGAAATGAAGGACATGGGTCTCATGCACTACTTCCTTAGGTTGGAAGTATGGCAAGGCGATGGGGAAATATTTGTGTCTCAAGTAAACTGTGCAAATGAGATAATATAGATATTCTTCATGGAGAGTTATAAACCCATTGAGACACCTCTAATGACCAACTTGAGGAAGGAGGATGCCACTTCAGGTGAATAAGTGAATGCTACCATTTATCGGCAAATAGTGGGTTCACTGATGCATCTTGTGAACACACGACCATATATGTACTATGCATTCAACCAGCTAAGCTAGGTTACGGTTAGGCCAACCAAATTATTTTAGAATATAGCTAAGCATGTTTTACAGTACCTCAAAGGCACTACCCAGTTTAGAATATGGTACATACAGACAAAGCGAGTGAATTTGTGTGGCTTCACATATGCAGATTAGGCGGGGATTCCATCAGACTAAAAGACTACATCATGTGGAATTTTTATTGTTGGGTTCGCATTTGTTTCCTAGTACAGCATGAAGCAAATATTTGTGGTGCTCATCTTGGAAGAAGCGGAATACATGGTTGCCAGTCAAGCAACATGTGAGGCGATCTAGATGTGAAAGATACGTATGGGACTGTTTGGTTAGATGATGGATACAACTGTGATCTACTATGATAATCATAGTTGCATCAAGCTCTTTGATAATATTGTATTTCATTATCGATCCAAGCATATAGATATCCAGTATCACCATTTACAGTATTATGTGCAGAGGTGGATAATGTTGCTACAATACATTCCGATAAAGGAAAAAGATGTTGACATTTTGACAAAAAAAATTTCAAGAGGGAAATTCGAGTTCCATAAGTGCAGGATCGGGGTGGTTGATAATCCATTTCTTGTTGAGAGGGAGTGTTGAAAAATGCAGCAAGAAATTCTCAATTTTATTTTTCCTTGTTAAAATTGGGAAAATTTGAATTTCCACATCAGCAAACAACTTGGATGTAGTTAACTTATGTGACATGGCTCTTGTCACTCAATTAGCTTAATAAATTTGAGTTAGAGGAATTGATTTTAATTTAAGCTATTGTGATTGCTAATTTGTAGCAATCAAGGTCAATTATTTCAAGTTGTTTTTAATTAAACTAGTTCTAACTATTGGAGGAATTAGTGGAAGGTCAGTTGTGTAGTGGGACTTCAGTCAAACTCAGTGATCATCTAGTTAATTGATCAATCAACCCAAAATAGCTATTACATGCAAATAATTCGAGTTCCTCAGTTGTGGTGGAAATTCCAAGGCAATCCAATATCAGTTGTAGACTAGTCTTCAGTGTACAAGTGTTGCATGCATTCAGATGATCAACCTTGGGAATTGTGCAATAATTTTGGAGGAAATTCCTAAATAATAGGGGGCTAATTTCCTCAAGAATTGTGCAAGGAAAAAAGGGCTCAAGAAAAGGCAAAATTTGACTAATTTTGGGTCATAGGTTCTCAGTGAGCAGAGAGATGGGTTATTCACTTACAAGTTATGCTCAATTGAGCAAAGAAATTGTAATATATCTCTATTCATCGTATTAATGCAAGCAAGCAATGGGGTTTTTAGCAGATTGCCTCCCTTGGAAAAATACTATGTGAATGTGTGTTATTTCTCATTGCATGTTTGTGATTGATGTTCTAAATTGTGAATTGAATTCCACGGAGCAGTATAGTAGGTTTGTGTCTTTTGATTTTGATCAAAATTTCATGAGCATTTGCAAATCTACATCATAATTTCTACATTATTTTGCAATGTTCCACTTTCCTTGCTGATGTATTCTCTTAAAATCAACATATTTATATTGTTGACTATCTTGTTCACTTTTGTATGCCTCCTCTTAGGCAATTTATTCATAACATACATAACTCTTCAATCCCAATGTTTAGCATGTGCCTATGTTGATTCATGCTGCTAACACTGCTCCATTGTAGCTTTTCTTCAAAATTTAAAAAAATTATGGCCTCCATTGCCATTTCACTCCTCAACATCCATTCTTGATTACCAGGCATCTCTTAAAAAATGTTTAAAGCACTTTGTTGCCTCCTCCATGGTTGTTTTATGAAATATTGACTTTAATCCTCTAAACTCTCGTTTGTACTTATATCTACACATGAAACAAATTTATAATAGTCATTGAATCCTCGAAAATTACCATCAATCGTCAGGATGATTGCTCCTTTTTCTCCAATGTTATTTACAAACAAGTAGTCTATTGTCTTTCCATGTACATTAGCTCCTCTTTGAACATTTGATTTATCTTTTTTAGCCCGCTAGTGAAATTTTTTGTTGTCTTCCTCTTCATTCTTTTTGTTTGCAATCTTCATGCAATCCTCCTAAATCCTTGGATTGACTAACCCTTCCTCTAAAAGTTTTAATTCCACAATCAAATATAAAATTCCAAGGCTATCATCCTTAATTCCACATGTTGGACTCTTGTCATCATTCTCTTGTTCTGAATGAAATAAATTTTCATTCTTGTGAGACATTTTCATCACTTCTTCCCTTGTCTCAAATTCCTTCATACCTATACATACACAATCAACTTTCTTAAAATGGGTTAGAATTACATCCAAATATTTTTCTTCACCTTAATTGTACTCCTTATGTATTTAGAAGCCAACTTAACTTGTTTCATTGCAACAATAGGTTTCGGTAATTGTTCTTTTGTAATTGCATACTTCAAATGTGTACAGGTTTCTTTTTTATTCACTTTGTGAGACAATGTTTTTCATTCTTCATTTCTATGATAGATTATTGATTTTGTTCTTTCTCAATGCCTTGAAAAAAAATTATTTCATCTTCCCTTATTCTCATGACAATATTCAATGATTTTCCTTTATGTCCAATACCTGCAATCAACACCAATCATTAATTTTAAAAACATAAGGTTGTCTAGCCTTATTTGTTGTTTTTGTTATCATATCTTCACGTTGATCTAAAATTTTCAAGCACTCCACGAACTCATCCCAAATTTAATTTTATTCTTCCTCATTCTCAATTGTTCTGAGTTCTTCTTCCTTCAACTGGGTTCTCATCAGGCGCCTCATCCCCATCCTAAAATTTCTTGCAAACAATTATTTGACAAGCCATTTAACATGCTTCTTCATTCTCCGTCCACGTCTATGGTATTTTTTTTATCCACGGGATCAATTAAATGATCAAAATCCAAAGTGCTCAAAACGGCTCGAAGAAGTTGCCAAAGCGAAGATCTCAACACCTTCAATCCAATGCAACTTATTTCACTCAAAACCAATATAGTATGCTACCGATATCACGTTCTGACCGATTTTTCAAAAAAATAAAATTTTAAAATTTTGAGTTGCAAGGATGCCCAGACAGTAGTCTGTATGATGACTAGGTATATGACTGGGCAGGTGACTATATTTTTATGGGCCAATTATGTGTTAACAAGTGTCTTATTCTTAGTGGTCGAGGGTTGGTGCAATTTGATTGGCTCAAGGTTTGTTTTGTTGGACCAATTAGGGAGAGCCATGTGGGCCAATCAGTGGCAGCCATGTGGCCTCCTCTTATTGGTGTAAAATTATTGTATGGTCAGGTATGACCTCCACAGGATTCAAACAACAGACCTATGGGGTGGCAGCATAGTGCTCCACCACCGCGCCACAACTATTACTTATAAACCATAGGCAAAAGGTGATATATAAATTTTCATTGTATTCGCATTAGGGGTCAGGGCCGAGACTAACCCTTGGCCCTTGGTCCACCCCATGGCCACTAGACTGCAGCTAGAGCAGACAGGGGGCAAGGTTAACCCCGACCCCAACACCATATGTTATAGCACACCATATATCAATGCCAAACATTATATGTTATGTCAAACCATATGATATATCACCCAAACCATATATTATAATTCATATCACAGTTTGGTTATGGTTGGAACCAAACCAAGGCGTATACCACAATTTGAAAGCGGGTTTGGTTTAAGTTTTGGCATCGGGTGTGTTAACTGAACCACAACAGATAAACCATATTTCATAGTGGGGTAAGGTTTGTATCAACGCGTAGGGTACGGTGCAAAAATTTAAATGCTAACTGGTGGTTACATCAACCAAACCACTGCACAACCATGGTCCGAAGCTAGATAAACAAAATAGCGCGAAAATTTCAAACAGTCTGAATCCAATAGCCCGAAATGCACCACGTAGCCCCTGATCGGTCGATTCATGGGGTCACCCATATTTTAAAGCATCTGAAAAATTGAACCCGAACCGATGCCAATCTCGCCGGCACAGGGAAAATTTGTCACCTCACGTGGCCAAAAAATGCAGAATTTGTAGGATGGATAGTAAATGGGTGTGATTTGGAGGACAACCAGCAGGAAAACTTCTCTAGAGAAAAAATCAGTCAATTTTTTACATTTTTGAGTGTAGAAAGAGCCAAGCTATGGGTTTTTTACTGTTATGGAGCCATTGGAGACATTATTTTTTCATTCTAAGCACTAAAAATACATGTAAACACTTATTTTTTAGAAAAATGAAATATGCCCAACATTGGAAGCTGGACCAAGAGATGTAGCCTAGGAGGGGTGAACTCCATCATCATTTGTTGTCTTGTGTTTGTTTTTATGGTACTGTTGTCTCCATTATTTGTTGTATAACTGAGTTTAATCACGTGTTTTTTGAACTATTGGAACCTGTTAAACTGCATAAAAAACTTAAATTTTCGCTTGCAAATCTTACCATAAACCTTCAAGTTTACATGTACAGATTAGTTTGGTATCAGAGCTTAGGTTCTTTGGTTATTTGGTTTTTTGAGGGTTTAATTTTGCTACAAGTTTTTCTGATTCTTACAAGGTTGAATGTCGAAAGAGGAGAAGGAAAACTTGTGGGAACAAGTCCTCAAGCTAGTTCAAGGAGAGCACATTTTCCATAATCTCCACCACCAGTTTCACCTCAAGTTTCACCAAAAGCCTCACCAGTAATGGAAAATCAAGGAGAGCCTCACAATATGACTGAGGATGTGAAGGATGAGGAGGAACATCAAGTAATTTTCCATCAAGGACAACTTCATTAAGTAGGTTTCCATCAAGGACAACATATTGCATCATATTGCCAACAATCTCCCCCTTTGGACTTGATGGCAACCATGATGGTGTTTGATCACCACAATAGATAGATACATTAATAATAACCATTTTTCAAACACCAAGATACTCTCCCCCTTTGACATCAAGGGAAAAGGGTGGATCAATACCAAAACAAGGTTTCTCGTCCCTTGTAGAAAGAAGAGCTCTATAGATCTGATGTGCACTGAAATTACGATGCTCCCCCTAAGTTCATTCTAAACCTTCAGATAGATTTTTCAACAAAGTACATGACTCTATAATTCAACTGAGTATGACCTTTCCTATCACCAAGGACTCATACTTACATGAATGATCCAACCAAGTGGAATTACCTATTTGACTCAACTTCCCAACCAAGTGGATTTACAATTTTGAACAAGTCCTTACATGACTGAATATAACAATTTTACATCATAGGTCTCAACATGACCAAATATGACTTTGTATAACCATGACCAAAATAATCTCAAACAGTAGATCATAACACATAAATCAATTAGAATGCCAACAATGCATCCTTTTCAATCAAGTCAGGTGCTGCCCCTAAACTTGTGCATCCTGAACACCTTCAACAACCAATTCATCAAATCATCTTCATTAAGGAGATGAATATCAAAGAAAGGTATAGTAAGATGAATACTAGAACAATGACAGAGATTTACCCCACAGCACCACAGACTGTTTAGAAAATTGAGCCAGAAAAATTCTGTCAGCAAAAACCATACGCGGTTTTATGCACAGAAACTCGCGTATATACGTGATTTGCCTTTATGAAACCAGCATACCGACTTTAATATTTGGACATTAAGAATATTTTATAATAGAGGCAGAGGAAACTCCCAACTTCTGTCTGAGATATTCGAATCCTTCCCTGGGAAGAGGTTAGTAAATATATCTGCAACTTGTTCTTTGGAGGGAACATACTCTAATTTAACCTTTTGTTCACGTAGGAAGTGATACTTGATAGGAATGTGCTTGGTCTTGGAATGCATAACAGGATTTTTCGAGATACTAATGGCACTTGTATTATCACCTATAATGGAGATGGGAGGTGAACATTTGATTTGAATATATTGTAATTTCTACATCATCCAAAGAATTTGTGTGCAACATGATGCCGCAGCCAGATATTCTGCTTCCGCTGTAGATAAGGCAATAGAAATTTGTTTCTTGTTGAACCAAGAGACTAATCGGGGCCCCGTATAGAATGCACCACCACTAGTGCTTTTTCGATCATCAAAATTTCCTGCCCAATCCGCATTTGTGTAAGCATGATGAGTGAGATCAACATTCTTTAGATATCATATACCAAAGTCTTAAGTCCCTTGTAGATATTTGAATATTTTTTTTACATCCTGAAGGTGAGACTCTTTTGGATTAGCTTGGAATCGTCTAACAATCCCAACTGCATACATAATGTCTGGTCTTGTCCCAGTTAGATAAAGCAGACTTCCAATCATGGATCTATACTTTGGTTGACTCACCATGGGAGAATCATCATGAGAACTGAGGTTACATCCAGTTACCATTGGAGTACTCACAGGTTTGCAGTCTTCCATCCCATAATTCTTCAGAATTTTCTTGAGATATTTTTCTTGTGATAGAAATATGCCATATGTTGCTTGTTGTACTTGTAAGCTAAGAAAATATGTTAGTTCCCAAGTAAATACATTTCAAATTCTTGCTCCATAACAGAAGCAAATTTCTGACTCATGGACTCTTCATTATTTCCAAAAATGATGTCATCAACATACACAACAATAATCAATAGTTTATCCTTCTCTATTTTTGTGTATAAGTTACTGTTAGCATATCCCTTTGTGAAACCTTGTTGTTGAAGATATTTATCAAGACGATAGTACCATTCCCGAGGAGCCTGTTTGAGACCATATAAAGCCTTTTTAAGTTTTCAAACAAGTTTTTCATAATTTCTCAGAATGAATCCTTCTGGTTGTTCTATATAAACTTCTTCTTCTAGATCACCATTGAAAGCATATTTTACATCCATTTGATAAACTTTGAATTGTTGAAAACTTGAAAAAGCAAGAAACATTTTTATGGCTTCAATTCTGGCTACAGGAGCAAATGTTTCTTCAAAGTCTATACCTTTTTGTTGAGCATACCCTTTACAAACAACTCTGACTTTGTTTCTAATAAAATATCCATTTTCATTTAACATGTTTTTGAATATCCATTTTGTTCCAATAACATTTTTATCATGAGGTCTTGGAACCAATTCGCAAGTATGATTCTTTTCAATCTGATCAAGTTCTTCATTCATGGCTTGAATCCAACATTCATCTTTACTAGCTTGATTTACATTATGTGGTTCAATAGTGGATAAGAATGCCAGATAGCTAGGGGATCCTACAAGATTTCTTCTTGTTTGGACACTTGATCTCTTTTCTCCCAGAATTTGAGATTCTGGATGATTCTTTTGAACATACCTGGATGGAGCCTTTTCAAATATATCTTCTTCTGGTGCTTCATTGGGTTCTCATTCTATATTGTTGCTATTTGATGAGGGAAAATATACATCATCATCATCTTAATTTTTTGTTGTTATTTCCCTTTTAGGAGCTGTGAGAGACTCATCAATTACAACATCAATACATTTAACAATCTTCCGAACTCTTTTATTGTAACATTTATATGCTTTACTTCTATAAGAGTAACCAAGAAATATTCCCTCATCTACTCTAGGTTCAAACTTACCAAATTTTTCATCATTGTTCTTGATAAAACATTTGCTTCCAAAAACTCTAAAATGCTTTACAATGGGAAGATTACCATACCAGAGCTCATAAGGGTTTTTATCACTATTCACATGAACATGAGCCTTGTTAAGAATATTTACTACAGTATGTGTTGCTTCTCCCCAAAAGGTATCGGGAGTTCCAAATTCATCAAGCATAGCATGAGCCATCTGTTGAACTATTCTATTCATTATTTCTGCCACGCCATTTTTTTGTGGGGTTCCAGCTACAGAAAATTGTCTTTTTATGCCATGATGTTCACAGAAATCAAAGAATTCATTTGGTATATATTCTCCTCCTCGGTCAGATCTAAGACATTTGATTTTTAGATCTAATTCATTTTCAACCAAAGCTTTGAAGATCTTAAATTTTTCAAATGCTTCATATTTATGTTTTAGTAGACCGATCCAACACTTTCTAGAGAAGTCATCAATAAATAAAATATAGTATTATTCTCGACGGGGTGAATTTTTCCTTACAGGACCACATAGATCAGTATTGATAAGTTCAAGAGGCTTACTTGTTGATCCTTCTTTGGCATTGAATTGCACCCTAGTTTGCTTACCAAATTGGCATGATTTGCATATGGTACTTTCAGGCAAAGTGATGCTGGAAAGATCATGAACAGCTTTGAGTCTGCTAGATTCGCTTATTTGAGAGAAGCTCAAATGTCCCAATCTTCTGTGCCATAACCAATTTTCTATAGATTTACCTAAGTAGTATTGCTCTTGGCCACATTTCAATATATACAGATTGCTTGGTGTTCTAGTTCCTTTTATTACAGTTTTTCTTGTGTCAAGTTCACGTACTACACATTCTTTTGAACTAAAGACAACTTCATTTCCTCGATCACACATTTGGCTTACACTCAACAAGTTATGCTTTAAACCATAATCATACATAACACTATTAGCCTTAACATTTTCTTTTAGAAACACAAAAACTTTACCCTTAATGATAGCAGGAGAGTCATTTCCAAAAGTAACATTATTTTCTTTCTCTAATGCATTATATGAAAGAAGTTTATTTTTAAAACATGTCATGTATTTTTAGAATCCGCTATCAATGTACCATTGATTTTCTTCTCCTTCTGCAAATAACGCTATGCCACAGCTTTCAACCTGTGAGTCCTTCTTTCTCCATACCTTGGAATTTGTGGGTATATGTTCTTTTGGCTAAAGTTTGCTCCTGCATTCAGATTATTCATGACCAAAATTATTGCAATAAGAACATTCAATTTTGCCTTGAAGAGGAGAAAAGTTGTTGCAAGTATTCTTCTTTACTCCAGTCTCATTTCTTTGCTTTCTAGCTTCTCTGGTCATGATGGTTTTGTATGCAACACATTGTACAGCTTTATGACCAAAATTATGACATGAAACACATTGTCCATTAAAGAAGAAATTTTTGCGATCATGAAACCTTCTATTTATGTTTCCCTGCTGATTGATATTTCTATTATTGCTCTTCCTTAAATTGAAGTGGTCATGCTTTACCTGTGTAGTCTCTTTTTTCTTTTGTTGAGTGACAAAATGTTGTTGGCTGGCTTTAGCTGCATTTAGATAGCTTGGTGCTAAAGACTGAGAGGATTCTCCGATATATCCAAGACTTGTCTTTACAAGAGGAGAGCATTGTACGTTGATAATTTCATCTAAGGTTTCAAATCCTTTAGCAAATCTAAGATTTAAATTTTTCACTTTCTCAATTTCCTTTCTTAGACTTACTATTTCACATTCTAATTTCTCATTGGCTTCTCCTTTTCTATAAGCTAATTCTTTATAGTATCTATGGAAATTTTGTTTTCTTTCAAACATATTTTGAGTTGATTTATTTCTTCAAGAAAATAATTTTCCTCTATTGCATCTATAAAAGTACCTTTAGCCTCACTAGAGTCTTTTTCAAAAGCCATGAGCAATCTAATATCTTGATCAGATTCTCCTTCTTCACTATTTGATAGACCATCACTATCTTCATGAGTATAATAGATTTTTCTATTGATAAATCGTTTCTTATTTCCTTTTGCCACTTCCTTTCCCTTTTCATGATTATCTTTATGGGGATATTTAGCAGCATAATGACCAATGCTTCCACAAGAAAAAACATTTAAAAGGAAGCTTACCTCTGAACCTTCCAGTGCCAAGTTGTAGCTTCTTTACAAAAATTATCTCATCTTCTTTTGAAACATACATTGATCCTTCTTGTTCTTCTACTTCCTTTCCTTTTGCAGCAGCTCCAAAGACAACTTCTTTAACTTTAGATGGACCTCCTTTCCTCATTTCACATGCAGTCAGAATCCCATGAAGTTGAACAATAGTAAGAGTTTGTAGATCCTGCTTCTCTTCAATAGCAGACACTTTTGACTCGAATTTGGGAGTTAGAGATCTTAAAAAAATTTCTACTAGAGTAGTGTTAGTTATGGTTTCTCCCAGTTTTCTCATACGATTTACAATATCATCTAGACGTAAAAAGAAACTAGCAATTCTTTCCTCATTATGCATTTTGAGTTTTTCGTATTGTATTCTGAGAGTTTAGAGTTTATCTCTTTTTACCATGGCATCACCTTCATAGCTCATAATGATTTTGCCCCATATCTCCTTTGTTGTATTCAACTACATGACTTTGATAAATTCTGATTCAGTCAAACTTCCCAATAATGCATTGACCACCTTTGCATTGGCTTCATAGCTCTTTCTTGCTGCTGGGTCTATTGGAACTGAAGTTGGATATTGATAACCTCCTTCAACTATATCCCATACATCTGCTCCAAGAGACTAAAGATAGGATCTTTTCCTTGTCTTCCCGAAGATAAAATTGTTTCCATTGAAGAGAGGAGGCCTGATAGATGTTGTCCCATATTGATTTCTCATCTTAGTTGATCTTCCTTCTAGCGATTAAGCTTCTTCAGAAGGACCTTCTCTTATACCAATTGTTGGAAAAAATAATGAGAGGGGGGGTGAATCAGTATTTACAATAATCACAATATTTTACTTTTCTCTTATTGATTTCTATACGCGACTTTGATTAACCCAACTAGTGTATATACGCGGATACACTAACAGAAACTTGCGTATACTGAGATAACTTTATTGATAGATGAAATTTCAGAAATATTCTTTAACATGGCTTATCATTTATGCATCAGATAATTAAGCAATAAATATGTGCAGTAATAATATAATAAATCATCACACAAGAGCATCACACATGAACACCAAGATTTAAGGTGGAAACCCAATTCAAGAGAAAACCACAGTTGTTGTCGTCTCTGTCTTCAATATTTATTATATGGAAAACTGCTTACAATATTGTACTGGTGCAGACTCGTACCAGCATGCAGGCACCCACATGCATAAGGCTACAACCTTCTCTCATTCTTTAGCTGCTACTGGAAGGGAGCTCCAACCCACTGATCTCATTTACCAGCCACTACTAGAAGGGAGCTTCAACCCCCTGATCAGAACACCAACTTCTACTAGTAGGAAGCTTCTATTTCCACATTGAAGGCTTCAACCCTCAGAACCACTGCAGACCACGTTTCATCAATTTTCACACTGGATCCCACAGCTTCAACACAACTCATCATAAAGATCATCAATAATAAAATTAACCCAAACGTCAATCAGAACAGTGAGATCACTGTAACCAGAACACAGTAATAACCCATATTTCAGAATCAGTATGCAGAATCAATCTCAACCATGATCATTCATTACCTTAAAATACATACGCTACTTCACTTTACTGATCCCACATGTATACGCACTTTCCTTCACACCAACCTGCGTATAGATCTGAGAATATTGAATTTACAGAATATGATCAGTCTCAGAACCAGATCTGAGGCCTTTAGATAGGTATCTTTTCAATTTTTCATAACCCTTAATCAGTCAGTAATCATTAAACAAATTTACTCACGCCTTGATCATATTTGTACCTATTCAACTTAGCAGCATATACAGTATTCAAGCAACCCAGATCTACATGAAGACTTCATTGACAGACAGCAGAAATACAATAGCAATAAACAGATAACCTCTGTAATAAGCTTCAGAAAACCCTGATTGACATACGCACTTTTTCTGAGAAAAATTCGCGTATATACACTCTTTCACTGAGATGAACTAGCGTATAGATCTATAAATATTAATTTCGCATAATGTTTCAGATCTATAGATTTACCCACATTTCTTCACTTCACTTCAGCAAACATGCGCCAGGTCACAGATATAATCATCTCTTCAATAGATCAAGTACATAGTCATTTTAGGTCTAGAGATCTTGATCCATCATTGTATCCAAGGGTGCATTATAGATTCAGATCTACCAATAAAACAGATTTCATCCCATGCAGACATACTTCAGAGAGAAGTATTTAGTAACAACGCTTACACATGCACACCCTTGCACTGTGATCTTCTTCTCCTTATATAGATTTAGCTTTTACCATTACCATGAGCCAAAACCACACAACTGCCGATGGTATTCTTGGATGGAATCAAATAGATGACACAACGCTCAATACTATGGGCTAATACCATGGTAATTCCCCCTGGTATCATAATTTTAGAGCGCAAAAGGCATACATGAATTTGCTTCTTCGTACCCACGTGTATACACGACTTCTCTTCATAATAACTGCGAATATACTAATTCTGGATGTATACACAGGTTTATTGTATACCAAGTAGCGTATGTACGCGGGTTGCCTTCATCAAACCTGCATATACATTGTGATATATTATATTTATCATTTATCTGATCCTAACTGGATTACCTTTCTCTGTCACTTCTGAACTGACTTGTAGATACATCATTTGTACATCTTTAACACATAGGCTGCTTATCAAAAGGCAACTCATCAAGTAGGTTTCCATCAAGGACAACTTCATCAAGTAGGTTGCCATCAAGGACAACATATTGCATCATATTACCAACAATGATGTGATGGACGGTGGATGATATCCATAAAGTGCCATAAATGGGGTCATTTTTGTTACAGTATGGAAGGAAGTGTTATACCACCATTCAACCAGAGGTAACCACTTGATCCATTGTGTTTTTTTATCAGATACAAAACAACAAATATGTCCTTCCAAACATGTGTTCATTATCTAAGTTTGACCATCAGATTGAGGATGATAAGATGAGCTATGAGCTAGTTGAGGATAACACTTTTTTATGACCTCTAATGCGAAATGTTATGAAGCCAGCTCCAAAAATAGAAGAAAAGAGAGATCAACGCCTTAGAAATAAGCCACTTTGAGGGGTCAACCTCCTTTACATTACATAAATGAACAATTATTGAATGATACAAATGAAAAAACCTCCTTCTATATATAGGAATCCATGGGGTCCCAATATAATCCTAGCAGACCTAACAATAATAATATAAGTGCACTATAATAACAATATGGGGGTTATAGGGATACAATAATAACAATAAGGGGGCTACACTAACAATAATAAGGGACTACACTAGTAATATAGGGACCTAACAAAAAAGGAAAGGGGAAGTTCAAAGGAAAAGGGAATAAGAATGTTGCCATCAAGATGGAGAAAGAAAACTCACATGCAAAAATTGTTCCAAAGAGGGCCATGATGAATATCATTGCTGGAAACTTCATCTTGAGATGAGACCCAAAAATTTTAAAAACAAGGAGAAGGAAAAGGTTGCTACAACTATGCAACAAGAGTTAGGATCAGATTTCGAGGATGAAACAAAGATCACACACATGGGATTGAAAGATATGGACATTTCAAGTACTAGTTCTTCAAATAATCTCAATGAAACTCAATATGAAAAAACAAGAATAGAGCTTTTCGCCATTAGAGTTATTTCAAAACATACCAAGATAGACACATTGTTTGATAGTGGATCACAAGCAAACCTAATTTCTGAAGATATTGTCAAGAAGTTGAATTTAGAAACCATTCCTCATCCTAAACCTTATCCTTTAGGTTGGCTATGTGAGAATTCAAAATTGCAAGTGACAAGGAAATGCATACTTAGATTTTCCATCACTGCAAACTTCTTTGATGAGGTAGAACTTGATGTAGTTCTGCTTGATATATGTGGTATTGTTTTGAGAAGCCCATATCTATATGATAGGAGAGCCATTTTTCATCACCATGAGAATAAATATCATTTTTTCAAAAATGGGATTTAGCACATTGTTAGAGCACATAGCAAGAAATTGAGTTTCTCTCTTGTGAATGCTGGACAAATGAAGAGGAATGTTAATGCTAGTCAGAATTTTGCATTAGCAATGTTCAAGCACAAAGATGTTGAGGAACATAAAGCCTTTCAAGGATATGAATCAAGTTGGAAATATAATTTCATTTAGGTTGCTAATTCATATGATAAGATGTTTCAGGAGTCTAACATGTTTCCTTCTAAAAGAGGTAAACAATATGAAGGTCAATTGCAGCAGGATGCATCATTGTTGAACATTGGTGTGAAAAAGATGTCAGTGTTAAAGCATGCAAGGGTAAAAAATCAAATGAAAAATATATTTGACAAAGAGGAATTGGTTCTAAGACATCTTCTTGTGGGTTTCATAATGTTTTGTCTTTGAAAAAGGACGGTGCATGGCGATGGTGATCACATTTGCTAAAGAGGCAAACCAAGTGCAAGGCTAGACATGCTAAGCATTGTTACAGTGACAGTGTTGAAGGTGAAGTGAACTTGAAATTTTTTAAGTCTCCTTTGATTGAATATCAAGAAAGGAATTTTCAAATTCCTTCAAGGGCAGTTTTTTGTTTTAAATATCTTAAAAAATTGCAGCAAGATGTCATCTTTGATAGAAAGACAAGAACTTCAAAACAAGGAAAAGTGAAGTACCTTCATGAGAAGCTCAAAGAGATAAATCCAAGAAAAACTAAGTGGATTGAGACTATAAGGGTGAGGTAATTGTACCCTCGTATATTTTTTGACTGAAAATGAGCTTTTGGAAAGCTTATAGTGGGGAGGAATGATCTAGTGGATCAATAAAATGCTCAAAATTCAAATTGCTTCAAATAGATTGAAATTAGTTCCAAAGTGAAGATCTCTTCTTCCTAAATCCAACGCAACTCGTTTCACTCAAAACCGATATTGTATGCTCCCGATGTCGCATTTTGACCGATTTGTCAAACAACTAAAATTTTATAATTTTGAGTTACAGGGATGCCTAGTCAGTAGTCTGTACCCTGACGATGCCTATGACTTGGCAGGTGCCTATATTTTTATGGGCCAATTATATGTTGACAAGTGTCTTGTTCTTATTGGTCGAGGGTTGGTGCAATTTGAATGGTTCAAGGTTCATTTTGTTAGACCAATTAGGGAGATCTGCGTGGGCCAATCGGTGGCAACCACATGGCCTCCTCTTATTGGTGTAAAATTATTATGTGGTCAGGCAGAGCCTCCATAACATTCGAATAATATACCTCTAGGGTGGAAGCATGGTTCTCCACCACAACGCCATAGGTATTACTTATAAACCATAGGCAGAAGGTGTTATATAAAGTTTCATTGTATTCGCAATGGGGGTCGGGGTCGGAGCTAACCCCTGGCCCCCGGTCCACCCCATGGCCACCAGACCGCAACTGGAGCAGACAGGGGGCAAGTTTAACCCCGACCCCAACACCATACATTATAACACACCACATATCAACGCCAAACCTTATATTTTATGTCAAACCATATGATACATCGCCCAAACCATATGTATATTACAAACTATTGAGAATTAGGTAGGGCTAGGTTTAATTCAAATTCTCTTCTTGATAATTACTTGTGAGCTTAATTCTCTTACTTCTGTATTATATTCTTAGCTTATTATGTCCCTCATCAAGTCAATTACCAAAATGTAAGAGACACAAATTTAGGCTCTTTGAGCCAGGGCCAAAACCTCTCCCTCATAGAGAGGAAAACCCACAATAAATTCTTCATATAGACTTTCAAATGACAAATACCATGACCATGACACAGACCCTTGACCCTTGTATGCCTCCAAGATGTTGTCACTACTTCTTGATTGACTCCTTGAGCTGATCCTTCTTTCCTGCACCGTCCTACACCGTTCTACACTTTTCTGCACCAAGACTAGAGAGCTCGGTCTCTACTTGTATTCTTCCTTCTTTGGCTGTATGAGATTCTTGCTTGTGATATCAGCACCGTGTCAGATACTATCTTACCTTGTGCCTTCACTTAACCTTATTGATTTTACATACTTTCCTTTCGATGGGCAGTCCACATTATATTATACAGATTCACACAATCTTGTACAGTGGTGAGTGTAGAAGCAAATCTGATAGAAAAACGAGCCAGAGCTAGGGCAGAGAGAAGAATGCCTATGAATGAAGAACCTTCAGATTTTGAAAAGAAGCTGGATGTAATCATTAAAGGTATGGAAAGATTAGGAGACAGAGTGGAAACCATTGAAAGAAAGTCTTCTAGTGATAATCAGAATGTTGCAAGAAACCCAAACTTTAGGAGAAACCTGAATCAAAATATTGGAAAGAATGTCCCTGATCAAAACATTAGACCACCTTTCCAAGAAAACTTTGTTGAAGGTTCAACTTCTGAAGAACCTACAGAAGATGTAGAAATAAACAATGTAACCGATGACAAAAATGAACCAGAAGTCTTCCTATCCCAGGATGATCAAGAGAATCACATCCTTGAAACATTCCAAACTCATTCAGGTGAGACTTTTGATTTCAAGGAAGGCTATGACACAGCAATTTATGAGGTTCATAAACAGTACAACTTGAGAAGTAGACGGATTGATGTACCAGAGAATAGCAAACAGAAAACCACAAAACAAAATGTCAAAGGTAAACAAAACATTCCCCCTGTACAAAACATCCCCCAAGTACAAATTTTGTCTAGGATAACTCCCAGTTCTTCAAATCCAATAATTGAGGATGTCTCTGACAACCAACCAATCAATAAACAACAATCTACTACTTTTCCTCCTGTGGGAAATGTAGAAGACACAGTAGAAGTTAGTCCAGAAACATCTTCAAAACAAAACTTCATTCATGAAAAAGAGAAAAACATTGAAGACCCAAAAAACAGAGAAAACCCAACTGTGCAAAACACTAAAACTCAAACAGAAAAACCTTTCAATCTAGAGGCTGAAATAGGCAAACTAAAGATAGTTGTTCCTTTATCAGAATTGGCTAAACATGATGTCTATAGAAGTCAGATTACCAAGTCCCTAAACATTAACATTACTGGATTAGATGATTCAGTAAACATTCTTGATGATCAACCCAAACTTCTTTTTGGCCCTGAGGTTAATGGCAAACCAGAAAGTGGAGGAACTCCTCCATTTTATGTAAGCCCGAATGTTCATGACAAGATACTCCATAATGCAATGCTTGATTCTGGAGCATCTCACAATTTGATGCCAAAAGCAGTAATGGAAAGATTGAATCTAGATATTACCAGACCGTACAAAGATCTGTTTTCATTTGATTCTAGTCAGGTAAAATGTTTAGGTTTGATTAAAGATTTGTGTGTTACTTTGGTACAATACCCTGCTAAGTCTGTTTTGATGGACATAGTAGTGGCTGATATTCCACCTAAATATGGTATGTTATTTTTTAGATCTTGGGGTGCTAAACTTGGAGGGTCTATTCAATTAGACATGTCATATGCAACTATTTCAGTATTTGGTCAGCCTAAAAGATTATATAGAGAAACCTTGATGAAGTATTTGGTCAGTAGCCATGAGAAGCCTGAAAACTTCCCTGTTTACTCCGTACATTCTGATATGGATTCTTTTATTTTATACAATGGTGAGTTGGATCTCCCTACTGAAATAGAAGCTCCAGAATTGGAAACCATAAACAAAACCACTGTTAGAATTGAAGAAATCTCTGAAAACAAAGAAACACCAGATGATCAAGAAATACCTGAAGAAACTAAACAACTAGCTCCTGTCAAGAAACACTTTAAAACAATTGATGAAGATTATGAACATGAAATTCTATGGCATTTAGAGTTTGATGGCTCAGTAAACAAACTAGGGGCAGGAGCTGGGATTTGGTTACATAATGTTGAAAATAATCATGCAGAGGGTCATGCTTATAGGTTGAATTTCAAATGCACCAACAACATGGCAGAGTACGAAGCTCTTTTATTAGGGCTTAAACATGTCAAGAAGTTAGGAGCTATTAGGGTATCAATCATAGGAGATTCCGAACTAATCATTCAACAAATTAAAGGAGAATGTTCAACAAAAGACATGAGACTGAAACAATACAGAGAGACAGTTGTAGAGATTCTCAACACATTTTTACAAGCTCAACTTGCCAAGATTCCCAGGAAACAAAATTTGCATGCTCACAGCCTCGCCATGTTTGCTAGTACATGCAAGTTACCTTTTGACCCTAATCATCAGTTTTCAGCTGAGATTAGGCATAGGCCTGCTATACCAGACAATCTTTTGAATTGGCAAGTATTTGTGAATAAAAATCAAATCAATAATTTTTTGACACTTCAAAATGAGTTTTCTAACTGTAATATAGATGAAGACATAACTATTGATGAATTTGATCAAGAAAAAGAACAAAAAATAGAAATTTCAAGAGAAAATGCAATTCATATGCTGCATCCAACCACATTCACAGAAAAGGACATGCAAAATTTGAAACACATGGAATCTGATGAGATCATAGAAGATGAGACAGAAATCATCAATTTAAAAGATAATCAATTACCCAAAGGATTAACTCCTTTGGAAGATTTGTTTGACTCAAATGATATTCCATTTAGACCTAAAATGGAACCTGTGAAGGCTGATATGGAAGAATGCAACTTAGGAACCCCAGAAAATCCCAAAATGGTCAAGTTGTCCAAATCTCTTCCAAAATATCAAAAGGTTAAATATGTTGAACTATTAAAAGAATTCCAGGATGTTTTTGCCTGGAGTTATGAAGACCTCAAATCTTATGATACATCCATCATTCAACACACTATACCTTTGAAACCTGACCAGAAACCTTTTAAACAAAAGCTTAGGAGAATTAATCCTGTTTTATTACCATCAATTGAAAAGGAAATCAAAAGGATGTTTGAAGCAGGGATTATAGCTCCTATCAAATTCTCAGAATGGGTTTCTAACTTGGTACCAACAAGAAAAAAGACAGGAGAAATTAGATTGTGTGTCGACTTAAGAAATTTGAATAAAGTTTCTTTAAAAGACAACTATCCTCTGCCGAAAATGGACCACATTCTGCAAAGGGTAGTAGGATCTTCTAGGATATCTCTATTGGATGGATTTTCAGGGTACAACCAGATTCTGGTTCATCCTGATGATCAGGATAAAACAGCATTCACTACACCATGGGGTACGTTTAAATATGTCAAAATGCCATTTGGGCTCAAGAATGCAGGAGCTACATTTCAAAGAGCAATGGACATTGCCTTTGCTAAAGAGATACATGATTTTCTGGTTATTTACCTAGATGATTTGACTGTTTTTTCTAAAACAGATCAAGAACATTTAGATCACCTAAGGCAAGTATTTATAAAGTGCAGAAAATATGGGATTTCTTTAAACCCTAAGAAGTCATTGTTTGGTTTGGAAGAAGGAAAGCTTTTAGGTCATATTATTTCTAAAGATGGAATTAGGATTGATCCAGAAAGAATTCAAGCAATTTTGCAAATACCCCACCCCAGAAACATAAAAGAGTTGCAAGCATTCATAGGAAAGATTAATTTCTTGAGAAGATTTATTTCTAGTTTAGCTGAGTTACTTAGATTACTTACTAACATGTTGAGGAAAGATTCAAGCATTGACTAGACTGTAGAAGCCAAACAATCGTTCGAAGAAATTAAAATGGCTTTAACAAGAACACCAGTTCTGACCAGTCCTAAATTTGACAGAGATTTTATTATTTTTTCATTTGCTTCTGAACATACTGTTGCAGCTGTTTTACTTCAAAAAGATGACCAAGGGTGTGAAAAGCCAATAGCATTTTTTAGTAAAGCACTGAGGGATGCATCTCTAAAATACAATATTATGGAAAAACAGGCTTTTGCATTAGTAAAAGCAATCAAAGATTTCAGAGTTTACATATTATATTCTCATGTGATAGCATATGTGCCTAATGCAGTAGTTAAAGATATTTTGACTCAAGATGGCATTGAAGGTAAACGAGGTAAGTGGATAGCTACCATTTTAGAATATGATATTGAGATTAAGCCAACAAAACTCATAAAAGGCCAAGGTTTAGCCCAACTCATGACAGAAACTAATTGCCAAGCCTTAGACATTAACAAACTGGATGACAATCAGGAGATGGCGACTCCACAGATCAGTCAAGCTTTCTTAGATTCACCCTGGTACACTGATATAATTCATGTTTTATTAAACCTGCAAGCTCCTCTAGGGTTGTCCAGAACGAAAAGAAGATTTTTAAAAATGACATCTTTGAAATATTGTATTCTAGATAGCACTCTATTTTGGAAAAATCATGAAGGAATCTTGTTGAATTGTCTCTTAAAAGATGAAGCTGATAAAATTCTTAATGAATTTCATGCAGGGGATTGTGGAGAACATCTCTACTAGAAATCAACTGCAGACAAAATTTTAAGGGCTGGTTTTTACTGGCCAACATTATTTTCTGATGTTAAGAAATTTGTAACAACTTGTCACAAGTGTCAGATATTTGAGGGTAAAAGAAAGTTGTTACCTTTGCCTTTAAAACCAATTTCCACAGAAAGACCTTTTCAACAATGGGGATTAGATTTTATTGGAGAAATTCATCCCCCTTCTTCAGGTCAACACAGATGGATTTTAACTGCCACAGACTATTTCACTAAATGGATTGAAGCTATCCCATGCAGACAGGCCAATGATTCAGTGATTATAGGGTTTTTAGAAACTAACATACTTTCAAGATTTGGCTGTCCAGAAAAGATTATAACAGATAATGTTGCTGCATTTAAGTCAAAGAAAATGATTAGTTTCTGTAGTAAATATCATATTACTTTAGGCTATTCAACAGCTTATTACCCTCAGGGTAATGGACTAGCAGAATCCTCCAATAAAAGCCTTATCAATATCATCAAAAAGTTATTGGAAGAAAACAAAAAGAATTGGCACAAGAAACTGACCAATGCATTGTGGGCAGACAGACTTACAACCAAGAAATCGATTGGGACTAGCCCATATGAGTTAGTTTATGGTCTTGAAGCAAGATTCCCATCATCTTTAGGAATTCATGTTATGAAATTACTTCAGGAGGCTCAAGTGGAGCCAAATGACATTCAAAGAAGAATTAATCAAACAATCCACCTGCAACAAACCAGGGAAGAGGTATACCAAAGATCACAAGTCTTGCAGGAAAAGCTAAAGAAAATGTTTGATAAAAGGACTAAAGCATAAGATTTTCAACTAGGTGATAAAGTCCTAAGATGGGATTCTAGAAGAGAAGAAAAAGGGAAACATGGAAAATTTGATTTCTTGTGGAAAGGGCCTTACATTATTCATGCCTTGCAGGGAAACAATACATACTTTTTGAAAGATGTGGACAATTCAGAAGTTGAAGAAGGACCAGTCAATGGTCGAATGCTCAAGCATTATTTTGATCCCATTTACTAGAATGTTTTGATTTTTCTAACTTGTACATAATATATCCTTTTTTCTAATGCAGTTTTGATTGGATGGTGACTTCTTGAAGTTGAAGCCCGAAGTGAAGGCCCTAATCTTCAAAAAGTTTCACTATCATATGTACAATAAAGCTACCAGAAGAAGGAAGATTTCATAGTTTCAGTTTGAAGACATTTTGAGGCATCTGACCTGCTGTTCTTGACTTTTCACAAGGAAAAGCCATCCCCAAGTGGAGCCAGTGTTAGCCTCCTATACCAATAGGTTTCATCTTTCATGATTGTCTTGATTGAACTATGGAATATGTTCAAACCTTCTTTCTTGAGCAAAGGTGTTCCATATTCTTGAAAAACCAAAAAATCATACATAATATATCCTTTTTTCTAATGCAGTTTTGGATTGGATGGTGACTTCTTGGAATTGAAGCCCGAAGTGAAGGTCCTAAGTTCCAAAAGTTTCACTATCATATGTAAAATAAAGCTACCAGAAGAAGGAAGATTTCATACTTTCAGTTTGAAGACATTTTGAGGCATCTGACCTGCTGTTCTTGACTTTTCACAAGGAAAAGCCATCCCCAAGTGGAGCCAGTGTTAGACTCCTATACCAATAGGTGTCATTTTTCATGATTGTCTTGATTGAACTATAGAATATGTTCAAACCTTTTTCTTGAGCAAAGGTGTTCCATATTCTTGAAAAACCAAAAAAATCAAAAAATTTAAAAAATGTAAAGAGGGTATACCCTAAAAGAAAAATCAAAGGGTAAAAAGAATAAAATGGTCAAAAAAGAGAAAGAAATGAACCCCAAGCAAAAAATAGACCAAGGAAAGTGTGCAAATCCAAATGCCACTACTATTTCATTTCTGTAATAAAGAAATTGTGTGCAGCTTGTCAAACCTTTGCCACAATTTATGAATAAGTCAAACTGTTTAAACTTGGCTTACTCATATTTCAATTTCATGTTATAGATTAGAGAATAAATATCTGACCAAACAGTTTAATCTTGGCAGATAAGTAGATAGGTAGAGTGAATAAAAGGTGCTCAACAGTTCAATCTGAGCCCCTGGATGTAATAAGGGTAGAAATAGATAGATTTATCATGTAAAAAGAAAAGATTGATAAGGGTTTGCAAGTCTAAATGCACCCTAATAAAAAAGAGAAAATGGTAGTGTCAAGTAGATAGGGTAGGTAGATGGTGCTGCAAAGTGTTATCTGATGAATGATGCTGCTACATGTTTTTTGATCATTTACTTTCATCACAAATACTAAAGCAGGAAATACACTGGAAAATCACAGCAAGCAAAGTCAAACTCATTAACTTCCCTCATCACTTTCCCCTCAAAATTTTTACTAATTTCCCCCAAAGCACTAAGGTATTTGGAGATCAAAGGGGCTCAAGGCATTTCCTTGACTTCTGGAGGGACCGGACCCTCGGCCTAATGATCAAAAAGACCTAAGTACATGAGACAATCCTTCATTGTAATCATCCATCTTTAACCTTGTCCTAAATAAAATCCCATTTTACTTAGGAACATCATGCAAAATTTCATAAAAATCCCTCATCATAACTTGTTGTTCTAAGTTTAAGTGTTGAAGATAAGATATTGCAATTTACTTCAAAAGTTTTCACTTTCTTAGATGTGCAAAATGTTCTGACTTTCCCTGTCCTTTGCCATATTTACATTTAACTCTATTTTACTAAATCCCTAGTAAAATACCCTATCCTAAGTATATAACTCCCTTTTTATAAATAACCCAAAAAACCCCTCTATTATATAGTTTAACCAAAGTAATTATTTTCCCGTGCATTCAAAAGAAAACCCACTATATAAGCCCTTTGGTTAAATTATACCTTTATATAATAATCCCGCCCCTATGGTAAATTAATTGTATTAATTAATTTATCATATAATAAAACATATATGAAAAAATAAAACTTTAGACATACAATATGTGTGTTTAAACCCAAAAATATAAAACCCGAAGTTTTATTTACGAAACTTTGGGTAATTTTCGCGCCAACGTGGCTCATCCACCTGGCATCCCACCCAATACTACCCGCACCCAACAAAACCCCGCCACGACTCCCTTTTTATATAAATACGGGATTAGTTAATTATCTGAATTAACTAATAACCTTACTCTCCGCCTATTAGACGCCTCCCGGGGTGATTAGATTAAACTTTAATTGTTTTAAAACCCGACGGGCCCACACCTGAATCCTCCGCTCATTCCCCATCACTGCAACCGTCGGATCACCCCTCCTTAGATCAACGCTCCACGTAAATCCCGCTACCCATCCTTTGTAAGAACTTTAACCAGCGGGGATGGGTGGTATTTAAACAGTTCACCGTCCACGTGGCAATCACTTTGTGGAATCGTTTCCCTCCCGACTAATACCACCCTCGTCCAAAAAGCGGTGCGGGGTTACCGCTTACCACTTACCTCCCGACCTTTGCTCACGTTAGCCCGTACGTTGATGATGTCACATCTCGAAAAACTAAAAAACCCTTTAAATTGTAAATAAAGCCAATTCTTCGTGTTTTTCCGTTATTTTCGTTATTAAAAACAATAGCACCTTCTGCTGCGATTTTCGAATTTCCACTGAAATTCACTGTGTTATCTGTTTTTTCTCCAAGATTCCGCTGCACCTGTGTTCGAGAAAAGTCCCACCATCGCCTGATACCTGTTAAAAATCAGTTTCTTCCAAAAAACAGGTATTTATCCTTTTCCGCCCCGAGCTGCAAGTAAAACTCAGTTTTCTTTGTTTTTCGCTCAATTAGTGATTAAAAATCATCACTGAGATCTTCCCCAGAGGTTTTAAAACTGTGTAATTGCTCTCTGAACATACAAATTGTGCCAATTTCCTTCATTTTAGAAATCCCGCCCGGCCTGTGAGGAAAA